>RJWH01001147.1:0-452872 GCA_004363575.1 Solenodon paradoxus | reverse complement strand
CTGGGGCTGGACGTGGGCAGCTCGGTCATCCGCAGCCACGTCTATGATCATGAGGCGCGAGTCCGCGGCTCCAGCGCGCAGAAGGTAACGTGGGACGCCTTCGGTCTCGCAGGGCAGCGTCGCGCGGAAACCCGGGTGGTGAGCGGGCAGCTCGCTTCCTCCGGCCCGAATGCGGCCACCTGCAGCACCGGCGGACCCTTGGTCTTCAGCAGCCGGTGGAGACGGGCCAGAACCCGTATTCCCTCCCCGGGTGGGGCTGAAACGCCAGTGCCTTTCCTGTCCAGGTTGAGGGTAGAAGGGAGCGGGTGTGTGACCCGAGGCTGCACACTGGCTTCCTACCACCTCTCTGGCCTTACCTGGGTGAGACTGCAGTGACTCGCAGGGCAGGGCAGCCGGCGCTTGTCCAGCCAAAGATGCTTCATGACTTGCTTGGTTTTTCTTGCCTTTCCTTGATAGACTTAAAATACCCTCTTCATTTACACTTTTATTTTTTCAAATTTTGATAGAATTTAACTTTATTGCCCATGTTCACTTGTCATATTAACTACTTCCAAAGTGCTGTCCCTCCCATGAGCAGCATGATCTCCATGGATTTGGGAGGTATTGGACAAGTTTTGCAGGATGTAGTATCATTTCTTTTCTCCTTCCATAAATTTGAGAACTCATAAATTTTTTTTTGGTTTGACAAACATACTAAGTCATTAGTTATGTTATTAGTAAAGCCTTTAATTGTTGATAAATTTTTGGTCAGCAGCCAAGAGATTGATGTTCTGGTCTTATTTTAATGAAGTTTTGATTTCTGCACAATTGTTAGCAGCAAAAATAATTGTTATTGGATGTGGTGTTCGTATTTACTCCCCCCCCAAAAAAACGTGTTTTTAGGTTAGCAGTGTTGGCCATTACCAGCAGCCCTGGATACCCCCATCCCCAACCCCACTTCGCCCTCGCAGCAGGTAGCAGTTGTCCAGTAGCTGGTGCAGCCAGGGCGCTAGTAAGCAGTGAATGCTTTGAGCGTTTGCCTGAGGAAACAGCGGGCTTCCCTTCCGATTTCAGGACTAGGACTGAGCTAGGACCACAACAGCTCCGTGGCCCCTTCTCTGGCTTCCTGTCAGGAACACTTGCCCACCCACCTACTCACCATCTCTACCCCAACCTGAAAGTACCCTTGGAGGGTGGACAGTGTTCTTCACAGACTGTGAGCCTCTCCGGTTTTTATAAAGTGTTTATCATAACGCAGCCATACTTTTCACAGTTGCCCTTATAATTCTAGACACAAAGTACTTTTGTTTTAAGCAGTGATTTTTTTTTTTGAAAAGGAATATGGAACCAAAGGAGACAGAAATCATTAGAACATACAAATTTTCACAGTTGCTTTGTAATTTAGTGCAAATTACTTATATTTTAGAAACAAAGTAGCAAAAGTAGAATCAGGATTGCTCTGAGTAGCAGACTAGAATGGTTTGCTCAGACTCTAAACCATGGAGAAGATTTCTGAAAAGATATGGGAGTAAATGAAAAGTATGTAAAGTCCCAGTCCCCAAGCACGAGACAGTGAATGGAGTTTACAGTAGTGTCTTTCTGAATGTGGTAGAAGTTTATAGCAGTGCTTCTTAAGGTGTGGTTGCTAGGTCTGTCAGGTTGAGGTAAAGAAATTAAGCATTTAGAAACTTGTTTTGCTATTTGACAGTAATTTCATGTCTATTTACCTCAATAATAAAATATTTGGGATTTTATTTGTAAATTTTTTCCTAGAAAGTTGTTTTAGTTGTGTCTTAAATGTTGTTGGTCCTCATGAATTATAAATTAGAAATAAAAACCAACTGGTCTTTTACTTTCAGATGTCTTCAGATATCTGGGAAAGAGGCTTTTTTTGTTGGCAGACATTGGTATTTAACCCCTGGTTTATTAACACATATAGGTACAGAATAAATCATTGAATTACACTTAATCAAAGTATTAAGACTTCATTTTGCTTTAGGGGGCCCTGTGGGTTAGACACGCAGTTTGCACTTATTTTCTCAAGTGACAAATCATCCCTCTGCTAATATGATGGAAAGAATATATTGAAACCCTAAGCCTTTTGGTATAGGATTTGATTGAAAAAAAAAAGTTTTAAAAAGAGAAACACTGAGGGGATCACCCTTTAGCTACTCAAACAAAATAGTGTATTGGTCCTTTAGTTAAAATGGAAATCCCAAACATGAACCTTACATGACAAAGTCTCTTGGAAAACTTCAATTTTAAACCTTGTGGCATTCATTTTTAACAGCGGAGATTTATTTTAATCTTTTTCTATAATGCGTGTTAAAAATCTTTATGGGGTGTTATGTATTAGAATTGTATTCAGTTTTGAAAACTATTGACCACTTGATATTTTCAGTTTTTAGGAATGTAGAAAGTTTTTTATGTTTCCCATTGGATCACCATGCCATTATGAGAAACCATGAAAAGTGATACTATCTTGTTTGGAAGAACAGAACAGAAAGTCCACTCCAAAGAAAGTTGTTGAATCTCCTGTAATGTGTAGCCTTTTTGCATTCTTATTAAAAAAAAAGGTAGTTGTATTTTGTTTTGTTTTTAATCAACACAGCAAATGCTCTTAGCTTTGATTTTTGATTTTTTTAAAGAAATTATTTAATAGAGGGGAATAGTTTGTTAAATTCTTTTCTGATGAGCTCACGAAGGAATAATTGAATCTTTTTCCATTTCACCTTTGTCACTCTCATGCGCTACACATTGTCGCTGTTTCTCCAGAGTTTCTTTTTTCCTCTTTATTTAGGCCTTTTCTTACATGTTAGAGATTTTCCTTAAGTGTTAATCTTTGGTTGGTTGTGTGTTTATATTTTGAGTATCATGTCTTATCCCACCTAACAATATTTGGTTTTGCTCGTTTAGAACTCCTCTGGCTCAACCCCTTCAGAAAGTAAACTGCTTCCCTTCTGCCTGATTAGGGAGCACCAGTGATCTGGCTGGAAGAAGAGAGTTTAAGATCCTTTTAAAGACTTTGAACCATTCCTATATTCATCCCCATGTAGTATCCCAGCTTTCAGAGGGACCTCTAGTTTTCAAGGTTCTACTCTAGAATCCCTCCAGAGAAGTTAAGGAAAAATGTGGTGTAATCTGAGCAAAACTCGAGTTATCCGTTTTCTCTTTCTGCTTTCACCTACCTCCTCAATGTCCATATTAAAAAAAAAAAAAAAAATGTGTTAAAACCTGGTCTCAGCCTGTTTGTTCTCTTTTCATTGTCCTTGTCTATAAAACTTTAATTTTTAAAAATTTTAATAGTCGAGAGGAATTGGAGATAAAAACACTTGTGTTCAAGTCATCCTTTAAACTCTTAGTCATAAGTCCTTTTTATTAACTTTTAAATTAACATGCAGTTAAATTGACTTCTTTGGTGATTAAGTTCTTTGAATTTTAGCTCAGGTATAGGAGTAACCCCCAAACACCCTTATGTTACTGTTTTGTAATCATATATTCTGCCCATACCTAACCTCTAATAACCACTGATTTATTTTCCATGACAATAGTTTTGTCTTTTTGAGAATGCCATGCATGTAAGTAGAAAGTTTGCTTTGTTCTTAATGCTAACCAATGTTTGGTATTGTGGCTTTTTTATTATTTTATGCATCCTAATGGAGATTGTGGTAGCTTACCGTTATTTTAATATGTATTTTCCTAATGTTGAATAGTTCCGTGTGCCTATTTGACATCCACATATATCGCCTGTTCAAGTTTTTTATTCACTTATTATTTGGGTGGGTTGTTTTCTGACTGTTGAGATTTCTTTATATTTTCTGGATATAAGTTCTATGTTGGACATGTGAAGAGCGGATATCTCAACCAGTTTGTACTTTGTCTTTTCATTTTCCTAACAGTATCTTTTGCAGAATAAATGTTTTTAATTTTGATGAAGTATAATTGGTCAATTTTTGTTTTATGAATTTATAACACCTTTTGGTGTCATGTGTAGGAACCCCTTCACCTAACGCTGTCACAAAGATTTTTTCCTGCATTTTCTTTTAAACACCTGATAGTTTTGCTTTTTACATTTTGATCTATGATACATTTTGAGTTAATTTTAAAGACATAAGGTTTAAATTTGGGTTAATTTGTTTGCATTTGGACATTTAATCGTTCCAACTCTGTTGAAAAAGTATCTTCTCTTTTGAATTTCTTCATACATTTGTCAAAAATCAGTGTGTGTGTGTCTATTTCTGAGCTCTCAATTCTGTTCCATTGATCTATTTATCTATTTTATGTTAGTAACACACTGGATTATTGTAGCTTTGTAATAAATATTGAAATTAGGTAGTGATTATTCCCAATTTTATTCAACATTATTTTCTATTTTAGTTTTTTAGCTTTCCCTGTAAAATTTTAAATAATCGTGTCCTGCTGAGAGTTTGATATAGAGTTGTGGATTACAGGGGTTTTTCTTTTTAGCACTTTCTTCTGAGCTTCATGGTTCTGATGAGAAAGCTAAAGTTATTTGAACCATCATTCTGTAGATATAATATGTCTGACTGCTTTAAAATTTTTTATTTTCACTTTCAGTGTTTTAATTATGCTAGGTCTGGATGTGTAATGATTTGGATTTTTCCTGTTCAGAAATTTCTGAGCTTCTTGAATATATAGATTTTAATTTTAAATCTTTTACTGAAGTTGAGAAGTTTTTTGCATTCAGTCCCTGAAGGTTTTTTTTCCCCCCATGCACTGAACTCTTTCTTTTTTCTTTAAGGACCCTAATAACATAAACATTAGACCTTTTGGTCTTCTCCCACAGATCCTGGAGGCTTAGTTTATTTTTTTCCCAATCTTCTTCCCTTCTGTTGTTCCTATTAGATAATTTCTATTGATCTGTCTTCAGCAAGTTTGTTGACTTTCTTTTTTTAAAAGGAAAGGTGCAGGCAGAAATGAAGATGAGTAGGCAGGCATCAGGGAGAGAAGGAAAAAGCATTTTATTTTTATTTAGTTGTTCATACTGCTTGTCCCCCCTTTCCCTCCCTCTGGGCCCAGGACTTGAACCCCAGGGTACATGGCCTGATCACCTTCAGGCCTAACCCTTGCTGCATCAGAGCATGCCTAGTTTATTGACTTTCTTCTGTTATCTCTGTTCTGTTGATCCTATTCAGTAAGTTTTTAATTTTAATTATCATATTTTTCTTTGATTTTTCCAGCTTTATTGGGTTATGATTGACAAATAAAAATTATATATATTTAAGATGAGCAACATGATTTTAATATGTTTACATTGTGAAATTATTATAACAATTGAGCTAATTAATATACCCATCACCTCAAGTGATTACCGTGTGTGTGCATTTTTAAATTGTTTGTGGTGAGAAACCATGGGAGCTACTCTCTTAGCAAATTGCAAGTGGCAAGTTAGTCACCATACTGCATATTAGGTCTTCAGAACTTACTCATATTAAAACTTATTAAAGTTTGTTCCCTTTGACCAGCATCTCCATTTCTCCCACTCCCTGAATTATTGTGTTATTCAACTAAAATTTTTCTTTTCATTTTTCTTTGTCTTCTATGTCTTTATTGAGGTTTTCAATCTTTCCATTTGTTTCAAAATAATTCACACTTCATACCATACATTTGAAGAGGTACTCCTAAAACATTTAGTTTTGTAAACTAAGCTACCTTGATTTGAAAAAAGATTTCCCTTCTTAGAGTATTTTTATAATAGAATATTTAAAGTCTATAGCAGGCATTTGTGTCATCTTCACACTGCTATCTGTTGGTTTTTTTCCCCCTATGTGAGTTGCAGTTGTTCTGGTTTTCACATGCCTTGTAATTCTAGCATGTTTTCATATCATGTTATAAGATTCTGAGTCTTGTGTAAATTCTATGGTGAATATTTATATATTTTTAAGCAGGTTATTAATGTAGGTGTGTTCAAGTTATGAATTCTGACCAATATCTTGTGGATTGTGATTTCAAGGTTGGTTCTGTTTCAAACTCTTGGCAGCAGTATTGAATCTGCCCTGTGTATGTGCCACCCAGTGGTCAGTTTGGGACCTGGTCAGTGGTCTGTCCCTTAGTGCTATTAACATTTTGGCTATGCTATAGATTACATTTACCCATGTACAGTTTTGAAGTGATCCCAGGGGTCCATACAGAACTTTCTGCAGTAGCAGAATTTCCTCCTTCTTTAAGACTGTGCTTGTGCTTTTCTGTTCCTTAGCTTCCCCTTTTGAGTTTTCTTGCCAGAAAACTGGAGCTTTCTTTACCCCATCCTGTGATGCCCTTGCCCACCTGCGGGTAGGCAGCAGGCATACACAGAATAAAATATCTTGGGAGTTCACCTTACCCTTTTGGGCCCACAACTCTTTTTATTAGAAATGAAGTTTGACCTCCGACAGTATTTTAGGTGCTTATAATTACTACTTGGGATAGCCTGGGTACAAAGGATTAAGACAAGGGTCACAAAAATGGGTTGGATCCCTCCCACCCATCTTAGTGTTTATCAAAATAAGGAAGCTTCTCCTGGTGTTTCCTCTGCAACCTGGTATCTGTTGGTTTTCAGACTGCCTGAGTTCAGACCAGATGACAGAAGAAAGATGGGAAACTCACTGCCAGTTTAGGTCCTTGAATTCTTGTCATCTTAAACCTACTGTCAGTGTATACTTTTTAGAGTTCAAAAATAGCAGCTCCACAAGTCCTGTTCAGGAGTCCTGCTCAGATTTTATATCTGTACACTGTATAGAGACAGGGTGAAAGGTCCGAACAAGAATTTGGTACTTCGTTACTTTGTTGTTTTTTAAAATAAAGTTGTAGGCAGCAATGAAGGTGAGCAGAGACAGGCAGGAAGAGAACAGAAGACAAGCACTCCATTTATTTAGTTGTTCATATTAACTTTCATGCTGGCCCTGAGTCTTGAACCTGAGTCTCTGGGATATCTGGACTGAGCTACTGGCGGAAGGCAGCCGACAAAACGTGCTTCACCGGGGTGTGCTGGTACTTTGTTAGTTTTTATTTTTGTTAAAGTCAGATTTTATTTTCTTCAAATGTAACATATCTTCAATGTAGAAATCTTGGAAAACGAGGATAAACTTGGAGAACAAAGATTAAAATAAAAGCTGAAATACTTTGTAAACTCGTGAACTACAGATTATTATTTTAGTATATAGTCCTTTTTCCCATATTAACAATAAAATGAATTCATAAATAAATCATGCTGTTAATTATTTTAACCAGTTTTCTTAAGATCCAGATTCTAGTGACTTGATCCAATGTTGCTTTTTTTCTAAATATTCTCTTTTCCTGTACAGATAGAAAATCTTTATCCTCGACCAGGCTGGGTTGAAATTGATCCGGATGTTCTCTGGGGTCAGTTTGTTGCTGTAATAAAAGAATCTGTCAAAGGTAATTGGACTTATGAAAATAAAAATAGTGGTTAAAGTATATCTTGTTTATAATAAGAGTTTTCCTCAGACACCTATAGGAAATTCTGGATTGTCTAAGTTATAGTGTCATATAAGCTATTTTATTAGAGTTACAGTTCCCAGTATTTTGGGGGGAACACTTGCAGCTTGCAGTTTACCACTTTGTCAAGGAAAGGCGACAGCCACTCTGTCCTCTGATGAAGTCTTTTTCAGTTTCAACTAAAGGCTCACCCTCTTTCGTTCAGGTTGCAGCCAGTGCAGATTTAATTTCCTGTTGTGCCCCACAAAATGCCAGGGCTTATAAACAAAGTTACAACACAGTTCCTGCTCTCAGGAGCATACATTTGAGTTACTTTCATTGTAAAAAGAAAAAATAGTGTGAACTCTTGATACAAAGAAGAAAACCTGATTACATTCATCATCTGAAAACTTAGCTCTTTTAATGTATTTTTTATTATTTTTTAAATTTTATTTACTTTAGTTGTTCATCTTGATTGTTCTTCCTGGCCCAGGACACAAACCCTGGTCCTTGGACTGTGCCGAACCTCTACTCAACCAGGGCGCACCAGCTCTTCTAATTTTATTGAATAAAAATAAAAGCAAAATAAGAAAGGAGGAGAAAAATAATAAAATAATAAAATAGTAAATAAACTTCCTCTACTACATAATCCCATACCCCAGCCCTCCTCCCTCCGGTAACCTCAGTTCTGCTCTCAAAGTTCAAAAGTTTATTTCAATTTTTTTTAGTCCATTTGCATTGTTTATCCAAATTCCAGTTATCAGTAAAATCATCCAATATTCACCTTTCTCTTCTGACAGTCAGCACAGTACTCTTGAATTCCTTCCATGTTGTTACACATGGCAAGAATTCACCTTTTTTTTTTTTTTTTTTTTTTTTTTTTGATAACTGAGTAGTGTGGCAAGATTTTACCTTTTTCTGACCAAGTATCATTCCGTTGTGTATATTTACCAGATCTTCCTTATTCATTCATCCATAGATGGGTAGTACATTGATTCTGTATCTTGACTCATAAATAGTGCTCTAATAAGCGGGTGAAGACATCTTTTTAGGTTAATATTTTCATATTCTTTGGCTAGATACCTTGAAGTGGGATTGTTAGATCAAATCTTGTTCTGTTTTCTTTTTTTGTGAGGAATTTCCATGCTGTTTTCCAGAGAGGCTGCAGTAACCAGCACTCCCACCAGTTGTATGAGGGTTCCATTCTTTCCACACCCTTGCTACCACTTGTTGTTTCTTGTCATTTTGATATAGTTCATTCTCACCAGTATAAGGTAGTATCTCATTGTGGTTTTCATTTGCATTTCTCTGATAATAAGTGATAATAGAATTTTTTTCATGTGTCTGTTGGTCATCTGTATATCTGTATGTATATTCTTTTTGAAGAGTTGTCTCTGGAAAACTTCTACCTGCTCTTTATTTGTTGTGGGGGTCTTGGTTGGGGTTGTTGAGTTATGTAAGTCCTTCACATATCTTGGATATTAACCCTTTGTCAGATTTATGACGTGCACATATCTACCATTCAGTACAATGTCTTCATTCTTGTGATAATTTCTTTGCTTTACAAAACATTTTTAGTTTGTTATAGTCCCATTTGTTTATTTTTTGCTTTATTTCTCCTGGCAGTGGAATTGAGGCCCCAAAGACATCTCTAAAGCAGTATCATAAATGTATTAAATTTTTTTTCTATGTATTTTGTAGTTTCCAGTCTCACATTCAGGTGAATTATTTTTTTGTGTATAGTGTTGGAAAGTGCTCCAGTTTCATTCTTTTGCATGTGGCTCTGCCATTTTCCTAACATCCTTTATGTTGAAAAGACTTTCCTTTCTCCATTATATGCTCATTACCTCTTAACATAAATTAACTGACCATGTATGTATAGATTTCTTTCTGTGTTTTCAATCCTATAATATTGTTCTGTGTAGCTGGTTTTGTTCTAGTATCATACTGCTTTAATTAGTGTCACTTTGTAGTATATTTTGAAGTTGGGGATTGTGGTACATCCATTTTTCTGCTTTTTCCTCAGAATAGTAATAGCAATTTGGAACTTCTGTGTGTCCATACAAATTTTTGTATTTACTCCATTACCTCAAAAAATGTCCTTAGAATTTTGATTGGAATTGCTTTAAAATTGCTTTAATATTGCTTTAGATAAAAATGGTCATTTTAATAATGTTAATACTTTTACACAAACATGGATTATTTTTGTATTGTCGTGTTCCTTTTTAAATTTATTTCCCTTTTGGGAAATAGGGTTGTTGCTTTTTTTTTTTTTTTTAAGGAAGGGTGAAGGCAGGAATGAAGGCAGCCATAGGCAGGCAGGCAGAGAGAGAGGAGGAGGAAGAAATGCTTTATTTATTTTTCATTTTGTTGTTTACACTGACTGTTCTCTCTGCGCCCAGGGCTTGAACCCAGGAATATGTGACCTGCATCCTTCAGAGCTTATTGACTTAGCTGTTGCTCCACCAGGGTATACCAAGTTGTTGTCCTTTTTTAAATATTTAAATTTGCTTTAAAAAATACTTTCATTGAAAGAATTTTGAATCATGCATGTAGGTTTAGCATATGCTTCATTCAACTCTTTCGCCCTGCACATTTGATCCTCTCTACCTCGCTGACCTGTTCCCCACTTCCCTTACTAAAACCACTAATTTGATTTTATTAATTAAAAGTTTATTTTTGTTTGATTTAGTTCACTTGTTCATTTGGTTTATATATAACTTCTGTTTCTTATAATAATATCTTGGATGTCATTGTATTGTTCTTTCACTCCATTTATTCCTTTTATTCAAGTCTTTTTTGATATGGTTATAAGTGGGATTGTTTTCTTGATTCTTTTTGGGAGGGGGATATCACTGTGTATAAAAATGTTATAGCTTTCCATAAATTAATTTTGTACCCAGCCATTTTACTGTACTTTTTCTTTATAGTTCCTAATATATTTTAGTGGACTCGGGCTTTTTATGTGCAAACTATCATATGCAAACAATGATACTTTCGTTTCTTTTCCAATTACAATCTTTTTCTTTCTTTTTCCTCATAATTGCTCTGCCTAAGACCTCTGCTGCTATATTAAGTAACAGTAGGAAGAATGGGCGTGCAGCCTTGCCTTCTTCCTGATTTTAGAGGAAAAGTTTCCCATTTTCCACTGTTGAGTATGGCCTTTATTATGTTGAAGTGATTTCTTTTACCCACTTTTTATTGATAGTTTTTGTCACAAACGAGTCTTGTCAAATGTTTTCTTGGCATATTTAGATGATCAAATGATTTTTATTTATGTGGTATATTGCTTTAATTTGTTTCAGTATGTTACACCATCTTTGTATACCTATGATAAATCCCACTTGATCATGATACATGGTTCTTTTAAGTTATTAGTATTTTACTGAGGATTCTTGCTTCTTTGTTCATTAGAAATTTTGGTCTAGGTTTCATTTCCTGTGATATCCTTGTCTGCTTTTTGTATCAGAGTAATGTTGACTTCATAGGATGTATTGGGAATCATTTCATCTTGTACAGTTTTTTTTGAAAGAGTTTGAGAATAGGTATCAACTCTTTCTTGATGATCTGGCTAGACCCCAAGATGGTAACTTGTTAAGATCCCAGCCTCCCTCTTCTCTACAACACACTTAAGAAAATCACAATCTTTGAAAAGAAATGGGACCAGCATCTGCTCAGAGAGAGGGAAAACACACTTCTATAAAAGATAGGAGAGGCTGATCAGTCTCAGCATGGCATCCCTCTGTTCTGAGATGCCAGAACAACAGGGAGAGTCTGGTGCAACCAACACACCCCTGGAGTTAAAGGACTTTGTCCAACAGTGAGTACTCCTGAGCTGGCTTGCAGTCACTGAGCCAGGGACCTCAGTGTGGGGTGGAAAGAGGACTAGCATCCCAGTAAATGGAGACACAGCTTCTTCAAGGAACCAGCATGGGAGGCTGCCATTACAGAAAGCTACTGGGTGAAAGCACCTGCCCTTTCCACATTAGTGCATTGGTACTGCACTGTCAGCCCTTAATGCAACCTTCCCATGGTATAGAACTGACAACACTTTCTACTGCATGTCCACAACAAGTGGCCAATGACAAACAGGCAGACCGAATAGCACCCAGACAGACTATAGGCTGTTTCCGGGGGAAGGACCATTCCTTTCTACCCCTCTGTCATGGAAAATAATTGAAAGTGCTCTGTCAAAAAAACCTGAAACAAACCTGCAGCTCGTGAAGCTATAGCAAAATACCTATCAGATAGGTGCCTTCTGAAATTACACTGTCAAGTCTAAGGGCATGATTACCACCCATTGTTTAGACTGTCACCACTTCAGAGGACTGAGGGACTTTCAGAAGTGAGAGTATTCCACTAACAACAGCTACTGGCTATCTCCGTTCTGTGGGCTCTGTTGGGAGTGTGGCCTGCCTGCTAGCTATGTGCCCACTGGGTCTTTCTCTGTGGACTTATTTTCATACCTGTGACTCTGGGGGAAATCTCAGCATTGCCTGTGCCAACTCTAACCATGTAAACTGGACTCTCAGACCTCAGTGCAGGGCTCACCTTAGAGCATCAACAAATTCCATGAGTATTGAGATTATACAACTAAATGAACGCCAGTGTTCAAGACCAAGATCCAGGTCTATTACGTGCAATTTGATGCCGTAACACAAGACTTATATCAGGGAAGCCTAAGCCATAGAGATAAACAGAATGTCAAACAGGATAAAAAACTGAGAAATATTCATGAAACTATTGAACCAAGCAAAGCCCCAGGGGAAAATCTGATTGCAACAAACTAAAGCAAACTACCCTATGAAGAAAGCAACAGTGATGATACTAGGAATCAGGAAGACAATGGAGGAACAAAAAGAGAATGACAACAAAGAAAGAGAAATATGAGGCAGTTCAAAACAGAATTCATAGAGCTAAAGAACACAATCACTGAACTAAAAAACAAATAGAGGGCCTCAAGAGTAGGCTTGAAGAAGCCTCCAGTAAAATCAGTGAATGAGAAATAGGGCAGTGGAATGCACTCAAACAGATCAGCAAAGAGAAAAAAGAATGAAAAAAAAAAGACAGCATGTAAGACCTATTGGGTAACATCCAACATTGGCTCAATAAAGCAGAAAATCAACAGGGAAACAACATCTTTAAATGCAAAATTTGAAAATCTGGTAAAACTCACTAGTAAGGCTGCCTGGTACACAGCTTTTTTGCAGGGGCAGACTTTTTTATTTTAAAAGAAAGGTGCAGGCAGGAATGAAGGCGAGTAGGAAGGCAGGCAGGCAGAAAGAGAGGAGGCAGAAACATCTTTATTTTAATTTAGTTGTTCACACTGATTTCTTTCCTTTGACATGGAACGTGAACCCAGGCTTTTGGTTTGCTCATTTGGAGGCAATTGACCTAACAACTGCTCTACCAGGGCGTGCCATTTTGGGGAGGCTTTTGATTACTGTTTCTGTTTCATTGTTTGTAATCTCATTACTATTCCTGATCAGTCTTGGGAGGCTTATAATTTTAAGAATTTATCTATTTCTCCTTGATTATCCAATTAATTGACATAGATATTGATAATAGTGGCCTATAATCCTTTGTATTTCTGTGATACCTATCCTAATTTCTTTCTTTTTAAATCATATTTTTGTTAGTCCCCCCCACCCTTTTAGTGAGTCTCACCAGTTGTCAGTTGTTTATTTTATCTTTTCAAAGAACTAGCTCTTGGTTTCATTGATTTTTTTTTGTTTTGTCTTTTATTTTTATTTCTTTCATTTTTATACTTCCTTCTTTTGGTTTCAGTTTTTCTTTTTTTCTAATTCTTTTACGTATAAGCTTAGATGTTTAAGATTTTTCTTATTGACTCACCCTGGTGGAATATCACAATCACCTCCGAAAGATGAAGACCTCATGACCCTGGGTTTGAGTCCCATGTCCGGGGGAAGCATCCAGTGTGATCAACTAAATGGAAGTATAATAAAGTGCTTCTTTTTCCTTTCCCTTTCTGCCTGCCTGCCTACTTGCTTTTATTCTTACCTACACCTTTCTTTTATTTTTTTTTTCTTGTTTCTTGATGTAAATGTGTAGTGCTCTGAACTTTTCTCTTAGTATAGCTTTTGCTGCATTCGATAGTTCCTGAGAGATTATTTATTTTTACTGATTTTGAAGAATTTCTCTCATGTTCTGCTGTTTTTGCCACTGGTCTCCTGTCTCAACCTACGTTTTTGGGTTTTACATGGCCTGCAACTCCAAGTATTTTTTGATTTCTTCTTTGATTTCCTCATTGAACTAGTGGTTATTTAGGATTATATTGTTAAGTCTCTACATATCTGAAGCTTTTCTTATTTTTTTTGTTGACTTCTAGCTTTATACCATTTTGATTAGAGAAGATACTTGATATGATTTCAATTCACAAATTAAATGACATTTGTTTTGTGTTTTAGTATATGGTCTATCCTTGAGAATGTTCCATGTGCAGTCAAAAAAGTGTAAATTCTCTTGGTTTTGGATCGAGTATTCTATAAATGTCTATTAAGCCCATTCGGTCTAATTAACTATAAAGGCTCTTGTTTCTTTGTTAATTCTTTTTTGGTAGATCTATCTGTTGTTAGCAGTAGGTACTGAAGTCCCCTACTATCATTATATTACTATCAATATCTCTCTCTAGTTCTGTTACTAATTTTTTTGTGTATTTTGGTGCTCCATCATTTGGTGCATATATATTAATAAATCTACCTGCTGAATTGACCTCTCAATCATTATATATTGCCCATCTCAGTCTCTTATTGCTTTTTTAGCTGTACGTCAGTTTTGTTTAATGTAGGTTTGACTGTCCTTGCCTTTTTCTGAATACCATTTGCTTGCCAGGTTGATTTCCAACCTTTTACTTTATGGAAGATATCAAAACACAGAAGAACTAAATAATGCAGAAAAATCACAAAAACACCCAGAATGAAAGTAATAAAATGGTAGTAAATACTTGCATATTAATAATTACTTTGAATGTTAATGGTTTTAACTCACTGATCAAAAGGCAAAGAGTGACTTAATGGATTAAAATTAAAACTCAACATTCTGCTATCTACTGGAATCTCCAAAGACAAATATAAACATATAAATCCTGAACTACAAAGAAAGAAATCTAATTATCAGGTTGTTAACAGCCATAACTGAAAACTCAGCTCAGAGTCTAAACCAAGATAACTGAAGTGTCTTCACTGCTTTGTCACTAATTGGTCACTTGGAACCTAGAGAGTTTTCAAGATTTACACCAAGAAAATGAAAGGCTTTTGCTAAGTCACTAATGTTTAGTGACAAAGGCAAGAGCAAAGCCAATCTTACTCTTTGGAAAGATCAGAATTTCTGCAAAAATTATTCAGAAATGAGTGTATCTAAAAATATCATTGCTGTTTTATTTACTGTTTCATAAACTGAAGCAAGTCTTCATTTATAATAGATGTAACACTAAGAATATTAATGTTTTTATGTATTAAATTCAATTGTAATAATGCTTTTTTTTCCTGGAATTTTTATTTCATATCTAAGCAAAAGTGAAAATGCAGATCTTTACAACACGCCCCCAAAAAATCTGTATAATAAATAGCCTATTGTTTACAGTAAAATGATTAACATGTATTGAATACTTTTAAAAAAGTAGCAATCCGTAGTATTCTCTCCCCTAAGTCACTTCAGTCACTCTTTCTTGTCATCATAATAAAGTTCAAAGTCCTTAATTTGGTTGATGAGACAAAAAAAAAAAAAAAAAGAATTAATATTTAAGTATGCTCAGGAAGGAAATATAAATCTACTTATTTTATGTGGTCTTTATTGTTTTCTAACATTTAAAACAAAAGGTTATTTATTGTTATTAGAATGTGACGTTTTCCCTTTAAATAAAAAATTGCTACAAAATCTTCTTAGTTAAATTTTATTTATTAGCTCCAATTGTGTTATTACAGTGCTAAATGCAGATATTTTTCTTACAGAATATATTATTTTCCATATTATGATATTGTGAAGCAAAACTTCACTGGCCTTTTTTCCCTTTTTAAAATATTTTTCTTTTAAAGAAAAGTACAGGCAGGAATGAAGGTGAGTAGGCAGGCAGGCAGGAAGAGAGAGTAGGATGAAGCATTTTATTTATTTTATTTAGTTGTTCACACTGGTTGTTTCCTCCCAGACCGGGGACTTAAACCCAGGGGTATGTGGTCTGCATCCTTTAGAGGAGATTGACTTAACTCTTACTCTACCAGGGTGCATCTTCAGTGGCTTTTAAATGTGGTTATTTGATCTTTATTTTTAGATGCAGGAATAGAGATAAATCAAATTGTTGGTCTTGGCATTTCAACACAAAGAGCCACTTTCATTACGTGGAACAAGTAAGTACGTTATGTGATAAGCACTCTTATGCTGGTTTCTCAATGAATACACTGCTATAAAACCTGTTGGAGAGTTGTAGATTTGTGAATTAATAATAGTTTTGATTGATTAAGAGGGATTTAATTGTGCCTACTTTCTGTTTTATTAAAGTATGCTCCCTATATGTCATCTATATGACCTATATGACTTCTAGAAAATGGCAATAAAGAAGAATTCTGCTGTCATTAAAAATACTCCACTTTTTGTTAATTTTTCACATAAAGCATAGATCTAAAAAATTAGCTTGTGCCTAAAAAAAAAGATTCAGGGAAACCTGTGAAATTTCAGAAACAGTACTATGATTAAGGTTTATATTTTCAGTCTACTTTAAACTTAATATTTAAGTATATATAGTACATAAGAAATGTATAGGTTAGGCATAATTATAACTGTCACCATATGGTGAATACTTGTGATACTATAGGCTACATTATCTTTACAAACCTGTTATTAGATATTGTCCATTTTTCACATAGAAATTAGGACTAAGAATTAGTAAGTTGCTAGGGGTCACTAAATAGCCAAGATTCTAAATTATCTTTTCTACTTCGAGACATATGCTCTTTCTATAACCTCCATATTACTTTAAAGTATCTCTTACTTTAATAACAAAAACAGCACTGTAGACTGTAACTTTATTATAAAGCACTAGACTCTGAAGGGCTTTGGGACTTGGGATGATGGGAAAGAAATATAATTGACATAGAGGGTTGATGACAAATTTAAGAAATGATTACCAAGGATGAATTCACAAGCACTTGCTTTTAATCAGTATTAAGCAATAGAAAGCAGTTTAAATTTACCAGCATTTCTGGTCTTGATGTTGGGAAGATATGACAGGAATTATAGAAGTAGTGATGGTGGTGGGTAGAAGGGAACATGTTTGGTTTGGGACATGTAAATACGTAGATATCCCAGAGATAGCTAGGACATTAGTCTGGTTTTGATTAAGTCATTTCTCATTTTCTCCAGACAGGTACTCTTGAGTGCAGGCCATGATGCAATTCAGCTTTGTGCCTGTTTCGTTAAGTCCCTCTGTGCTTCCCTCCAATTCCCTAGTCAGTGCTTTGCGCACAGCAAGTCTTTAATAGGTAATCGATTTATCAGATGAAGGAATGAATGAATGAAATCCAGCTGTGTAGATTAGGGTTTTAAAATTAGCACTGTTGACATTTGGGGTCAGATAATTCTTTGTTGTTGGGGACTGTCCTGGCCGTTGTAGGATGTTTAGCTGCATCCTGGCCTCTACCCACTAAATGCTAGTGCATTCTACTCTTCTAATTGCGACAACCAAAAATGTCTCCAGAAATAGCCAAATGTCGTCTGGGGACAGACTCACCCTCAGTTGGGAATCAGTGATGTAGAAAAAGTTTCAAGTAGACAAGTTTTCTGGTAGAGAATATGTAGACAAGAGAAAACTGAGGATTTGAACAATGTTGTCCCCTCCACTCCCACAAATTTAAAGGGAGTCAGAGAGCAAAAACTGGCAAAACCAGTTTTTTGGTGAATCTGGGCAGTGGCTGGTATGAAAGTGGAGACAGCAGAGTGTTCCTAGGGAAGCAACTGACTGAAGTGTCCCCTTTGGTTGGATTTTGAGATAAGGCCATAGACATTGCTTTAATCAGAACCTGGATACCAAAGGAATATTAAAATATTAGGCAGTTTTTACCTGGTAGTAGGATCACATCTTTAAGGAGAAATAGAAGAGTCAGATTCTATGACAGTATACTTCTCTTACTGGTGGTGTTTTTATTTTTATTGTTTATAGAAGGACAAGATTTTTTTCCTAAAATGATTGATTGTAAGTTTTTATCTGACTTCCCTTTTTATTTTTAACCTATCTGTATTCTCGCTTGAGTTTTGGATACACTTTTCATGTAGGAACTAAAATACCGGATACTTAAAGCACACACACATACACACATGCACAGTTTTGTGCTTCTTTTACTGTAAAATAAAATAATAGAGCTCTTTTCGGCTTGCTGGGCCCTAGTGAGCCACTGCGGTATATACTGCTGACAAATTCTACAAGTCCCCCAAGAAATAGCTGAGACCCAGCATAGAAAAGGGCACGTCTCTGAGTTAGCAGCAAGTACTTGCTTATTTCTAAGAGAAAAAGAGAAACAAACTAGACCCTGTGGCACAACCTATTAACTTATTGTTTATTCCAATCCCAGCCAGTTCCTCTTCCCAGATCTTGTTTTTTTCCTCCTGTGTCTCCTTGTGTACATGTCTGTTGTCATGGCCATAGAATATTAATTTCCTTATATTTTCTGTCAGGAAGTCTAAAATTTCAAACTCTATTTTTGTTTTCTCCTTGCTATCCCTCCACCTCACTGTCAGAGACCAGGAAACTCAGTTCTTTTTTGACGTTTCTCAATCCTTGGATTTTCTTATTATTATTCAGGTTACATTTTTTTCAATACTGTGTATCTAACCCACGGTGTGGTTTGTTTCTCAAAATAATTCTAAGTGATATCTCCATTTTGGTTGTTTTAAATTCTTTTTATTCTAAAATATGGATTGTTTTATTTCTTTAGTCTTGTGTTTCTCAAGGAGATGTCTGCCAGCTAATCTCAGACCAGGGTGTGTGTGCCAGTTAGTAACATAAACTATGAGTCATGTGAGCTGGGATTTTCTCTGTAACCATTTGAAGGCTTGTAAAAGGCATTGTATTGCTTGCTGTAGAGTACCAGCTCTTAAGGAATTTACAATCCTATAATACAAGTATATAAATTTTTCTATGTTCCCTCAGCACCAATATATCTTTTATTATAGTACTTGATACTGACGGTAATGGTTCTTACCAATTATTCTTGACACAAAATATATTAAGAGCCACAGAATGGTATAACATGTTAGAAGGCATTTAGGGAGCTCATTTACAAGATTGCCTTTCATATTTTTCCTCCATTTCTCTTTTTATTGTTGATAGAGATAAAATAAACCTAAATCACTACTAAGTGAATATTGGACTATATTGCACGAGGTCAGTATCTTAAATTGTCTTTTGTCATGTTATGAATTAATGCTACCACTTGTCTTGTGGTCTTCTCTTCCTTATTTTTCTTGGACT
Organism: Solenodon paradoxus; assembly: GCA_004363575.1. Taxonomy (NCBI): domain Eukaryota; kingdom Metazoa; phylum Chordata; class Mammalia; order Eulipotyphla; family Solenodontidae; genus Solenodon; species Solenodon paradoxus. The sequence continues at coordinate 433,977 of RJWH01001147.1, read as the reverse complement.
ATACTAGTCTTTATAATGCTTTATCCTGTCTTAGGAGCTTTGAACATATGTGTGATTTGTCAGGAATGTTCACCTTCCTTGTTTGTTCCTAGTCATCCTTCAGAACTCAGTGCCGTTGTCACTTGTCAAAGAAACCTTTCCTGACGCCCAGACTCGGCAGAAGGCAGAGTCTCCCTGTTATTTAAGGTCTTGGAACTCTGTATTTCTCCTTCTTAGAACTTATTCCTGTTGTAAGTAAGCAATTCAATAATTGATTATTACTTTGACTTCCCTGGTAGGAGATATACACATAGGTGCAAAGATGCCATGTCTCTATTCACAGCTATGTCTCTAGCTCCTGGTACAAATTGTTTTATAAATATTTGCTGAACTGGTGACTGAAAATAACTGAGTTTTGTTGTAGATTGACTCCAAAGATTCACATATCAGTAAGTTTTCATTTCTTAGTATAGAAGCATTTATTTATTAAATAACTTTTATATCTAGGATAGGAGGTAACATTCTTAAAGTGAATATTGACTGTGCCCTCGGAAGCTCACAGTCTAGTGCCAGATACAGATGTGTTTATAGATATTTAGGATGCAGCCTGCGAGAGGTCTTCCCTGTCAAATTGCATTATGTACCTGGTAATGAGGGAACTGGCAGTGAGAATGAATAACCTAGAAGGAGAATTGGGACGGTTTCACAGAGGCTCTTGAGCCAAGTCCTCAGGGATGAGTAGGAGTTTTCTAAGTGGGAAGGACACATCATTAGCAAAGGCAAGAGGTGCAGGAACACTCTCCATCTACCTTGCCAGCACATACAGGTGCACACAATCCCTGCATTCTGCTTCTGCCTTTCTAAAGCTGGTGGACATACACAGTCCATACAATGGATGATGTTCGATTACCTGGCTCTGGTGGTCAGAGGAGCTTGCATTCCTGGGTCCTATAGGATCTTAGCAATCAAAGAGATGAATCTTGGCAGGCAACCACCCTCAGAGCACTACACAGAGAACAGACTGATACATACCCACATTCTTCTGGTGAAAGAGGATTATTTACTTGTCACAGAGCTTTAGGTTGGGCAACAGGCTTCCAGGTTGGCACACATCTAGAGGCTATGGAGTTGCTCTCAGGAAACTCAGTGAGAGGACGCTCTCTTTGTGATCTCCTTCACCCTCACTACAACTCACCCATATTTCCCAGAAAGGAACTTATTTTGCAGCTTTTGGCCAGGGAACATCTTCAGATTACATGGTCTAGAGGCCTGAGAGGTAGCAGGTTTAACAATTTTGATCCCACAGGACTTTATATATTTGCATACTTTGTGAGCTGCCATCTGCCAGTCAGCCTTAAAATAAGTGCTGACTGAGCTCCTTCCCTTTGGAGTTCTGACAGATCATCTAATGCCCTTAGCACCTGGAATCTTTTAAGAATGAGTTAGATAGCCTGGATGCTCACTAAGTCTTGAGAGACAACCAAGAGCTAGGACAAGTTTGAACAACTTGATTTATTTCCTATACGAGACCACTCCTTCAAAACTGGATGAGGTAACTGTTTCACCGAATACATAGAAACAAATACAGTGAGGCAAGCAAATTGAGGAAACAGAGGACTGTGTTCCAAAAAAAAGAACAAGATGAAACCTCTGGAAAAAGTCCTAATGAAATAAAGATAATAAATTCACCTGATAAAAAGAATTCATGGTAATTGTAATAAAAATGCTCACTGAACTTGAGAGAACATATGAACACAGTAAGAACTTCAGCAAAAAGAAGATATAAGAAAGTACTAAGTAGAAGCCTTAGAACTGAAGAATACAATAACTTAATTATTGGTTTATGGTTTCTATGGACTTAAAAATATGCAACAGTGTTTGTTGCAGATATAGTATTTCCTAATAGACGGCAGAGATACCTATAACTAGATAATGACAACTTAATTTTAGAAGATAGCTCATTCACCTTAGCAAAATTATCTATACATAAACTTTGGAAATGAAATTTCAATAAACTCTCTCAAAAGCATACAATTTCATTTCACTGATGACCCAGAAACAACTTCCCCAATTGATGCATGGGAGGTAGAATGATAGTATTACTTCCCTTTCATGCTTAAACTATCTTGATGAACGTCTAATTATTTAATAGATAGATTACTTCAAATAATATTCACAAACCTGGTTAGGAGAGCAGTTCACACAGGAAGTTGATAATTCTGCCCACATACACTTATTCCTAGAGATCATTTCATTTGTTATTTTCTAAATTCCATAAATATTTTGATCTATGCCTCTTTATTGGTGCCTCTGATTTGACAAAGAATTTCTCAGTCTCCTGAGCTGTCTTGTATTCTCTTACCTCTTTTATTGTTCTTTTGTATCCCTTATAAAAGTGAGCAGAAGGGAATGAAATATGCGTGGAATTCAAGCATTTTTCAGAGCATGAAGCAATGTGTTTTATAATTCTGAGACTTTTTTTTTAAGTAAGCATGCTAGAATTCGAGCATGCATAGAAGGGTTGGTTTCCAATGGAAATCATTATTTTGAAATTAGAAATATATTATAAAAAGAAAATTGGAAAAATTGTAAATATATGGAGATTAAACAACACGTTACTATTCAACCAGTGGATCAACAAATAAAGGAGAAATTGAAAGAATACCATGGCAAATGAAATGGAAACACAGCATACCAAAATCTATGGGCTATAACAAAAGCAATTCTAAGAAGGAGATTTATAACACAGGCCTGTCTCAAGAAATAAGAAAAATCTCAAACAATCTGACTTTATATCTAAAGGAATCAGAAGAACAAAAAATGATTCTAAAATTAGCAGAAGAAAGAACATATAAAAGGTCAAAGTAGAAATACATGATATAGTGACTAAAATGACAGGAAAGATTAATAAAATTAAAAGCTGTTTTTTTAATGGTGAAATTAAACAATAGGTAGACTTACCAAGAATAAAGAGGGTCAAATAAAAATCAGAAATAGAAGAGGAGATGTTAAAACTGATACCACAGAAATTCAAAGTATCATAAGAGACTATATGATCAGTTATATATCAACAATTTGGGCAACTTAGAAGAAATAAGTAAGTTCCTAGAAACATACAACTTCCCAAGACTGAATCATGAAGAAATAGAAAGTTTGAATATACTATTTACTACTATGGAGAAAGAAATTAGTGATCAAAAACCTCCTAACAAACACAAGTCTAGGACCTATTCAAAAAGTATTTAACTCCTGTTCTCAAACTCTTCCCACAGAATTGATGAGAGGGGGAATGCTGACAGATGCATTTTACATGGCCTGCATTACCCTAATTCTAAAACTTAAAAAAGCACACTATAAGAAAAAAATCACAGGCAAATACCCCCGATGAACACAAGAAATTCTCAATAAATATTAGAAAACTGAATTTAACAGTACATTTAAAGGATCATATACCATGATCAAGTGTTATTTATCCCAGAACTGTCAGAATGGTTCAGTATCCGTAAGTCAATCAGTGTGATAGACCGTTTAACAAAATGATGGAATAAAAAATTAAATGATCAGCTCAATACATGCAGAAGTCATTTGACAAAATGTATCATCCTTTTTTGATAAAAAAAAATTCTCAACAAAATGCTTATAGAGGAGACATACTTCAATATAATGTCATATATGCCAAAACTATAGTTAAAATCATATCCAGTGATGACCTAAAACATTTCCATCAAACTTGGTGAGGTTTTCTAACCTGACTCCATACCCAAAGGCAATAAAGGTAGAAATAAACAAGTAAGATTACATAGAACCAAAAAGCTTCTATATAACAAAGGAAACCATCAACAAAATGAAAAAGCAACCCATTGAATAGGAGAAAATATTTGTAACTTATATAATAAGGGGTTAATATCTAATACATAAAAAGAGCTCATGCAACTCAATATCAAAAAAAAATCTGATTTAAAAATTGCATACATTCTCAATAGACATTTTTCCAAAGATGACATGAAGATTACCAGTAGGCACATGAGAAGATGTTCAGCAATACCAGTCATCAGGGAAATGCAAATCAAACCTGAAATGAGAATGATTGTTATCAAAAATATAAGAAATAACAAGTATTGCGGTGTGGAAAAAAGAGAACCCTTGTACACTGTTAGTGGGGAATGTAAAAATCACTATGGAGAACTTCATGGAAATTCATAAAAAAGTCATAAATAAGACTACCTACCATAAGTTCTAGCAATTCCACAATATGCTTATTTATCCAAAGAAAGTGCAGACACTGATTTGCAAAGATATGTGTATCCCTGTGTTCATTACAGCATTATTTATAATAGTCAAGATATGGAAACATCCTAAGTATCCCATCAATGGGTGAATTGATAAAGATAATTTTATACATATATAGACAAGAGTATTATTCAACCATAAAAAAGAATGAAATTTTGCTACTTATGACAACCTGAAAGAACCTTATGTGCAGTATGCTAAGTGAAATAATTCAGAGAAAGACAAACACTGTCTGATTTCACCATACATGAAATCTAAAATGCAAAGGAATAGACAAAGCAAAACCAAGTTATGGATCAAGAGTACAGATTGATGGTTGAAATTATTTTGACTAATGTGTAAGTTGCATTTTAAAAATGTGTCTGAAAATAGTCATTGATATCTCAAATCTGCAGTTAGATTTCTGAAAACAAATTGCAGTTTCCAATATGGAAGGTATTTGTCTTGGTGTGTTTTTAATTTGTATCTAATATTGAGAACTGAAGCAGTAGGAAAACCACTTCTCTGGTTTGTGCTAATTACAATGGTGAAGATTTGTATCACTAAAGAAAAAGAAGTTAGGTGTTTATGATGTAGTTGAATGCTGTGATTAATGAAAGTGAAAAATGGCGAACAGGATACTTTTAAGAGTGATTAGAAAGCCCACAAAATGGAAGAAAATACTTAGAAATAATACATTTGATAAAGAGTTAACATCCAGAATATATCAAGAACTCCCGCAACTCAATAACAACAACAAAAAAACTAAACTCATAAATCAACAAAACTTGAATAATATACAGATGATCAATAGCACATGAAAAGGTACTTGATTTCAGTAGTTATTGAGGAATTGCCAATCAAAACTGCAATGAGATACCACTTTATTCTCACTAGGATAACTATAATTTAAAAAAATGGAAAAGAACAAGTTTTGAGAAATTATAGAAAAATTGTAACTTCTATATTTGTTATAGGAATGTAAAATGATGCAGTTGTTATGGAAAACAGTTTGGCAGTTCCTTAAAAACTCAGCATAGAATTGTCATATATCCCAGCAATATTCTAATCTTAGGTGTCTGCCCAATTGAATTGAAAACAGGGACTCAAACAGATGCTTTACAGCAGTGTTTATAACAAAATTCACAATTGCAGGAAAATGTAAACAACCCAAGTGTTTGGAAATAGTGGCAATGGTTGCATGAGATTATGAGATGTACTTAATGCCGTTGAATTGTGCAGTCACTGATGGCTGAAATGGAAAATCTCATATGTCATTTATGTTTTGCCATAATAAAACTAAGAGACAAGAGTAGAGGATTACAGAGTATGAAGGCTATTTATTAAGTAATAGACCATGAGTTCCAGGAAAGTAAGTAAGTCAGAAGGGGTTGGAGAATGAATTAAAGGTTGAATTGCATTTGAAGGGAAAGTAGTTAAGAGTGAGATTGAAAGAAATGAAATAATAGCATGATGTATCCACTGATATATTAGAATATTTGCATTTCAATGCTAGAATGTTTCTAGACAAGAAGGTTGACGATGTGACTATGAGTATAGACCGCTGAAGAGGAGTAGGAAATGGCAGTCCTGGCAATTGAATGTGGTCAAATTCACACAGGAAGAGACCTGGAGATGGGATAGAAAGCAAGTCTGAAATGAAGATGAGTGGATGCCAGTGGTTGATGATTTATTAGGAAAAATGATTTATTTCTACTATATTTCTTAGTTCTATACTTTTATTTTAATATTGACCTAGAGTTTGTTGAATTTCTTTTATTGAACAAAGTCTGATAAACATAGTAGTTTGGTAGTGGCTTGCTCACACCTAGTGGAGAGGTATAAAAAAAGATTCAACCATTATTTCAGCTCCTCTGTGGTAGGTTTAAAAAAATCTGATTGTATCTATCAAGATAAATACAATGAAAGGGGAGAGCAATTTGCTGCCTTACGTTGCTTTTACAAGTACATAACCTGGTCTTTAAAGACTTTTTCATTATTTTTGTTTTTGGAAATGTGCTCATTATAGTGTTTCCAAAGAATATTTTGTGGGATAATATCCTATCTATATTTCTTTGTATAGATCACACTGTAATTCCTATGAAGTGAATTCATTTTGTAAATTCAAAGAAAAAGATCCTCAGAAACACCCATCTAATTAAATCATACTTTGAAATTATAATTTGTTCTCTAATTTTATTTTCTCTTTTGGAAGATTTTTTCGTATAATGTAATCTTTTATTTATATTAATTCTCAAAATGTTGTTTCCATCTTTCTTAGGAAAACAGGAAATCATTTTCATAATTTCATTAGTTGGCAAGACCTAAGAGCTACTGAACTTGTAAAATCTTGGAATGGTTCTCTTGTGTTGAAGGTAATCTTTTTCTTATTTTCTAGGTTTTGAATATTACTATTTTTCTTATAAATGTGCCTTACTTATAAGCTTAATTGTATACTTTTTTAAACCTATGCTGTTTTAGAATGTTAAGAACAGAATATACATGCATATTCCCTAACCAGTGAAATTTAATAATAGTTATCCAGAAGCATGTGGTGGAAGTACTTAACAACTACAGAAGTCCTGAGGATCTCTGAGGTGGATCAGAGTTCCACATGTTAGTAAAAATTCATGGTTTCATTCTTGGAGAAACGGAAAAAAAAACCATAGACTGTGTCCAGAAGACACATCAATATCTAAATGTCATCATCTTGCATTATGAAAGTGGAGAATGGATATTGAAATAAGTATCTGACTGCCATCAGCATTTAACAAGATGTCTGGCATGTAGTAAACAAATGACAAAGGTGATGATGACAGTGGCAACAGCAGCAGCATCTTGTTTCAAGTGTGAGATTTCTGAGTCAAAGGATAAGGTAATTTTTTAGCTTCTCAAATCTGCAATATTTGAGGTTTAATCAATATTGCATATTGAGTATTTTAATATTTCAAATGCTACACAGTTGAATGCCTTCTCAGCTAAGGTGCATGAGGGGGTGTCTGGACCATCAGTTTTACTTGATATGTGTTTGAGACATCAAATTTCTATAAAAACAGACACGAATATATTATAGAATATGACAGCAATACATGAATGAAACACTTTCACCATTATCTCACCCACATTGATTTTTCTTTTTATTGGTTTAATATATAAAAATGCACCTAACTTTCATCATCTATAAGGCTGTGCATCATTAATGATGCACACATTAAACCTATATGTTATCATAACATGTTCCTTTAGTAAAACTATCTTTAAAATTTATGAGGCTAAATACTGAGAGGAGCAATCTACAGGAAAGACAGTAATTAAGAGAATTGAAAGTGATTATTAGAAAATGTCATGAATCCAGTTTTAAGTTACACCATTCGTAATGTATAATTTTAAATATTAATGTATAATTTTAGATATTAGTAGGTCAATTTATAAAACATTTCTTAAGTTAGTCAAGTGAGGTTAAAACTGTCATTGCTTTGAAAATGTATTGTGACTATGAAAACATTTACTTCTGTATTATGAGCCCAAAATCTCAAATCATGGCCCCAGACTGACTTAAAGCACAATACAGAACATTTTTAAGTATTCCATCTAACTTGATATTGATACTGAACCTGTGCATGATAAAAGTTTTGGCTCCTATTAGCAGAAAAACACACAAACTTTTATAGCTTCACTGACAAAATCCCAAGGCCTGTTCTGCCATCTTGCCCTCCCAAAGGCTTATGGTTTATTGTTGGAGGCTCTTGGAAATATTTAGGGTGTATGTGACAGAGCTGACACCAAGGTTTAGCCTCCTACCGTTATTTTCTCCAGGCTCTCAGGTATCCATGTTTCCTTTTCAGTGTTATTCTAGTTCTTGCCTAATTGAAGGGAATTGCATCGTAACATATATAGGTTTATAGTAAATCCACATCTGTATCTAGTTCACCTCCAGTTCTTCCTTCACTATGCAATTGATTTCCTTTAAACAGTTTGCTCCCTTCTCTTCCTGCATTCACTAATTTGCTTTTATTGACTAAAAGTCTGTCTTAGTTTTGTTTGTTTGGTTTCTCTTTACACCATACATGAAAGATATCTATGATGTCTCTCCTTCTGAATTATCTCGCTAAACTTAATTCCCTCTGTATCGATCAATGTTGCTTCAAATGGCAGGATTTCACCTGGTTTTGATATCTGAGTAGTATTCCATTGTGTGTGATATATATATACATATACCACATCTTCTTCATTCATCTATCTATTAATTGGCAGGAGGGTTGTTTCCATCTATTCATTATTCTAAATCATGTCACAGTGAATATAAAGTGCATGTATCTCAGCAAATTAGTGGAGGTTTTTTTTTTAGAGTAAATACTAAGCCAGGAAATACCTCATTTTTGTGAGGATTTTCCATACTGCTTTCCATAATGGTTGCTCCATTTTACACTCCTACCAATAGTGTATAAGGGTCCCCTTTTCTCTAAATTCTTACCAACACTTACTGTTTTTCAGTCTTTTAAATAATAACCATTCTCATAGGTGCAAAGTTATATCTCATTGTTATTTGGATTTGCTTTTCCCTGAGAGATGAGAACCATCTTTTCACGTGCCTATTGGTCATCTGTATGACTTCTTTGGAGAAGTGTCTATTAAGATCTTTTGTACATTTTAAATTTTATTACCTGTGTTGCTGTTGTTGAGTTTTATGAATTCTTCATGTATTTTGGTTATTAACCCTTTATCAGAAGTATGTTGTGAAAATATCTTATCCCATTCAGTAAGACTTTTTTTCTTTTTTGATGAGAGTTTCTTTCACTGAGCAGAAGCTTTTCAGTTTGATGTAAACCCATTTGTTTATTTTGGATTTTATTCCCCTTGACTTTGGAGTTGAATTCCCAAAGACATCTCTTAGCTTGATGTCAGCTGATACTTTGCTTATGTTTTATTCTATATATTTATGGTTTTAGGCCTTGTGTCTGAATCTTTAATCCATTTTGAATTAATTTTTATGGTGTTAGGTAGTAATCTAGTTTCAACATTTTGCATGTGGCCATCCAGTTGCCTCAGCAGCTTTTATCTGGCTAGTGGTTTGTTAATTTTTTTAATCTTTTCAAAGAACTAGCTTTTTCTTTCATGAATTTTTGAATAGTATTCTTGATCTTTATTTTATCTCTGCTCTGTGTTTTGTTATTTCCTTCCTACTAGCTTTTGGTTTCATTTTCCTTCTTAGTTCCCTTAGATGAAGGTTTAGGTTTTTTATTTGTGATTCCTCTTGTGTTTTCTGAGATCAGACTGTATTATTATAAATTTCACTCTTAGTACTGCTTTGCTTCATCCCATAGTTCTGATAATTCATATCTTCATTTTCATTTGACTCCAGGCATTTTCTAATTTCACCATTAATTCAAACCAATAGAACTCTTGGTTATCTACATGCATTTTTCATACGTTCATGTATCTACCAGTACAGTCAAGATAATGAAGAATCCTTGTGTTGCTCTTTTATTATAACCATCTCTTTCACTGAAACCATATACCTCTCTTTCCTGTGCACCTCCAACCCTTTCCTAGCCCTTGCTCCATTGAGTCTTTTTTTCATTAAAATAATTTATATGTGTAGAATCATCTATTATAAAACCATTTGGGATTTGCTTTTCTCATCTAGTATAATTCTCTGGAGAATTCAAGTTGTTATATGTATTAGTAGTTTCTTTTTATTGCTGACTTGCACCAAATGGTATAGGTAGATGTCCACCTGTTGAAGGACATCTCTTCTAATTCCAGTTTGGGGCTCTTACAAGTAAAGTTATCATGAACACTCTTGTACAAAATTTTCTGTGAATATAAGTTTTCATTTCTCTGGGATAAATATCCCAGTAATACAGTTTCCAGGTCATGTGAAAATTGAATGTTTTGTAACAAACTGCTAATCTGTTTTTCCAGGGTGACTGTGCCATTTAAATTCCCCCCAGCAACTTATGAGTTATAAGACATACATTATTCCTGGTTTAACATCTCTGAAATCATGATACATTTTAATCATCCTTTATATCTTAACCTTATATCATAGTAGGATTTTATCTTTGTTGGCGGTACATAAAATAGCAGTTCATCGTTTAACTAGTGTCTTCTTAGATGATCTCGTTTATTGACTTGATTGCTTATTTGCCTATATCTTTTCACTAGAATGTCAGTTTCATGAAGACAAGTGTTTTAATTGTGTGTTTCACTCTTTTTCTCAAGGCCTAACAGTCCTTGATAGAGAGGCAGTGCTCAGTAAATATTTAAACACAAATGCTAATTGTTTATATGTTGACTAGACATGCAGGTATTAGAATTATTAATACTTTTTGTATGACACCCCCAGGGTATCTACATTTTAACAGATGATCTCTGAAAAATCTAAAATTTATTTTTTAATAGAGAAAAGCATGCTTCTTAGGGAGGGGGGACTCATTTCAATTTTATGCATTTCTTAATATATAACTCCAGAAGAAGGATTATGGGTAGTCATTTTATATATATTTTAAAGTCTTATATTTTATATAATGTGAAATATAAAGAAATGCAAAACACGTGCACTATTTTAAGGTCTAAACAAAGTGAAAAGGATACAGACTTTTAGTTATAATATGAGTAAGGCCTGAGGATACAATGTTCAGCATGACTGTAGTTGATAACATTGTTTATATAATTGAAGACTGATAGCAGAGTAGAACTTGAATGTACTCACCAGACAAAAAGGTAAAAAGAATTAAAATAAGCCTCTTTATTTAAAATAATGACAAAACTGAAATTAGTCTAGACATTTTCTTGGTTGATATGTTATACTAAAAATGAAAATAACAAATTCATATTACTGTTTTCAACAAGTAAATAAAAATCTTCAATTTTCTTGGGGGCATGCCATAGGGTTGAACAGAAAAAACTGCAGAAGTGGTTAAATTATCCAAAAATGGATGTTTTATATAACATCTGTTTTCAAAAGTTGAAATGTCCATCTACATTCTTATGGTAGGTTGCAAGATAAATATTTTTCTTGTTTTTTGAATTTTTTTAGTATGTCTTAGACACCTTAAAACTAAAACTGGTTTTCTATATAAGAATTGTTTCTAATTAAATATTTTGCTTTAAGGAGTAAATTTAAAACTGTATTATGTTTCATCTTTGATCAGCAGGTAAGTATAGAGAGTATTAAATAAAATCATATAGCCCAAATTTGAAGTAACTAATATAGGGAAATTTTATTCCGCATTAATACTATAACCTAAATAAAATTATATTTCAAATAGAAATAGAATTTTCCCTCTTGATTCTCACCCTTCTGTTGTATAGTTTAAAACAGGAAGGTAGAAAATAGTTGTTTTAAAAAGTCATTATAAGTACTTGAAACGCTAGTGTTTACTAAGGAATAGATGTGTTACATTTCATGTGTTAGAATATAGATAGACTATTTAGAGTAATATTACTTGACTTGATTTTCTTTAGTGCTGACTACTCTTTAAGTCATTAAATAGCTTGTTCGTTATTGGATTTGTTTGTATGTATATGGAATTGAAATAAAAACATCAAACACCATTAAATGCATCTTCCCCCATTTTTTTAAATAGCTAATACACAGTTCCAGCCGAATACTTCATTTTTTCACTAGAAGTAAACGATTTTTAGCAGCCAATTTATTTGCTTTCACAACCCAACATGTTTCTTTGAGATTGGTCTGGATTTTACAAAACTTGACTGAGGTAAGAAAGATTTTTTGTGTGTATGTATTTGAGTATATATGTGTGTATGTAGAGTATGGAGAAGAAAAAAATTTAAATATTAGAGATAATAGTTTGATTTTTTGAGAGAAGATTAAATGTCTACCAGGTACTGTGATAAAAGACAAGAAATCTTCCCTGTTTATTTTTTAAACCTTTTTTAGTGAGTCACAGCACATATAGAAAATTGAAGAAAGAATTATCACTATCATTCAATGATAAATTGTTGGGCAAACATCTATGTAACAGCTCTTGAATGAAGAAGATTGTATAGTCTGTATCAAATTTTATTTCCAGTTTTATAACATTCCTTAACACCATGGGTTTGCATGAATATTTTTACCTTCGTGCTAATGGAATCATATAGTCTTTTGTGCTTGACTCCTTTTGTTTAACTTTATATTCATGCGTTATGCTCATTATGTATAAACTAATTTCCTTCATTGCTATTTAACATTTAATATGTTATTTTATCATAGTTAACCCATTTTTCCATTTCGTTCTTATACATTTGAGTTATTTACAGTTTTGAGCTACTATGGTGTTATTTTTTGATGTACATGTAATTGTATTTCTGCTGTATCTACACATACAAATAGAATTCTTAAGGCAGTATGTGTTTATTTATCTCCACATTTAGTGGATAATGTCGAACATTTTCCAAAACTTTTAACAATTTCCACACCCACCATCTGTTAGTGAGAGTTCTTCTTATTTAATATACCATCATAATTAATATTGCCAGTCTTTCCTATTTCATCCGTTCTGGCCGGTAAGTAATAGTAGCTCATGATTTTAGACTGAATGAAATAAACAAGATCCTATTATATACTGTTTCTAGGATAAGCACTTTAGATTTAAAAATTGAAAAACAGTTAAAATTGAATAGATAGAAAATATATACCATGCAAACAACAAACATAAGAAGCTAGGTAGTCATATTAATAGCAAACAAAACAGACCCTTTTTTTTTCATCCCTGACCCCAAGGTCTCAGACCCAAGTGTGTGGGCTTTACGTGATCTTCACCTTAGCTGCCAGACCCAGGGGTGTACTCAAAATAGATTTTAAGATAAAAATATCACTAAGGATAAAGAGAGGAATTTTGTGATTAAAAAGTTTGATTCATCAGCGACACATAAGAAATAAAAGCATACATGTATACATAATACACCAGAATACATGAAGCAAAACTGAGAGAACTGAAGGGGAAAATGGACAATTCAACAGTATTAGTTGGAGACTTGAGCATTTTACCTTCCATAATGGTTAGAGCAACTACACAGAAGATCAACAAGGAAATGGAAACTTGAACAACAGTATAAACTAACTCGACCCAGGAGACATTTATGGAAAACTCCAACAATAACAGAATCACATTGTTGTTAGTTGTACATGGTGCCTTCTCTAGAATAGGCCATATACTACACCCTAACAGAAGCATCAGTACATTTTCTTTAGATAATTTCTCTATCAGCTAGCTTAACGGGATTTGTTTTATTTCCTTTGTCATGCTATACACTAAGGATTGGCAGTTTTTTTTCTGTAAAATGACAAATGGTAATATTTTAGATTTTGAAATCATAAGGTTTCTGTCATAACTACTCGGCCTTTATAGTGTGAGAGCATCTGTAGACAACATATAAACAAATGAACATGACTATGTTCTACTAAAATTTTATTTATGGTCACTGGCATTTGAATGTCATATTTTCCATGTGTCACAAGATACTATTTTTATGGCCATTAAAATTTTTAAATTCATTCTTTTTTAAGGAGAGGAGCAAGTAGAAATGAATGTAGGTAGGCAAGCATACAGGAACAGAAAGGAGGAAGAAGCATTTTAATTTTATTTAGTTGTTCATCTTGGTAGTTTCCCCCCAACCCACCAGCCCAAACACAGGACCTTTGGATGTATGTGGACCGTGTCCAACCGCTAGTCCACCAGGGCGTGCCCTTCAATCCGTTTTTAATGTGCTGCACAAAAATAGTCAATAGGCTGGATTTCACCTGTACACCATAGTTTCCATCCCCTGCTGTGTATTGACATATTTGCATATGTACACTTAAATATGTACTTTCGTTGTTTTCATCATGAAGATACCAATATATAGCATACAATAAAAGCCTCTTATACCCTATAGTATTTGCTTAGAACAGTTTAGGGTATAGTCTCAAAATTGTTTCTTATATATATATTAATTTTTGTCAAAAAGTAGGATTATATTGTAGCTACTGAACAGCACTTAATTGAGCTCTTAATTAGCATTTTTGAGTTGATTTTGTGGTGTTGTGTTTTCAAGGTAAGAAGGGCTGTAGAGGAAGAAAATTGCTGCTTTGGGACAGTGGATACCTGGTTGTTACATAAGCTCACAAAAGGTAAAGGGGATCTGATGAGTCTGTGTCAAGTAACTGAAAACTGACAGAACTGATTCACCAAAAAAAAAAGTGGAATTTTCTTTTGTTTCGCTCCCATGTTCCAGATATACTGCTCCTTGGTTCCCTAGTAACTACATGCTATATAGTAAAGCTAGATTAATTTCAGATTTGTTATAGGAGGGGGTGTTTTTTAAATTGTGATAAAACCTCAAATATATTACTGAAGAACAGTCTTCATTTCAAAAGTAGTAAGACAAGTTCAATATCAAATCTGCCACTTTGCAGCTGATTATCACATTGCATCTCTGAAGCACTGCCCTCATCTTTTACACTAGGGATTCTGACCTAACAGTGTGTATGGAAGTGCTTTTGAAACTATGAAAGTATATGAAAATTAAGTGGGAAATTGTTTCAGAGACATTGCACTGGTAATATACACTTCATAATGAATCTGATGACATAGGTCTAGATTAGTTTGAAGTAGGGATAGGTACATATTTGCACTATTTAATAATAAATATATTGTTTCTGGTGTAAATAGGTTCTGAGTTTGCCACAGATTTTTCAAATGCCAGCACAACTGGACTTTTTGACCCATATGAGGTAAAGGTTTTTCCTTCTTTTTGAATCACCAGTTTTTGTGTAATTTGGCATGATTCTGATGGCATGTTTTTATGTTCAGATGTGTTGGAGTGGATTCGTTATGTCTCTGCTTTCGATACCACTGTCTCTCCTACCTCCGGTGAGAGATACAAGGTAATAATGAACATCAGACATAGAAACATGTAAGCATGCTCCTGAATTAATTTGACTTGATGGGCAAAACATTTTATTATCTGTTTAAGATGCTTGTATGTTCATTATATAACTTTCTGGCAGATGCCGAAAGCCGTCTGCTGAGTTTTAGGATTAATATTTCTAGAGCTATAACTTACTTTTTAATTAACTTTATTTGAAGCCACAAGTTTGGATCAGTGGATCAAGAGATTTTTGGTGTGTCTATACCAATACTGGCCTTGGTAAGTAAAATCTGTTGAGTTTCTTCTTGTACAGTATCAATTAAATGAATGTATAGGAACACTTGGATCACTAAACATCTATGCGGTTTAAATGAAAGTTTATTTCTAAGTTAAGGGCCCTGCATACAATCAGAAGTATTCTCTATATTCTGGGCTGGTCTTATATCACATAAGCATTTTATTATAACGTTTTCTGACTCTATAAGGTTGTTTTTTCAGAAAACTGTTAAATTTTTAAAATGTTATTTTCTGAATCATGTTTGACTTATATTTGATGCTTTGAGATAAAAAAGACTTGGTAGGGCACTATTTAGTTTATATTTGATATAGTGTAACATAAACCCGCAGCATTTTTGCATAAAGAAGAAAGTTGTGTTTTCATTTTATTAAATCCTTAGCAAATACCTGTAAAGAAGCATATAAAAGAATGAAAAATGAGCTTTTGATGTTTAAGTGTTCTTTCTTAATTGTGCTTTTTCTCTGGGTGAATGAGAGTCAAAACTTGGAGAATCCCAAGAATTGACTACCTGATTGAAATTCATATAGAAATTTAGACCTCGCCTTTGATTGCCTTAACAGCTTAAGCAGTTGACCCTAGGTGGAAGGGGAATAAAATTCCTGATTGTTTAGAGAGTATAAGTTTTATTCAATCTAGGGCTCAGATTTAGATTCAAAGATGACTGAAAGAATTACAGTTTAGTGAAGAAACATTTTTTCAAATGAGTTTGGCCCTTAAAATGTATGTGTATCTATATTTAACTATTAACAAAAGGTCAGTTTTTTTAACAAAAATGTATCATTGGGAGATACATGATTTTGACATATATTATTTATAGTTAAAACTTATCTATCAGTCCTATTAAGAGAGAAATGTGTAAGATCTATTTTGTTGACTAATGAATGAAATTGCTTAGAAGCTGAAAACAAAGTCTTAGTATCTTTTTCTTGCATGATTTTCATGTTAGCCTCTGTTTTTGAGATTATTACCGATACTTAAAAGTTTTGAAATAGGTTGCTTACTAAAATTTCCTGAGGCACATTATTTAGTCCTGGTTAGACACCTGTCTCATAGTTGTGTTCCTTGTTCTAAATGGGCAGCTGCTAACAACCCACAGCTCTGACATTTGGATTCTTTGAGTAGGTCGCAGACCAGCAGTCAGCCATGTTTGGAGAATGCTGCTTCCAGCCAGGAGACGTGAAACTGACCATGGGAACTGGGACTTTTTTGGATATTAACACTGGCAGCAGTCCTCAACAGAGTATTGGAGGTACATAGTTAGAATGTATCCTAATTATTTAAAAAACCATTTCTTTTCATATTTTGCTTTTCTCATATTTAATTTTTGTGACAGTATATTCTCATTTTATATTAAGGATATTCTTAACATTTTTCATAACTATTCTGTGAGCTAGTTAATTTATTTTCCCTTTTTTCCTTTAAAAGTATACAAATTAGAAAGATGTTATCAAAAATTTCAGAAGAATTAGGGTATTTTGATTACCTTTCCAGATATTTGCCTATAATTCATGTCATATTTGTTCATAATTTCTTTCTAGGTCTCTAGATTTTCTTTCATGTGTGAGCAATTCTTCATTTTTATGTAAAACTTTTTTGGGGAGAGTTGTTCTCAACTAGTGAGAAGGGGATACATGATTAGGGTTTTAATGACAATTGCTAAGAATTTGCTCTCCCTAGTGAAGGAAATCCTGGGACTATAAACTAAGCAAAATCTAGATTATCAAACTATACCCAGGAGGGCTGGCCCCTCGTAGTCCGGGTTCTGGTCCCCTAATGTGGTTACTAATAAAATGATTTTAGAAATCTTTTCCTACCTTCCATGCGCTGTTAAGCTTTCCCTTTTTCTATTCCTTTATTTGATAAAGTGGAAACAAGAAAATATTGATCACTGCATTAGGACAATTACGTTCTTTTGGAATCTTGTTTAGAAACTAGAGATAAATGCAAATGCATAGTTAATTCTCTAACAAACCAATCTCTTAGTAACCTTTTATTTCTAAATTAAACTATTGTTTCTGTTTCTAAAGTCATATTTACATTTATAGTTAATAAAAATTATTATTGTCCATATTACTATGTCAGGTACAATATTACATTACTTTATGTATTAACTGAATTTATTCTCATTATAGGTTTCTGAGGTAGAACAATTTTGCAATAAAGCAAATAAGGTTAGAGGTGAGGAACTTGTAAGATCACAGCTAGAAAGTGAGAGAAGGCTGGGCTTGAACTCAGGCAGTCTTATTTCAGAACTACTTTGCTACCTTTTGAGGTAATCAAATTGTTCCACTGTGGAAGTCTCTCTGTTGAATTATCTATTACATGACTTACATTATGTGTTTGCTTTTAAGGTTTTTATCCACTAATTGGGTGGAAGATTGGGAAGGAAGTTGTATGCTTAGCCGAAGGCAATGCAGGAGACACTGGTACTGCCATAAAATGGGCTCAACAATTAGGTGAGTCTCTTAGACAGATTCCCCAGACCGGACATGAATTCAAGAATGTCACAGGATTGTAGATCAGTAGGGAATGAATGAATTCTCCAAGCAAAACAAAATAAAATGATATTACTAGAAGAAAATATAGGATACTATTATACTGGAATGGTAAATGAAAAATAATAATATATTTAAGTATATAAAATATGAATTAATTGTGTATGAAGAGAGTTGTAAAGCAAAGTTAAAAGACAAATTGCTAAGAACAAATTTTCACATCAGAAAAATTAATGATGATGACCAAAAAAAGATAAAGGCCATAAATTCAGGTGTTTTATTGCAAATGGTTATTGAAAATGTTCAAGACATGCCCTTGTGGAGTATGTTTGGTCAGCCCCCTTTGGCTGGTGCAGTCTGCATATGTATTCCAAGGACCTGGGTTTATGTCCCAGGGCATGATGTGACAACCAAGATGCACACCAAATAGAAAAATAATTAAGATACTTTTCCTCCTCTCTCTGCCTGCCACTGCTACCCTTTATTCATGCATGTACCTTTCCTTTAAAAACAAAATTCAGTTCAAATTCAATAATCAAAGAAATACAAATTTAAAAAATGATGTCACCTGTTTTCGTCAGAGGTTACTAAATTCAGTAATGCTAAGCATTAGTGGGAACACAGAGGAAAAAGTATTCTTGTTTTACATTAGAATTATGTTAATTAGTACTACCTTTCTGGAGGACAGTCACACAGCGTGTGCCATTTCAGAGAGTATAGGCCCTTTGTCCTCAGTTACAGTCTTTGTTTTCTAATAGTCATTTGTGTGCAAAGACAGGTGTGAATTCACATGAGTGTTTAATACAATTGAACATCAGTTCCTGTCTAATATCAAATACAGCATTAACAAGTGAATACCAGTATATCCATCCAGTGCAACATTGCACGGTCACTCATAATTAATGATATAGTTGCGTATCTTAATGACGTGGAGTATTTATGATATATTAAGGAGGGGGTGAAGCTGTTGCAGAACAGCATATACAATTTTTTTTTGCTTTAAAAAAACAGCTTTATTCAGATATAATTCACCTATGTGAAATATACAATTAAATGTTTTTTTTAGCATTTTCACAGCATTCTGCAGCTATCAGTACTGTCAAATTTTAGAACATTTATGTTCTTCATACCCACTGGCAGTAATTTCCTTGCTCCGTCCTCCCAGCCTTAAAATGCCATAATTTACTTTCTGTCACTGTGTATTTGCCTATTCTGGACATGGGTCATACACTGTGTGTGTGGTCTTTTGTAACTGACTTCTTTCACTCGACATATTTTCAAGGTACTCATGTGGAGTTTATATCAGTACTTTATTTCATATTCCTTTTTAATAGTAATATTTATTACTCATTTTGTTCACAATGCTATCTTCATTTTAGGTTATTGAAATTGCATCTCATTCTTTATTTCATACCACATTCAGCACCAGAGTCCCAGTGTCTATTACTATCACCTTTTCCTCTCTGTCCTTCCCTCCTCCCCTCTCTCACCACCCTGTAAACACTGTCCTGTGCCCTTTTTTGTTGTTGGGATTTTTATGGTCATTTGTTTGAATTTATATATTCCACATATGAGTGAAACCATACTGCACTTCACATTTTCTTTCTGACTTATTTCTCTATAACATGATCCCCTCCATTTCCATCCAGATTGTAGCAAAGAGCACAATTTCATCCTTACTTAGTACCTGCATAAAATTCCATTGAGTGTATAGACCACAGCTTCTTTATCCAGTCATCTGTTGATGGGCATTTAGCCTGTTTCCATGTTTCGGCTATTGTGAATTGTGCTGCTATAAATATAGGGGTGCAGCTACTTTTTCTGATTAGAGACTTTGTATCCTCTTACTATATAGCCAGTAGTGGGATTGCTGGATCAAATGGTAGATTCATATTAATTTTTTGAGCAATCTCCATACTGTTTTCCAAAGAGGTTGCACCAATTTGCATTCCTACCAATGTGAAAAGATTTCCTTTTTCTCCACATCCCCTTCAACATTACTCTTTCCAGTCTTTTTCACATAGGCGATTGGTATATCATTGTGGTTTTTTGTTTGCATTTCTCTGATGATGAGTGATGTAAAACATTTTTCAGGTGTCAGTCATCTATGTGTCTTCTTTAGATAGTTGTTTATTCAGTTCCTCTGCCCATTTTTCGAGTGGGCCATTTGCCTTTTTTATTGTTGAGGTGCGTGGTCTCTTTTCATAAATAGTAGATGAAATTCTGTCTCATGTGTGTTGTTTGAATATCTTCTCCAAATCATGAATTGTTTTTTTGTTTGTTTGCTTGTTCGTTTTAGTGATGGTTTTTCTGCTGTGAAGAAACTTTTCAGTTTGATATAGTTCTGATTGTTTGGATTTGCTTTGGTTTCTTTTGTTGTGTCTGTTCCTTCCCCAAAGATATCTTTGAGGTTGTTGTAGAACATTTTTCCCACATTTTATTCTAAGTATTTTATGGTTTCAAGTCTTATGTCCAGGTCTTTGATCCATTTTGAGTTAACGTTTGTGTGCAGTGATAATGAGTAATCTAGGTTTTTTTGGGGTTTTTTTTGGACGTCTTTCCAGTTTTCCCAACACCATTTTTTTAATAGACTTTCCTTCCTCCATTTTATGCTCTTGGCATCTTTGTTGAAGATTAACTCTCCATATAGGTGTGACTTTTTTTCTGGGCTCAATTTTAGTTTACTAATCATAGTATCTGTTTTGTTGCAGTACCATACTGTTTTGATGATGATCACTCTGAAGTATAGTTTGAAGGCAAAGAGTATGATTCCGCCACTGTTCTTTTTTCCTCTTAGAATAGCTTTGTCTATTTGAGGCTTTTTACATTTCCATACAAATTTCATTATTATTTGTTCCATTTCTTGAAAGTGTCCTTGCAATTTTGATGGGAATTGCATTAAATCTGTATATTACTTTGTGTAGAATGACCATTTTTATTACTTTAATTCTTTTAATCTGCAATGTTTTTCCATCTCTTTGTGTCTTCTATTTAAGGTCCTATAATTTTCATTGTAGGCATCTTTCATCTTCTTTGTAAGCTTATTCCCAGGTATTTGATCTTTTTGGTGCTCTTGCGAACGGGATTTCTTTCTTAATTTCTTTTTGCTTTACTTCATTGTTTGCATATAGTAATGCTGCTAATTGTTGTTTATTGATTTTGTATCCTGCCATTTTGCTATATTCATTTATTGTTTCTAAAAGCAGCTTTCTCGTGTCACCTGCAAATAAGGATAGTTTTATTTCTTTTTTTCCAATTTGGATTCCTTTAATGTGCTTTTCTTGACTTTTTGCTCTGGCCAAGAATTCCAGAACTATGTCAAATAGTAGTGGTGACAGTGGGCAATCTTGTCTTGTGTCAGATCTTTGTGGAAAAGCTCTCAGATTTTCACAGTTAATTATCTTATTGGCTGTGGGTTTGTCATATATTGCTTTTATTGTGTTGAGGTATGTGTCTTTTATTTCTGTTTTGGCAATTGTTTTTTATTATGAATGGATGTTAAATCTTGTCAAATGCTTTTTCTCAATCTATTGAGATGATCATATGGGTTTTGATTTTCACTTTGTTGATGTGGTGTATTATATTAATTGATTTGTGAATATTGAACCATCCTTGCATCCCTGGATAAATCCCACTTGATTGTAGCATATAGTTCTTTTGATGTGCTTTTGAATTCTATTTGCCAGTATTCTGTTGAGGATTTTTGCATCTATATTCATCAGTGATAGTGGTTTGTAGATTTCTTTTTTGGTACTGTCATTGTCTAATTTTGGAATCAGGGTAATATTGGTGTCATAGAGTGAATTTTGGGAGTTTTACCACCTCTTCAGTTTTGCTTAAGAGTTTAAGGAGAATGAGGTTTAACTCTTTTTTGCATGAATTCACTAATGAAGCCATCTGACCTGGGCTTTTGTTTTCTGGGTGATTTTTTTTTTTTTAATTAATGCTTCGGTTCTTGTACTCGTGATGGTCAGTTTGTGTGCTTCTGCTTCCAGTTTTGGGTCGTTTAGGATTCTGGAGGCCTGTCTATTTCATCATGATTGATGAATTTGTTAATATGTAAGTTTCATAATAGTCTTACATGATTCTTTGTATTTCTGTGATGTCAGTTGTAATCTTACTTTCATTTCTAATATTTGTTATTAGGATTTTCTCTTTATTTTTCTTGGAGAATCCAAATAAGATTATATCAATTTTGTTTATTTTTTTAAAAGACCCTGCTCTTGAATTAATTGATCATTTGGATGATCTTTTGCTTTCAATTTCATTTATTTCTGTTCTAATTTTTATTATTTCTTTTCTTTTGTTGATTTTTCATTTTGATTGTTTTTCTCTTTCTAGTTCCCTCAGGTGCATGGCTAGATATTTAATTTGGGCTCTCTCTTGGTTTGATGTGCAGTGTATGGCTATACATTTCCTCTTAGAACTGCTTTTGCAATTTCCCATATGTTCTGGTAACTTGTCTCTGAATTTTCATTTGCTCCTAAATAAGTCTTAATTTCATCTTGAATTTCATTGATGATCCAGGAGTTGTTCAGAAGCATGTTGTACAATCTCCATATCTTTGTTATTCTTCCAGTTTTTTTCTTTTGGTTCATATTTAATTTCACTCCCTTGTGAGCAGAGATGTTTCCTGTAATTTCAGTTGTGCTAAATTTAGACTTGTTTTGCATCCCAGATTATGGTTTGTCTGAGAATTATCCATGTATATGATAATAATGTAAATTCCTTTTTATTGGAGTAGAACTCCCTGTGTATGTCTGTTAAGTCCATATGGTCTATTCTATCAATTAGATCCCTTATATATTTGTTGATATCTGTTGGGTCATCTATCTGTTGATGTACATGGAGTGTTGAAGAACCCTGCTATTATTGTATTACTGTCAATGTCTACCATTAGCTCTGTGATTATTTGTTTTAAATATTTAGATGACCCTGCATTGGATACATATATGTTGATGATAGTGATTTCTTCTTGAGGGATTCCCCTCTTGACCATATATAGTGTCCATCCTTGCCTTGTGATATCATTTTTAGTTGGAAGTTTGTCTTGTCTGATATTAGTATTTCAGTTCCTATTTTCCCTTAATCACTGTTTGCTTTGATACCTTTTTCCATATCTCTTGACTTTCAACCTGTTTATCTTTGTATCTGATAGGGGTTCCTTGTAGGCCTAATATTGATTGATAGGTCCTATTTTCTGATCCATCTAGACACTGTGTCTTTTGATTGGTGAGTTCAGCTCATTCACATTTAGTGTGATGACCGAAATGTTGGACTTTCCTGCTGTCATTTGAGCCTCTTTTTATTTTTTATTTTTTATTTTTTTTTAAATTTTCTGTGCCTGTTGCTTCTTTTCCTGTTTGTTTATGTTTGCTTTTTCCTTTGGAAAAAGGTTTTCAGTGTCTATTCTAACAGTTTTGTCTATTTCCCAGCAATGTATCTCTTTAAGATTGGGTTTTGTGTATGTCATGTGGATTTTCTCTACTGTGCTGCTCTATGATAGTCTTTTATGAGCTGCTGCCATATCATGTTTATATATTTATACAGATACTATGTTTTTCTTTTTCCCTTTAGTGTTTTTTTTTTTTTATTCTCTCCTATTGGTCCCATCTTTGATTTTGCTTTTGTTTCCTGTTTATTGCCATTCTTGAGGGTTGATGAATCTTTATTTTCCTTTTCCTTATTGTAGAACCCCTTTTAAGATTTCTCAAATGACAGACTTGGTGATAAAAATCCATTAATTTTTGTTTGAAGACTTTTATTTACCATCATATTAGAATGTAATTTTGCAAGGTAGAGTATTCTTGGCTGGTAGCTTTTGTCTTTTAGTATTTTGACGATGCCATTCCTCTGTCTCCTGGCCTATAGGATTTCTGCTGAGAAATCTGATGATAGACACATAGGTGTATCTTGGTAGGTTATGTTTCTCCTCCTAGAAGCCTTAAGTAGTTTTTCTTTCTGTTGACTTTTGCTAGTTTTACTATGATGTATCTGATTGTAGGTCTTTTTACATTTAGGGATTTCAGTGTTCTCTCTGCTCCATGGTTACTGGAGTTCAAATTACTGAAATATTAGGGCTTTTATTGTATTACAGATCTCTGAGGACACTGTGTTCATTCTCTCTCTCTCTCTCTCTCTCTCTCTCTCTCTCTCTCTTTCTGTATGTGTGTATGTATAAACTTTTCTCCCTTTCATTCATGTAGAATTTGAAAAACAGGGTAATTTCTCTAGTGTGTTTTGTAGTGCTCACCAAAACAGAAAGGGCCTTCTTTAGAAGCTCCACATGTTTGTAACCAGTATATTTACTGAAGTTTCAGATTTCAGGCTGTTCCTAAGTCTGGGCCAAGAGATGTCAGAGAAAATAAGAAATGAAAACTCACTGCCAATTTGTGGGTCTTAGAGTTCCCCAGCTGGCCTGCTAGCTTACTCTTCTGAGTCTTCAGATAATGTTCTGTGCATATCATCCAGAATTCTTAGTTACATTCAGTGGAAGAGACAGAGTAAAGTTTGCTTTCTCCATACTTTACATTAGTGCACTCATTTGTGAACAGTTTAAGTAAAACATTATTAAGAGAAATTCTTTAAGCAAGGATGGAACAACTAATGACAATGTAAATAAACTTGATTTCTGTTTGTTTGTATGTTACCAAAAGCTTTATTCAAACCAGCCATCTACTATGTTTTCCACATCTTGATATAAAATTTTAGATATTTGGACATGACTTTTTTTATAGTACAGATTTCAAATGTTTTCTTTTTAATGTTAGTTTTTGAAGTGTTAGAGATATTCTGATGTGTTATCTGGAGATTTTTGACCAGACGATTGTAACTAATGAATCTAATAGCTATCATTTTGAGTAAAATTTATAGTGGCTAAATGACCTCATTAAGTTGAGTTTTAACATAGATTTTCCTTAATCTACTTGTCCTTAATCAAATTTTCATTGTACCATGTGGCCTAGCAGATAAGGTCTCTGGACTTAGTCCGCATATGTACCAGGGATCCCTTGGTTCAAGACCTAGGGCCAAGAAGAAAAACCAAGAATAAACCACTAATAGAATAAATGAAAATGCTTCCTCCTTTCTCTTCCTGCCTGCACCTTTCTTTTTAAAGTTTTTTTTTTCCATTATAAGAATAACAAAACGTATAACAATAAAATTAGCTAAATTAAGACTATATAATTCTATATTATGACTGATTCTTGAGCTTTTTCACTGGATCTATGCTATCTATCCTACATGCTCATTCAGGAGTCACTTCACAAGCAAGGATAACCAAATAACCAGTGAAAAGTATTGCAGCTTCCTTAATCAACAGAGAAATACAAACTCAAGCAATCATACAATGCCACCAAAATAGCTAAAATGAAAAACATACTATTAATTATTGGCCAGAATCTGGGGTAACTGGAATTCTCATACTGCTGGCAGGAGTCTTAAATTTGTACAGCTAGTTTGGAAAACAATTTGGTAAAATCTGCTGAAGCTATTCCTAAATGTGAAGATGCTAAGAGTGGTAATTCCATCCCTTGGTATATAAGAAACAGAAACCTATGCATATTTTCACCAAATAAATGTATACAAATGTTCAAAGTGGCCTGTTCACAATAAAAACTGCAACAACCCAATGCATACCAGCTGTAGAATAGTTTAATAAATGATATACAGGGTGAGAATGAATTAATGAATCTCACAGGCATGATATTGAGCAAAATAAGTTTATTTCTTAATCTGAGTGTTGGTTACCTAGGTTAATTCACACTGTCAAAATTTATTTAGCAGTGCACTTTCTCTGTATAGATATATATGTATGTCTGTATAGATATATGTGTGTTATATTTTTTACATATATTTCAGTAAAAAGGTATACTAAATGAATTAGATCTTTCTTTTAGTTTGCTTTTTAAAGATTGACTTTTAGTATACCTATTCATTATTGGCCCCTATTAAACTTATTAGATGGAAGAGTGGATTGCCCTGATGGAGCAGTGGTTAGGTAAATCTTCTCTGAAAGAGCAAACCACATACCCTTGGGGTTGAGTTCCAGGTCTGGGGGAAACAACTAATATGAACAACTAAATAAAAGCAAAATAAAATGTTTCTTCCTCCTCTCCCTGTCTGCCTGACAACTTACCTTTATTCCTGCCTGCACTCTTCCTTTAAAAAAATTTAAAAGAAAAAAATAAATGAATATTTGACTCACTGGATGAATGAAAAAATAAGCTAACTTAAAAAAAAAGGATGGAAGAATCTTTCTGCCAATTCCTGTGGATATGGATAAATGATATTTTCGTCATAAAATTAGGTGTTATCTTCAGAAGAATAACTTTCTTGTTTTGTTTTCCTCCCCCTGGCCTTGAACCTGGGTCCTTGGGCTTTACATGACCTACACCTGAGACACCGAGCCACAGATTTGCACCAAGAATAACTTTTTAAATGTCAAAAACACACAATTGATTTTTAAGAAGACTAGATATCTTTAAAGGAAAGAGTAAGGCCTAATAAATACAGGCCTGTCTAAGAGGGCCTTCTGTCTCCCTTGCCCCTTCTGTGGGCACAAACTATGAAGAGTGAGTGCTCAGGTAGTGCTAGAACAGATTGGTCTTTGTGTTGACCCTTTTAAGTGAGTGACCTTTAATATTCATAGTAAGTGTGGATACAGGTAAATACTAGTCATAGAACATCATTCTCTTTATCCTTCCCCAACCTATTCATTTTGTTTTATAGTTTTTGTTGTTTGTTTTTGTTTTCACAGATCTTTTTACAGAGGCTGCTGAGACTGAAAAAATGGCCAAAAGTTTACAAGATTCCGAAGGAGTTTATTTTGTTCCCTCTTTTAGTGGATTGCAGGTATTTTAAAAAGTTATTGGCAGCTACAAGCATTTCTCTTCTTGTAGTCACATCTGAAATTATTTATCTACTGCTCTGTTACCTAAAGTGAAAGGTACATTCTAGACCTGAGAACCTGTACTCTGACCTACCGTGATTTCCCAAGGGAGCATAGCGAAGTCATCTGGCTTCTGCTTAGAACCCTTCCACTTCCTCTTCAGGGTGATGTGAAGCAACTGCATAGCATCCATAATGGACAGGAGTCAAGAATATTTGTTTGACTAAGGATTCAGGAGGAAGGTTAGATGACTAATTTTTAGCCATTGATTTAACTAGGTAGCTACGCATTCTTCCTCTATTGAAAATATGCTGGAAGATTTAGAAGTTACTGTATATTGATGACTCTGTCTCCATCAACTCATGGCAGTAAAATAATATAAAAATACGTAATTTTAAAAACCAAAGACTTAACATGCTCCGGTGACTGAGATGTTAATCCCATACCTGGGGCGCAGTCCACATACAGTCCAAGACCAAGGTTTCTGGCCTGGGGCCAGAGAACAACTAAAATGAACTACTAACTAAATAAATTGCTTCATCCTCCTTTTTCTTTCTTTCTACCTGCCTGCCTTCATCTTAACATCAACAAAAAGGCCAATGGATTGCTAAAACCCAATAGAGTAGACAATGAGATCACAGATGTGGTTTTTAAATTCATCTTCATAACAAACGGTCTCCACCTTGCCCGATGACAGTTGGCAATAATTTGGGGTCAGGAGGTGGTGGGGGCCGCAGTCTCATTGTTTCCCATTGTAAAATAAAACTCAGCTGGAAGCCCAAAATTAATTGAAACAACAATAGTGTGTTGATACTGTTATAGGGAAAGTCATCTACATGCTTCCTATATCAACTGGAGAAAAGGAGGAATAATGGAATAGAAGGAAAGAAGGGAGGCAGGGTTAAGTGTTTGTGATACTGTCTTTAGTTTTAGAATATTATTATAGAATATTGTTATAGCCATAGGTAATAAGTATTAAATTTCTTCTAATTGCTACATGCTTCTAATTTCTCAAGGCTGAGAAAGAGGCATTGGACAATCTTTGAGGAGGACAGGGATGTCTAGGAATGGCAGGGGTGGGGATGGATGGAGCATGGGGCCCATGTACTAGGGTACCATCGGTCAGTACAGGTTTCGTGGCTTTGTTTTAGCAGGACATGTAGTTTAGGCAGGGAGACAGGAAGGTAAAACATCCATGACACTTCCTGGAGCCAATAATCAGTGGTCATGTATTTGACATTCAGGTTACTGTGGTGATGGCAGTGGTAGGATGGGAAGAACTATGAGCCCAGTGCCAGTCTTCAGAGGATGAAGAGTCATGGTCCAGTGAGGGTTCAGAATAATGTAAGCTCCCTTAAGAGAAGCTGGTTTTTCACATATTCCTGAAGACTGCTATTAGAAAGGAGTCAGTAACTGACTGAATTCTTAGTGGTCTAATATCTGATTCTCTCTTGGATCTGCTTTTCTCTCATCACACCTTTTCTCTGGTATTCTTTCTTCCTCACAACCTCTGTTCGTGATTATTTTCCTTATACTTTGATTCTTCACATTTTGTAAATAAACACAGCCTTTTTCCACTATGAGCTTCCTTTACATTTCATCCTTTAGCTCCTCTTGATGCTGTTTTTCACATTGCTTCCCAAAATTATAGGGGCGGGGATCTGATTGGACCCCCTGTTCTTTTTAAGCTTTGGACAGACTTTCAGTTATTTGTTCTTACCTCTACAACTGTGAAGATAGCAATGGAATCCGGGCATGAGCTATGACTGCCTTTGGGACCAGGGCCTGTGGATTCAAGCATTTTCCTTAGAAGGGCATGGGACTAGCAAATACCTCGAATGTCATCTCTAGATCTGTGAACAACTGGGTTGTCTGAGCTGTGGAAATATGAAGGAAGATGAGTAAAATGTTGATGTAGACTGAAGCAAACGTGGGAGAAATGAATTATCTACTAACAGCAGATACATAGTCACCTAAAGTAATCATAGCAAGTTAGTACAGTGTCCTTCTGGTCTAAGATATGGAAGCTGAGGACCCTCCATGAATAGCCCATGCATACCTCCGTGAAGCCCAGCACAGAGTCAACTTTTCGAAGTAAGTGGAGGAAACTTCTCAAAATGGCTAAGGAATAAGGACACGTATTTACAATAGAAGAAAGAGTTCAGAAGGCCAGTTGAAGAGGTTATAATGAATGTCAGTAGTTGTGAGAGGGCTTTGGTAGGAAATAATAGTAAAATAAAAATTGTAACAGCTAACCTGTGAATTCTTTCTATATGTCAGGCACTGTCCTAAATCCTTTGCAGGCTTTATCTCATTTAATCCTCAGCAACTCAGTATTATAGTAGATAATCTTATCCCACTCTGAATGAGGCAACAGATATTTAGAACTGTTAAATACCTTGCATAGTCTCACAGCTGGTGAATGATAGAGCTGGTTTTAGGACCCTGTGTTCTGACTCCAGAGTCCAGTATCTTAATCACTCTGCTGTACTATTTCTTGGTATAGAGTACATTTCAGTAATGGGAATGCACAATAGGTGCCAGAGGGACTGACTTTTCAACATGTGACAGGCATGTTGTCATTAGCCACACTACAAGTTTCCCCAAGAGTAGACTGAGATTCCAGTGGTGACAAGAACCTTCTGCAGAAGCTAGTCTTGCCCTGAATTGCTAGGTTTGCATAGAATGCCAAACAACTTTGCTGAGTCTTGTTGTTTCCGTTTGGTTGGTGGTTCTGGGACAGTCACTCAATGGGACTGGCAATGACAGATTGAAGGTGTGGCAGGCCGTCTACCATGGCATTGTGACCAAATCCTAAAAAGGACCTTGCTAATATTTTTCCTACCATATCCCAAAGAGAGACTCACTTAGACTAACTTAATACAGGGGCATCATACCTATCAAGAAATGTTTAGGTTTCTAGGGAATGTGTTACTCCTCAAGTTGGCATATTACTTAGCAATTTATGTTTGTAGGTATTTGTACAAAAATAATTTCAGGTCAACCATCCAGAATTTTATGTGGTATGTGAAAGAAGTAATTTTTATGCAGAAATACACATAGGGACTAACTGAACTAGCCAACCTGTCCTTATTTTACAGTACTAAATTACCTGATATGGACCCAGTTTTACTGCATAAATCTTATTCTACTGAGTAACAAAAAAAGTTAATACGTTTGGAAATTTATCAAGTAAAATCACAATAAGAGAAAAATCATAGGCACATTAAAGATAAGATGTAATGTAGAATTTCTTCAGTTAAGTAATTAGAAAAAGTATTGTTTGTTCACTGATGCAGTGATGTGTACCAATCCCCTGTGGGGACCACATATAGAGCTAGGCCATGGGGACACATCAGATGAGTTTCCTCCTGCTGCGACGCTTACAGTGTGCAGGGAAGATGGAGTTTAAACAATCTCACAAGTGTATGTGCTTTTGAATTGTGACACCTGATCTGAGTGGAAGTTATACATTCCATAAAAATGTGTAATGAGGGCCCTGATCTAGTCTCAGGTCAGAAGTGCTCCCAGAGGAAAATGAGCCAGGATTTGGAAGGGGAGTAGACTTAACTGACAGAAGGAGTGGTAGAAAGTGTTTAGATAAAGTGATGATGTGTCTAGGCCCTGAAATTGAAGGTGCTTTTTCTGTCATTTCTTGACAACATTGGCATATCCTTCAGTCACCTCCTTCTGTAGGTATGTTGGACTGTTCTTCTGTTCTTTGTGAGATTGAGCTCTGACAGTGATCTTTATTTTTCATCATTGTGCCCTAGGATTAATTATCTAGCATTTCTGGGGATGCAGACCATGAATCCCATGCATCTGATACCTAAATAATTCCAGTTCAAGATATTGACTGTAGGTGTGCTTTTGTGGCTCAGGCAGCTGAGATGCTGAGTTGTGTACCATGTAAAGGACCCAGAAACTAAAATAAACAACTAATGAAAGATGCTTCTTCCTCCTCTCTTTTCCTTCCTACATTCCCTCTTTCCTTCCTTTAATCCCTCTTTCCCTCCCTTTCGTTCTTCCTCTATTACAAAAAAATATTTTGACTTTTTTAAAGATAGTTGTTAGGCTGTTCATTTCTGATATTAGACAGTAAGACTGTTAAACTAAGAAATAGAAGAATTGCATTTTTAATACCTGGGGGTAAGTTATGACACTGAAAAAACATTTTTTGCACTTTCAGTTTTTATCTTGTCTAGCTTACATCCTTAAAAGTCACTATCTACATATTACGCTTTTTAATGTAGAAACTTTATGGTTGAAAAAATGGGGACATACCAGGATTGCTTTTCATTTTCACCTCTTTTGTAAAGCTAGCCATGTGATTATTTTACCCCACTGTGTGTCAGTCCCTTTCTTGGTATGAGCTCCGACAAAGTCCAGCTAAGTTCACTACCTGCCACCCAACCTTCTTCTGTCCTCTTAAAATGCTCTCATTTTAACACAATTTGGGGGCTGTCATTTATTTTAGAACTACTTAACTCTAAGCATTCTGTTCCCCTCAAATGGCTGTGTTTTGATTTTATAATGTGTCTTCACTTCTGTAGCTATAACCTAGAACATGAGAAGATATTCTTTCTCTCTCTTACTCAGGCTCCATTAAATGACCCTTGCGCATGTGCCTCTTTCATGGGTTTGAAGCCATCTACCAGCAAACACCATCTTGTGCGAGCAATATTGGAGTCAATAGCTTTCAGGTACCAAGTTCCCGAACTTCCTCCTCCCCACACAGTATTGTCCTTGCCTTGTGTTAATTTCTGCTGAGCTGGAAATTTATTAATTTTGACTAAGGGTTTATACATATATGACATAATCTATTCTTATTGCTAATTTCCTTAGCTCTTTTTTTTCACATTTAATGGTATCAATACCACTTAAATTTGATATCTGAAAATTGATTTTTTTTAAAGATTCAATTTTTTAAGCCTGAGAGATTCAAAATTTGGCCTATCAAAGTTTTTAAGTCCTTTTTCATGAGGGAGAATTCCAACTAATAACGCTTTGTTATACTTAAATATTAAATTATCAAAGTCAATCTTTACATATATTTCCTGTGGTCTCTTTCTTATGGGGAAGGAGTAACTTAATACTGCTGTTCCATAAATTAAGAATGTGGAACACCCTGGTGGAGTAATGGTTTGGTCAATTGCCTCTGGCTGTAGTACAGGCCACATACATCCCAAGGACCCAGATTTGCTTCCTGGGCCAGGTAGAACAACCAAGATATACAACTGAATTAAAATAAATGAAATGCTTTTTCCCCTATCTCTACTCCTGCCTGCCTAACTACTTACCTTTTCCTGCCTGCACCTTTACTTGAAACAATAAATAAACCCTCGTATCCTAGTGGATACAGGTCTGAGACTCAGAGCTGCAGGGCACAATTAGGATGAATGATGAACAACTAAACAAAATAAATGATTGTTTCTTCCTCCTCTCTCTTCCTGCCTGTCTATTCGCCCTCATTCCTGCCTGTAACTTTCCTTCAAACAAAACAAAACAAAAAAAACAACTGTCATGTACTGCCTCCTTACCCATTTGCTCACTCTTGTTCTTTAATAAAATAAATAAAAAATAATTCATTAAATTAAAAAATGTGGCTGACATGAAAAACATATGCAATGTTTAAAATAATATTTTCTATGATTATAGGATGATTATTTTTATGGTTGACGATTATATTAGATGTTATTGGCATGTCACTTTTTATACTTTAATATTATTGAGCTAACTTTGCTTCACAAAATATTGTAAAATTATGTGTACAAATTCCCCATTCCTCAGGTGTATGAAAACATATCACCTTAGGAGCTATCTGTTAATTGGATGCTTACCTTAATTTTTGTTTTGTTTGTTTTTTAATTTTTTTTGACCCCTGGTCCTGGGTCTCTAACCTGGTTCCATGAATTATACATGGCTTATACTTTAGTTGCCTTAGCTACAGGAATGTGCCTTAGTTTAAATTTGTATTAATTCTAAATAAAATTTATGCTCTCTTTTACCAAGGTTAAAAGTGCAAGGTCCTGAGCCTGTTATTATTTGAATATCTACTATTGTTCTTTAATACCTTCTTTTATATAAATACCATGTAAATAAAGTCTCAGTTCTTACCTTTCTAGAATAAAAAATAAGAATTATTATGAAGCAAATATCCTCTAAATAGTTACTTTGGTGCTTTTTTTGGATTTTTTTTTTTTTAGAAACAAGCAGTTATATGAGGTGATGCAGAAAGAGATCCATATTCCTATAAGAAAGATCCGGTATGTAAATTTGTTTACAATAGATTTAATTAGAAGTAAGTGGTAACTGCTATTAATTTTTATATTAGATTTTCATCATTATGAGGATTGAGGATTTTGGACAAAATCATTGCACACATCCAGGGTGGTTTGGCCTAGGACCATTCAGAATTTTTTTTAGTTTATGCTTAGCTTTTATGCAGCAAAAATGTCAGTCATAGGAATTTGGAGAGGAAGGGGTAACTAATTTTGGATTTCTGGAGAGTATGACACAATATGAAATGTTGGGAGGGTCTTACAACCCACATGTGTATTATAAAATCTGTTTAATGTGGATCTTTTGACATGGAAACATCAACTTTTCTTTACTAGAATGTCCACATGAATTTTTACATTGACTTATTTCACTTGGCTAATTTTAAACTAGTCTCAGGGCAAACAGAACAGATCAAAAAATAGGTGGTAGGAATTGCAGTAATGTTTAAAGATTACCTAATAATGTTTTCTGTCATCAGATCAATACTAATAATAACTTTAAAAAGTTAAACTTAAAGAAGCATCAAAAATTGACCCATTTTAAAGAATAAAGTGTTTGTGCTTTTGTTGCAGTAATTTATCTCAAATACCTTATTCACAGGGCAGATGGAGGAGTTTGTCAGAACAGTTTTATCATGCAGATGACTTCTGACCTGATCAATGAGGATATAGACAGACCTGTCCATATTGAAATGTCCTGCCTTGGTGCAGCTTCTCTAGCTGGTCTTGCTCTTGGTATGTATGGATTTTATAAAAAATAAGGGTTGGTTTTGTTTTGTTTTGTTTTTTGCAAACTTATCTTTTACAGATAGTATTTCTCAAAAAATCACAAAATTATGGAAATTAAACAACATACATGTATACGTATTGTTTACAGTATAATCTTGAGCTATCTTTTGTGGATTGGTCTAGTTTTACCTCTTTCATACTTCACTCCACTGAGAAGAAGTATGAGATGAGGACATGCTCTTTAACGACAAAGGGTCTCTGGGTAACTCTGTGAGTAGATAGACTTGTTTTGGGCACTAGAAATCTCTCCATTCTTTTATTAAACCACATTTGTTGAGTATCCTGCTGCATGATAGTCATGCTGCGCCTTTGTCTGGTGAAAGCAGTCAGATGAGTCTTGATGTGATAAGCCCAGGAAATAGCAATAGTATTAAATAAGTGCTATAGGCTTCCCAGAGGAGCAATGTATAGCTCATTGTCGAAGAGGTTAACTACCAGGTGAAGAGAGAATAAGAGGTTAGTGGAAGAGTAGAGATGCAGTTAGGGTAAAAACTGATAAGGTGAGAGCAAGAGGGGAGGCTGGAGAAGTGCATAGAAGTCCTCATGTGCATAGAAACATAGGAGTTTAGAGTTGATGGTGAAGGCACTGGAAAGCTATTGAAGAGTAGAAGCAGGGAAGGGACATGCTAAGATCTGCATTTGCGGAGGGGCACTCAGGCAGTTAGCACAGGATTAGTTGGAAGGGGTAAAGAATGGAAGGTGGAGACCAATCAGGTGGCTCCTTAGGATAGTGTTTTGATGTGCTCCTGTATGTAAAGGAGTGTTTTAATGTGTTCTTGTATGGAATGGAGGAGCGTTTTAATGTATCCCTATACAGAAAGGAAGAGTGTTTGGAAAAACACAGTATTTTATAGTTTGAAACTTTAGGCCAGCATATTAAAGTTAAAAATCCAAAAAGTTTGAAATCTTGGTAAATTCAATTTAAACTTTATTCTACTTTAAAATGTTAATTTTGAAAAAACTAAAACAATCTCTATCTGTTCATTGATGGATGATAAATTAACTCAGGTTGAAGGAAATAACTTTCCATAAAGTCATTCCCATTTGCAGATTCAGGTAATTTAAATTCCTTTGTTTATTTCAACTCTTACTGATTTATTATAGCAGATTTATTTTCAATTTCTCATGCCTGACTGAGCAAACTTAGAAACATACTCAGGAAAATCTTCTCAAATATTTGAAAAATTTTACTGATTGAAAAAAAGTAAGCTTATAATTACAGTAAATCAAATTTTCATAAACTTTCTAATAGTTTTTAAAGTTAATCAAATTTTTCTATACATTTATTCTTATAAGACTAAATATGTCAGATTATCTTGATCTTTTAAGACATGTCACATAACAAATACATGCACATTATTCTTACTCATAACATAATGGCTGAATTTCTTTGTCTACTTGATCACATCTATATTTAATTCCAAACTTTTTCAGTACATGTACATTTAACTTCAGCGAGAGGTTTCATCTTCTCAGAAAAACTGTATTTCTGGTTGGTTTATTTCTCTGTCAGAAATTTGAGACCTGAAGATTATACATTCTGTATCTTTTCAAAATTCACCCAGAATTGGGTCTATGCTCTATGCATTTAATAAAATGACTTTAAAAATTATGTACACTTTATTATATGAGTAGTAAATTCTGAAATAAGAATTAGGAACATAGGTATTTTCATAATGAGATTTATCTAATCACAGTATTTCAATAAAAACTATTTTAGTCTTTTTAAATGTCTATAAATTAATTAATATTTAAATATAGTCTGCAATGCTGACTTTATAAATAGAAAGAATGTGACACCTGACAGAAAATTTAAAAATATTTATGCCAGCTTTCTTAGCAAGAAAGAATGCACTCCACAAAAACTGATCTGAGTCAGACTCCTAAGTAGTGGGATGCACCATGTTGATGAGTAAGACTCCATTTCAGGTTATGGTCAAAGTTATAAATGTGTTTTCTTGATGATTTTTATTATAACTCACATGTCTTTGTTCTAAGAACAATATACTGCAGAGCTTCAATATTATCTTTAACTGGAATGTTAATAACTTATATAAAATACATTCGCTTGAAAAAGAAATTATTACATTGATTACCAACTTAAAATTTTATGCATATCCAGGGAGTTGCTTATCTCAAGATACATGACAGAAATCTTAATTTATCTTTTTTTTTAAATTGTGTAAAAAAGAAACTATAGTGTTTCTATCCTTTTTTCTTCTAATAATGTCATGAAGTGAAATGTGGAAAAAGTGTTGTTCCTCTAAAAATGAGTGGGTGTGCCCTGCCACACAAAAAATAAAGCTGATACTTAGAAACCAAAGGATTTTAAAATCTTGGTGCACTTACTTGCAGGGATAGAGTCAATTTAGCAAAATACAAAAGCAGCAAATTATTTTGTTTCAAAATAATTATTATTTACCTTTGACTAGTACATTTATGAGTAAACATTATGGAATCATCATTTGCCTTAAATTTGATAATACTTTTCCTCATCTGTAGGGTTTTGGGCTGACAAGGAGGAGCTAAAGAAACTGAGACAAAGTGAAATGGTTTTCAGGCCACAGAAGAAATGGCAAGAATATGAAATTAGTATGGAAAACTGGGTCAGAGCAGTGAAACGCTCCATGAATTGGTATCACAAGACATCACACTAAACCGAATGACTGAAACCACATGATGGCTGGTTGATGGGACAAAGCTCAGGCACAACCCAGATGATGATGTCTCAAAGGAGAAGATTTAAAATGAGCTTTGCAACCTGAGAGAAAAAGCACTGCTTTATAGGGAAAACAGGGCAGGGAATAGCACCTTTTTTTTAAATCCAAACCTTGATAAGATTATAAGGCAACAGTACCTCAAAACTTTATGCCTTCTGTTTTGTAGCAAATTCCAAAGGACACTAGCCATTTACTACCATATTTTTATATTTAATGGCCCTCTTCCTTTTTATACTGGATCACTGATACATATGAATATAACTGTTTACTGGGCTAATATATCTGTGTTTTGTTTCAAAATTATATAAAAAGTATGTCTTCAATTAAAAAAAATTAAGTGGGCTATTCTAAGTCCATATAACAAAAAAGAAAGACTGACTGAGGAAATACAGACTTTTTAAACATAATGTTTATCTATAAAAGCCATAATTGTTAATGTGTATCCATATATGAGTTTAATATGTCTCTCAGATTAGATGATTTGTTAATCAAGTCTTTACAAGACTTAGAGACACTGCCTTAATCTCTCCCTTTTAAAAATAAGATTTTCCCAAAATCTGAGCATTTTTTTATATGTTGAAAAATACTAAAAAAGAAATTAGCTGATGAAACTAAAAAGGGTATTTACTCATAAGGAAAAAGAACACTGTCTTTTTCTTCTCAATTAATATTTGTTTCAAAAACTTTTGACTAAAGTTTAACACTGGGAAGTGTAGCATCCCAGAATGCAGGTGGTAAACATATACCTTGCCTTTCTCTTTCCTTGTTTATCTTTCTGAGTTGTTGAGACAGCTTCAGAAATATCTTTTGCTTTTATTAAGTGCCTGATTGACAAAGCTCAACATGAAGGCAGTGCCTATTCTATAGTAATTTAAGAATGACTATTCTTTGGGGTATTTTACTTATCTGAGTATTTTTTTGATGTTTGTCCAATCTCTTCGCCTTCTGAGTTGTGTGCAATGGGTACTAATAGAGGAGATGGGTGTTTATTCATGCAGTGATGACCACTAAGCCCAAGATCCACAGAGAGAAGCAGGGATAGTTCTACAGTCTCAGACTTTCTTGATGGAAACAATGCAGAGACTTTGAGTGTCGGGAGCTTCAACCATCTTTCAATCTGTCTTCTCCTGTTTTCTGGACTAGGTTCCTTTTGTACATGCAGCAACATGAATTTATTTCCCTCTTGGTGAATCAGACTTGATCACATACAGTCCTACTGTTTTAGAGTTAGTTATTAAGTAATAACGTAACGAAGTCACTGGGAATTTTGCTGTTGTTGTATATGTCCCTTTCAGAGACAGGTAAGATAGAACTGGGGTCAAGTTGCGTTGCTCCAAATCCATTAAAGTAAACTTTTAAGTGTCTTCTCTAATTCTTAAGCTTTTTAGTTTTTCTGATGGAATTGATTTTATTAAGTGGAGGTGTTTACTGTAATAAGTTAGATTCCATTATGTAAATAGGCAGGAAGAGGGAAGAAGAAACATTTTAATTTATTTTTATTAAGTTGTTCATGTTGGTTGTTCCCCTAGATCTCAGGACTGGAAGCTGGGTCCTTGTTATGCATGGGAGCTGGCAGACATAACTGCTATTCCACCAGGGTGTGTCCGTCTTATTCTTTACATCCTTGTCACTAAGTTTAGTTGCCAATTAGAGACTCTCCAAAATCATATGAAAACTGATTTATTATTTTCCTATTTCTTATAGATTCTGCTTCTCAGTGGGTATGATTTCACAGGAAATAGTGTTTTTTGTTCTAGGATACCTTGAATTATAAGTACTCTAAAATGTGCTAGTTTATTTCTTTCCCACATTCTTCTTCATCATAAAACTACAAAATAAAGGATAAATGTCATTTAGGTAAATAACTGGAAAATAACTTTTATTGAAATTAAACATTTCCTCAAAAATCACTGGTTAATTTTTTCTTTTGTTAGCTAGAACTGTCTTTTATTTTTAATATTTCTCACTTTTTTAGTGATAGTTTAATGAATCTTTTGTCAGATTTGAACTAAGTGAAAATTGTGACCACATTTGCTTTTGTGGTTGTAAAAACAATTGATAATCAAAATCAGTTGAGCAAACCAATTGTCCTTTTCACAGTTCAAGTTTATTTTTCACTTGTATGCTAATATTTGAAGTTAAAAAAAAAATCTAATACTTTGCAATATGTTTTACTTTCCCATTGTGAATGTATCAGCTATTTTTAGGATATCTCTAGTTATCAAGGCAGAGAATGTTCTGTACAATCTTTTTTAAGTAGTATTCATTCTTTTTATACTACAGACTTACTGATTTTTAAATTTTATATATCCAACCATTACATGATTTCTCAGCCTCAGCGTTATTAATGTTTTAGGACAGGTGATTCTTAGTCTTGGGGAGCTGTACTGTGCATTAGAAGATATTTAGCAGCATCTCTGACCTTTACCTCTTAGATAGTATCCCTCTAGTTTTGATAGTTGAAAATGTCTCAAAACATTGCTAAGTGTTCCTGAGAGTCAAAATCATGCCCATTCGAGAACCACTAATAATGAGAAAATTGAAGACTGAGTGAATCTGGAATATCTGTCATTCTTTTTCTCTCTGCCTCAGTTTAGCTTAGAAAATATTTATTAAGAAAAATTATAGTAATATCTTAAAATCAATAAGCTTTATGCTTTGCTGGTTAATGAGGTTTAAAATATCTTTTTCTGTAATTGCCTTCTGCTATTTTTAAACACCTACCCCTATTCCCAACCCTGCATCTTCAGGGGTCTTAATTAGTGGGTTCAGATGTAAGCACAGGGTTGCTGTATTTTGCAAATATCTTTGATTTGATCTACTTTTTTGTTTCAACTTGCAACAAAGGAGATGACGGCTATTTAATTTTTTTTTTTTTTTTAATTTTCTTGAAGGAACTTTGCATTGTAACGTATCAGTTTAAGGTGTGCATCATTGTAAATCAACTACTCTCTTTCATCTGCCTCTGAGAAAGCCTACAACATACTAGAAGTTCTCTGAAAGCAGAAACCATGTCTACTTTCACATGACATAACTCTGTACCTTTATATTTATGGGGCAAATTTTTACTTTCTAAGTACACTTTTTTTTTTTTTTTTGCTTATATATGTCATCCTTGATGTTACATACATTTGTTGATAAGGATCAGCTTAAATTTGTTGCTGTTATGAGAATATGTTTTTGTTGGATTAAGAAGGACTACTTTGTTATGAGAGCTAGAATTCTCAGGCTGTTTATTTTAAAGTTTTTCCTATGTTTGCTTATTGCCAATGTGTTTATGGAAAGAAACACAGTTATTTAACTTCTTGAGGTATAAAGCAGGAATCTTTCTGTTCACAGGTTTTATGTCTTTGACTGCAGGTGATGAATCTTGAAAATGCCAAACACTGTGGTGTTAGAGGGAAGAAATTTCAGAAATAGTCTACTTCTAGGGCTTAATACTCGGGACCAATCTCATTAAAAACAATTTAGCCCAGGTTTTGGCAGAATTTTATAATTCCTTTAGAGGAGACACAGCTGTACCTGGGAGTTATTCATGTGATTCTGCAGTTATCCCAGAGGTAGCCTTGAAAGCTTGACTCTATCCCCCATGGAGTCTGACTTTCTTTGGAAATTTTGAATCATGTTTTTCAATTTTAATTAAAATCCCCAAACACACCCTGAACCTATGTAGTTCCAGAATCATCTTGCATATACAAAACCAGGTCATCTAGCTCAAACCAGTCAAAATAGGTAACTCTAAGAAGTTAAGTAGGTGTTCCAGGATCACACTGGTCTTTTTAGGCTTTGGAATCTCTTAGCTATGCTTATTTTGACACCAGTATCTAGTCTAAATCAAAGACTGTACTGTTATCATATTCTAATAAGACTCTTGCAGGAGTGGTCTTGCAAGTGGGGACAATGGAGAAAGAAACCTGCAGAATCAGGTATATAGGAGATTCGTGTTATCTCTTATCCCCCATTTACTACAAAGTTAGATTATTAAGGTAATGTCTATAAATATCAGTGCTATTTAGAGTATAAATGTTTTAAGGATTCTAATTTAAATGAGCCATATCTTTACAGGAAACTACCAACCTGTTTTCCAGAGCAACTGTTCCATTTTACATTCCCACCAGCAAAATGAGGAGTCTAGTTCTTCCACATCCTCACCAGCATTTGATAGTGTCCCAATTTTTCATTTAGTAACTGTGAGAGTTGTGTGGTTTTCTCTTTGTGATTTTCATTCTATTTCCCTAATTGTTAATGATGTTGAACATCTTGTCATGTGCTTTTTGCCATGTTTACCCCTCTTAGTAAAATGTCTGTTCATATCTTTTGCCCATTTGCTAAATTGTTAGTTTGCTTAATGAGCCAAATCTTAAATGGAATTTTTTTAACCTAAAAAAATTAGTCCAATTATTTAAAAAGTCATTAAATAGTATTTTCAAATCCTTCTTGACAGAATTTATATAACATTTGGACATGATTTTATAATGTACTGAGCAAAGGAGCACTTGTATTCCTTCTGTACTCATCATGTAGTATGGTACTCACACTGTGTAAAAGGAAATAGTGTCATTAACTACCTTTTCTTAGAATGTTAAGTAGAGTGCACAGATGCACATTTTGTATGTAAATATCATGTTTATAATCTTTTAAATAAGCCAGTTGTATAAATGTTTCAGAATGATCTTGTGGAAAATTAATTTGAAATTTTTTTATTTGTGTAAGACATAAAATAGATTCTAATTCATTAGCATCAGTAAATTATTTATCTGATATTCTTTATGAATTTACATTGTTAAAGATCTATAGATAAAATCTAGATCTATAGATAAAATTTCATAGCAGTGAAAATATTTTTCATGTCTATGTAAATTTTTCCCTTAGCTTTTTGTCATTTAACTTTTGAATTTGCTTTTAAAATCTACATGGAAATTCTCATTTAACAATACTTTATGTTTTGATTTATGCTTATAAAGAAGGTCACAGATAAATAGCATATATTAACTACAGTGTGACTCAATTTTGGTTTAATATGATTGTGTAACCCTGTCTCTAAATCCTGTTTAGGATTATATGGTCTACATTCTTGCTCAAGGGAAATTACTATAAGAAGGTTAATTCTCTGTAGTGATAAATATGATTATAAAACTTATAAAAATATAATGCATTTTAATAAGTAAGAAATATTTAAAATAATTAGAAGAAATAATTTAAAATACTATGTTGGAATTAGCCTAATAGCTGTAAAAATTCCATCTGAAATTATTTGGGAAACACAATGAAATGAATGATGTTCACATATTAAAGCCTTTTTTGTTATTGTTTCTTCATTGCTTTGAGATAATACACATATTTGGTGACACCTTCTGAAGCAGAATTCGGTTAGACAACTCACATTCCCTTCCCTGACCATTATGGAGTCCATCACTATCTCTGCAGAAGCCCATGGTATCATTCTGTACTAGGAAATTGAAGGATAGTAAACATTGCGTAATTAGAAGAAAGGAGCCAATTGGTTTTTATTTTACTTTAGTTCAAAGTATTATTAGTTTAATGAAGAGGTCAAGAAAGAGGACTATGAGGAATGCGGGGTAGAATTTTCTCAGATTTATCTGATTAGCATTCTATTTAAGAAATCCGACTTATATAAAAGAAATTGTAGGAAATATTATTCAGGATGATTGAGAGTAGTCAGAAATTTTTCTATTGAGGAAAGAAACAGTCCATTGGGAAGCATATATTGTAAGACAAAGATTAAATTTTCTAAATTGTCCACCAAACACACAACACACACACACACACACACACACACACACACACACACACACACGACAAGAACACTAGCTACCAGATCCCAGGAATTCTTATATCTTCTACCCCAACCCACAGAGCTCTTGTCCCATTTGTCCCAGAAAGCCCTGCTAATGTCACCATCCCAATTTTATCACCAAACACTTTTAAGAACCTAGTAGAATCTGAAATTTTACCCTTCTTGGAAACTAGCAACCTCCCACAGTTCCATTGATACAGGCAGAAGACCTGAAACTCTTGGGTCAAAGACTGATGATTTTATTACTTTTGGCAGCGTGAACATCACAGTCTTCATATTTACACTGATTCTCATTACCTCTCAACTCATAATGGGGGCTGTCCATGTTGATGCTGTGCTTGCAGTAGGTTTGTGGTATAACTTAGGAATCTCAAGTTTAAAGGAAACCTGAGTTTTTGTAATGGGCTACAGTAAACCTACTTGATACTTGCTCCAGAGAAAATTATTGGACAGTAATAAAATTATCCTCTGCTTTGAAGAGAACACTGTTTTACAACAAAAGCTTCAGTACCTCTTCTTTCAAGACCAGCAGAAATGAGAATGCCACATGAAATAGTCTTCCATCAATCAATTCATTATCTTGATTGTGGCAATGATTTCCTGGATGTTTGTACATGTCAAATAT
Organism: Solenodon paradoxus; assembly: GCA_004363575.1. Lineage (NCBI taxonomy): Eukaryota > Metazoa > Chordata > Mammalia > Eulipotyphla > Solenodontidae > Solenodon > Solenodon paradoxus. Next base: position 390,953 of record RJWH01001147.1, on the reverse strand, counting down.
GTCAAATTATTCACTATAAATGTGTGTATTGTATGCCACTTCACTACTACTGAAGTTTGGAGGACCAGTAACCTCAGCATCACCAGAATGTTTTCTGAAAAGCAGAATTTCTGACCTCACTCCAGGTTTATTGAATCAGAATCCATTTTAATATTTATTTTTATAACTTTTAATATTGAAATAAATTTTAGACTTACATCAAAGTTATAAAATAATAGACTTGTTACCCAGCTCCCTTAGTTAACATCTTACATAGCCATAATGCAGTTACTCAAACCAGGAAATTCACATTGATGGAGAAGTTTTAACTAATTTACACATCTTATTTGAATTTTGTTTCCCAGCTAATGTCAAATTTCTTTTCCAGATTCAGTCCAGGATCTCATATTGCATTTAATGTTCACGTCTTCTTATTCTCTTCTAATGTGGCTGTTTCCTAGTCCTTTCTTTCATGATATGACATTTCTCAAGAATATAGGCAGGTTTAAAATGCCTGTCCATTTGGATTGATCTGATACGGTGATCAGATCAAGGGTGCAGGCAGGAATGAAAGTGAGTAGGCAACAGGCAGGAAGAGAGGAGGAAGAAGTGCTTTATTTTTATGTAGTTTTTCACATTGGTTGTTTCCCCGACCACTGAACCTGGGACTTTGGGTTGTATATGGGACTGCTCCCAAGTATAAGAGACTGCTAGGCCACCAGGATGCACCCCTCGTTGGATTGACTTTTTCTCCTTCATGTTTCACACCTCCTAGCCCCTATTCCTGTTCTTTGGAATTATTTTTCCAAACAAACCATGTGTATATAAGAATTTGTCTTAGAGTGAGAGTAGGGAAGGAGAACAAGCAAAGTCTATGTATTACCATTTAAGTATTTTTCACTATCACCCCTGTAGATAATAAGACCCTCTGGAAACTTCTAGAAGTATAAAAGAGAGATGTACAAGAATACTCAAAGGGCAGAGGAGAGGAAAACCCAAATGCCTATCAAAAGTGGATTGACTATGTAAATGTTATTTTTACATCAACAAAAATGAATGCACTATATAGATGAAACTCGAAATGCTGAGGAAAACAAAACTTTCAGATGAATAATAAAGTTTGATCCCAAACATGTGCAGTGTAAAACTAAGCAACATTGCTTGGCAATTACATATATATGTGTTAAATACAAGAAAGTTTTAAAAATTATTTTACTGAAAGAACATTGCATCATAACATTATATACATATAAGCTGTTTATTATTGTAAATCAACACCTGTATGTAATACTTGGCGTTCACCACCACCATTTCATTCTCCCTTCAGCTCATGATTGATCCCCTCTGCCTAGCTTGCCCAACCCAATCCTCTTCCTGAAGCCACTAATTTGATTTTATTGACTAAAGGTCTATATATGATTGAATTTGTTTGCTTGGTTTCTCTATATACCACATATGAGTGAAATCATACAATTTTTCCTTTCTCCTTCTGGTTTACCTCACTAGAATAATTCCCTCTAGGCCCATCCATGTTGCTGCGAATGGCAGACTGTCATCTTTTTCATAGTCGAGTAATATTCCATTGTGTATATTTACCACATCTTCTTTATCCGCTCATCTATCAGTGGGCACTTAGGTTGTTTCCAGTTCGTGGCTATTGTAAATAAGCTGCAATAAACACAGTGGTGCATGCATCTATATAATTAGGATTGTTTTGTTTAATATTCTGCAGTGGGATAGCTGAGTCATACGGAATTTCAATTCTCAATTTTGTGAGAAATCCCTTAGTGATTTTCATAATTGTTATACCATTTTATGTTCCCACCATTCATGTATATGAGATTCTGTTTCTCCTCATTCTTACCACCACTTGTTTCTAGTCTTTTGGATAGTAACCATTCCCACAGATTTGAGGTGACATCTCATTGATGTTTTGATTTACATTTCCCTAAAACAAGAGATGAGGAACAAATTTTCATGTGTCTGTTAGTCATATGTTTTCTTTGGATAAGTGATTATATAGATTCTCTGTTAATTTTTAAATTGGATTACTTGTTTCGATTTTTTGAATTTTATGAGTTTATATACTTTGAAAATTAACCTCTTGTCTGATGTAGAATTGCAAATATATTCTCTTATTCAGTAGGATGTCTTTTTGTTTTGATAAGAGTTTCTTTACTGTGCAGATACTTTTAGTTTGATGTAATCTCATTTGTTTATTTTGGATTTTATTTCCCTTTATGTTGGAGATGAATTTCCAAAGACATCTCTTAGGTCAATGTCAAGTAGTGTTTAGCCTGTGTTTTTTTCCAGGCCTTATATCTAAATCTTTAACCCATTTTTAACTGATTTTTGTGTACGATGTTAGGTAGTATCTAGTTTCAACATTTTACATGTGACTGTCCAGTTTTTCCAACACCACTTACTGAAAAACTGTCCTTGCCCCATTTTATACCCTTGACTCCTTTGTCATTAATTGTTTATATGTGTGTGAATTTAGTTCCTGACCCTCAATCCCATTCCATTGATCTATATATGTTTTTATTCTGATTTGTTTTTATTCTGACTTCATGCTGATTTGATTACTGTTGCTTTGTAGTATAGTTTTAAATGAGTGTATGACATGTCCATTTTTTTTTTTTCAGAATTGTTTTTGCTATTCAGATTCATTTGTACTTCCAAATAAATTTCATGATTTTTTTGTTCTATTTCCATGAAGAATGTCTTTGGGAGTATAACAGGGGTTGCAGTGAATCTGTCTATTGCTTTAGGTAATATGGCCTTGTTAACAATGTTACTTCTTCCAGTCTATGGAGAAACTTTCCATTTCTTTGTATTTTCTTGTTTCTTTTAGCAATGTCTTGTAGTTTTTAGAGTATAGGTCTTTCACTCTTTGGTTAAGTTTATTCCAAGATATTTCATTATCTCTGGATGAACAAGGAAATTTTCATTCAGGATAGGGTTTCTTTGAGGAGCAAAGGAGGAGGGCAAGTTGGTGAGGTACACAGGCTTCCAGTGGTGTTAGTATTTTGCTTCTTAAGCTGATATATGAAAGTTTATTATTTTTCCATATACCTCACCTCTAGGATGAATAAACTATTTTATCATGAAAGGGATGTTTAGGTTATGAAGAGGTTACTTTTATTAAGGATGACCTAAAGTCTTTCACTGCCCTAGCAAGTTATTCTAGTAATGAGCTGAGAGGTTTGTCTTAGTTAGGAAATTCCAAGGATTTGGTTCTACTTGGCCCAAATAATGTGATTAAACTGCACATAATAGGGCACTCTGGAAGATAAGGCACGTTTTTCTCTTAAGTGGTATTTCTTTTATCAGTCATGAATGAATTAGGAGTGAGAACAGGAAAGGGAGAGAGGGAAGGAGGAGGGAGGGAAGGAGATAGGAAGAAAGGGAGGGAGAGAAGTCATATCCACAGCTGCAGGTCTTTTGCAGGATAAAAACAGTGTGCTATTTTGTGAAGCGGCACCAGCATCACTTGGGAGCTTGTTGGAAATGCAGGCTTTGTGCCCCACTTCAGACCGACTGATTCAAAGTACGAATTTTAGTAGGATCTTGTATTCCTATGTACATCCCAGCTTGGGAGGCACTGGTCTAGGAGTTCTCTAGTTCCACCGGCAGAAAGCAGCATCAGCATCAGCATCAGCATCAGCAGTCCATGGAAGCGCCATTGTTTTAATGGTAGCAGATCTGTCTTCCATGGTCCTCTTTATTGGCAGGCATATGTACAAGTTAGGATTTAACTTATTTATGCCCCTCTCCTCTTCCAACTGTGAGTCATAACATGTTAGATGAATGTTAAAAAGACAAAGAATTTTATGGAAAAAGAGCAGGAAATGGAGAGTGAGGGGAAACCATGAACCATGAACCATGAACGAGCTCTTTGGACATTCCCACTTGCATGTCCAATACCTTGCACTGTTCTTAGCATACAGTAAGTGATTAATAAGTATTTGCTGAATCAGTCAGTGTTCTTTCATGTTTCAGATACCTACTTTCTGGCACTGGAGATGGTGGAAACTTTTTTTTCCTTTTCAAAGGAAATAGGATCCCTTAATGGGGAAATGAGAAGGAAGAGAGAAAGCTGACTTGCAAATTGCTAAGTTGGAACTGTGAATGGGAATGAAAAATTGATTTACAAGAATTTTCCTCCCTGTAGCAACTTGACAATTTATTCTGTTCTGGAGAATTTTCAGTTTTTGGTTTCCAAACCAAGCTGTTCTTTATTCCGAATTTCTTGGCCTGCTGCGAAACCAGCATTTAGTGTCTTACAGCATACACTGATTAGGTCATGGAAATTCACAGCTAGATCAAATCACTATATGGAAAATTTGAAAGTTTCTCTGCCCATTTTACCTTGTGGTATTAGGTTTTATATATCACTGGCTTTTTAAAAATATTTTTTTTTCAAAAGCAGTATTATTGAATGTTTACACTATATGCATTACATAGCAAAATCCCACAATTAAATCCATGAGTTAGTTGGATAAGAAATTTACCAAATATTAGTGATGCCATAAGGTTCAACTTAATACTATCTTCAGACTCTCACCTTAGAAACTTATAAAAAGGTTACAGGTTAGCTCCATCATAGCTATAGTTTCACTCTAAAATTTAGCATTTTTGAGTTTTTTCTGTGGAGAAAGTGATCCTAAGTAATATCCACCTCCCTACTCCCATTAGCCCAAGTATTCTATATGTCTGCTTCTAATTGTAGTTGTTTATACATTGTGCTGATTTACAATCCATTTCCCCTGCTAGACTGAGTTCCTTGAGCCTGGAGATTTTGTCTTTCTTACCCATTTCTATATCTTCAGTGCCTAGAGTGTTTGAAAAGTATTGTTTGAATAGAAGTGATTGTAGCAAAATTTTTGTGAAAACTTAATGAATCTTATTAATTTGTTACTAGAATATGTAATTACCCCATTGGGGCTTTTGCATTTGAGAATCAGCCTGAGGATGGCATTTAACATTGTTGAATTCTTAGGATTTTGTATGTGTCAATTTTCTCTCCATCCTAGAGAAAGATCCGAAGATGCTCTCTCCCTTCCCTCCCCTCCCCTCCTTTAGGTATTTACTTAAATGGCACTTTTCTGTTTCTTGGCATCCTATTTAACATTGAAACCATTCTTCGCTTTCTTTTATTTTTTTCCCATACCATGTAACAGCATGTATCATAGTTTATATTTTGCTTATTTTATTTCATATTTAGTTATCTTTTATACTGTTTTTTCCCATCCACTAGAAAGTAAGCTCACACACATGATTTTTCACATAGGCTCTAATTTATAGACAAAATGTTTTAATATTGAACTAAATGGACAAGTATGGAGGGGGCGATTTTCTCTTCAGTTTCCACATGAAGTTTGGTTTGGCTTTTTTTTAATTTTTTTTCTTTTTGCCTGCCTATTGAAGAACTCAAACCCCCAGAGGTCTTTAACCCTTGGCTCCACACTAAGCTTCACAGCCACTAGTCCCCATGCCCCTCTTCGTTACTCCCCCGGGGTGACCCACCAAAGGCCTGAAGACTGAGATGTAATTGCCTCAGTTCTATTCCTAAGAGATGAGGTTTTCCTGCCTTCGGACTGCGGGATGGGGTTGGATGGAAATGTCAAGATTCCTATCCTAGGTGGGGGCGGTGATTGGAGAAGGGAGGGGTGAAGGACGTGTCAATAAATTTTAGGCCTCAAGCCTAAGGCGGGTTCTGGAAGCGGTTAGGGAGCAGGGTGGCTGAATCACTGAGGAGGGCCATTAGGAATGCCGGCAGTGGGAAAGCGAAAGCTTGGCGAGGCGGTTGCTTTCCAGACGCCCCCACCTCCCGCCCAACGCCTACCCGGGCCCCCAACCCTTCTTTGGGAGTCTGGGGATGCGGTTTGTTTACTCCTCGCACGCACCGCTGGTTCGCCCAATCCGTGGACGCGGCGCCTTACATCATTCATCCAGAGGACCAATCGGCGTGCACCGTGCTGCTCCGCCGCCAAAGCTTGCGCGGGGGAAGCGAGGCCGCAACTGGGCCGGGCGAAGGCGGACGGAGCCGCCTGCGACCCCGGCTGGTGGTGTCGCGCTGCTCGGTCCGCGGGGCGCGCCCTGACCCTTCCTCTTTGGACCGGCTCGTGGCCGCGGGCACTGTCAGCGTCTGGAGCCTCACACACCAGGGCCTCTGCTAGACAGGCCTCACATCTCCACGTTCTGCCCCCAAAGGGAGTCCACGGACCCTGGGCGCCCCGGATCGGCGGCGTCCGAAGACGCGCCCCGCATCGGCGGCGCCCGAAGACGCGCCCCGGGCTGGAAAGGACTGCCCTGTGTGGCCGCCTGGCCCTCGGCAGCCGAATGGCGGTAAGGTCCGGGGCGAGGGCGCGGGCCCGCGGTATTCGCGGGCAGGTTTCCATCTCCGCGACTCTGAGCCCCTTTGTCACCCCGATTCCCATCTGTTTATTCCCACACGTTTCCCAGACCTGACTGAGTAACCCCTGAGTTTCTAGAGGAGACTCGGAAGCCGGAGAGGGTCCCCACACCCAGACCCACACACAATACTGCAATTTGTGGGGAGGCAAGGGCCCTGATTCCTGCTTCGTGGATAGAGGAAGGACTGCTCTCTACTTTCTTGGGCTTTTCAAGACAGAAGGATGGCTTCCAAGTCTATTTTTACGACTTTTTTTTTCTTTTTTCATGACCCATAACGCCTCCATTTGTCTCTACCAGGTGTTTTTCAGAGTTCCAAAGCTTTGTGTGCTTGGAGAACCTTATTCCCCGGCCCCGGTTAGGGAACTTTTCTCTAAAGTAGAGGGTCACTTTTTGGACCAGATTTCTTTGAGATATTCCAGAAACCCAGGACCTCCCTCCACAGAACAGTATCGCTTTAAAATTTGTTTTTAAATAAGATCTTGCCAAGAGACGGTTAAACGAAGTGGATAAGGGCTCAGCCTATGGTACCAGTTTGTGTTTCCTTGTGTTGTGCGGTTTCAGTTTCTTCATTTGAAAATTGCATTCGGGATTTTGCAAGAAGTAAATGGACTAATCTGTGGAACGCACTTGGAACAAAGCTCACGAATATTAAATACCCTGCATAAGTTAAGCTTATTTATTTAAGGAAAGGTGCAGGCAGGAATGAAGGCGAGTAGGCAGATAGGCAGGAAGAGAGAGGGGAAAAGAATCATTTTATTTATTTTATTTAGTTGTTCATACTGGTTGCCTCGCCACACCTATGCCCCCAACCAGGGCCCTGAACCCATCAGCAGTGGCCTGTTCTCCTTTGGAGGCAATCGACCCAGTCGCCACTCCATTAGGCTGCACCAAGTTAAGCATTTTTATCATTGACTATCCTGAACACTGATAAACGTTCCAGTATTGTTCATTTTCTCTTGATACAATTAACTGGTTCATCCCTTTCCATAGTCAAGTGCTGGAGCCTTTGAAGATGTCTCCTCATTTTATCCCTGTCCTACTTCTTGCTCTCTTTTAGTAAGTCAGTACCTCATTTCTTCCCTTCCCCAGTCTTCCCCAAATCTTAGTTGTGTGAGGTGTTTTTTGTTTGTTTGTTTTTTTATTTGACTTCTGTTGCCTAATTTTTTTCTGGGCCACTTTTCTCTTAATGACTTGAAATCATTTTCACCTGGTAAATGAAGTTATTCACCCTAACACAGTGTAATCATGAACCTGTCTCCTTTCAAGATTAAATATGACAATTTATTTAATATTACAGTTTTCCTTGTTCATGTCATTGCTTAGCTTATAATGTAGGTGAATATTTATCAGTCATATTACTATAATAAATCTTTAGTGGCAGTGTCCATTCTTAAGGAAGCACAGAAATAAAATCAAATGCATAGACCCCAGATTCTATCACATTTGTATCCTGGCTCTCAGCGCGTTTGTTATTAGAACATCTTGTGCTGGAACTCAAGTGTAGTCCCTATAGTGGCAGACATGGTGTCTGTAGCACTGTTCTGACAGTGCTCTTAGAGTTTCAGCTGTGTGGCACTTAGACTTGTTAACAGTGTCCCAAGACTTATAGAACTTTTTTCAGTTCTCTTTATTTCTAGTTTAATTGAGAGTGATTTTTCAAATGTGTAATACTTCCTATTCCCATTTTGTGATCATGTCACTTTCCCCAGCTCTTGTAAATGTGTAAGTCCAACTGGCACCTTCAGGCTTATCCCTTGCAGCCAACATTCCTAATGGTTGAGCTGTCCTCTCAATGCAACTTGAAATTGGATGCACATATATGTTTATTCTGACTGTGGAGAATGTTTGTTTGTGGGTGAAAATGATACACTGAAACAGTAAAGGATTCAAAGCTTACTTTTCATAATCAGGAATTGACATGTGAATATACACTTGCTTTTATTTTTTTTTTTTAACATGACTGACTTTGTTTTCTTGCTGCTGATAATTTATGTTTTATATTTAATGCATGAGTTATTTGTATTTGCATCACGCTTCCCCAGTTTGAAAGCCTTTTGAAAGGCTCTAATGAGCCCTACATGGTGAGGAAGCAGACTATGCCAAAATTAAATATGTGGCAAAGGTAATGAATGAGTACCTAAGAATTCTACTTCTAGTCTATTGTTCTAGAGCTGTCCATCTTGACATTCATCAGGAACAAAGCATGGAAATATAGATTAAGATGGAATTTTAAAAACAGTGGTAAAATCTCTTAATTTTTCCATTAAATGTTAGATATTGAGTAGTATATTAGCTTTTATATCTTTAAATTTTGGTATGTTTCTTTTAAGCATTAAATAATAGGCTATACTATCTATGAATTTACTCTTAGTCACTTTACATTGAGGTAAATGACTATTGTTATGAACTTGTCATCATATTTTAAACTTTTGCATTAAGGGATTTGAGAAGAAACTAGAAAGCACTGAGTTAAGAATTCTTTAGAACATAGAATTTTAATTAAATTTTATAAGCATTTTGGGGCCTTAGTTTTCTCATCTGTAAAATGGGGTTTGTATTAGTACCTATCTCATTGAGATGCCATAAGAGTTAAATTATTCCATTAAATGGAAACCATTGTGAATGGTCCCTGACATTTAAGTTCTATGTACGTGTTCTCTTTTATTACTGATTTGTAGTCACTTCCTTGAATTGTGCTATCCATGCCTTTCTAATTCTTTAAGTCATGCTCTCCCAGTTATTTAATATAATATTTATAATTTGTCCCTATTAAATTTTATCTTGTCAGATTGGTTCCAATCAGTCTGAACTTTTTTTTAAAACAAAATACTGATTTCATCATCCAATAAATAGACTTTTCCATAGATTTGATATTAATTTGATAATACTGACACTGCTTTCATGTAAATCTTTTATTAAGATGTAGATTAGGCAGAACAGAGCTCTTGCTCTGCTGGAGCTCGTTCTTATGATTAAAACTCATTAATACTTTGGTACAAGTTGTTTAGTGAGTTAGAAATCCAGCAAATGTATCATTATCCACGTCAAATATTCCCAAGTTTTCCCAAGGAAAGAACTTTGACAATTGCCTTCCTAAAACCCAAATCATTTAATTTTTTTTTTTTTTTTTTTTTTTATTCTTTAAAGGAAAGGTACAGGTAGAACTAGAGTAGTCAGGCAGATAGGAAGAGAGAGGAGAAAGAAGCTCCTCTTGTGTTATTTCTGTTTAGCGGGTCACATTGGCTCCCCCCAACTCAAACCTAGTGGCATGCAGCCTATTCTCCTTCAGAGGCAAATGACCCAGCCATTACTCTGCCAGGGTGTACCTTTATATACTTCATTTTTCAAAAATTCATTCAGTTCAATAACCATCAGGAAAAGTCCATTATCCTATCATTACTCGTCCTTAGTGGAACTATACTTAGGCTGACCATATATTCTTGAAACAAAAATGGGACATAAGGATAGCAAAAATGGGTTGGGATTATGCACTGGCAACTAAGGGAAGGGGAGGAAATGGGACAATCTGAGCAGGAGCAGAGCAGCCAGGCCAGCAACAAGTAAGTACTATGTGATGATGATAGCATAGTAATGGTGTGCGGTCTGACAGGACTTCATACAAATGACCAGGGCCAGTGCCAGGAATTTGGGCACCTTAGGTGAAAACCAGATTTAGTATCCCTATAAGCCCCACTCTAAATGTCCTGTCTAAACATATAGCACTTTAACCATCTCAGTGCCAGAAATGCCCAGCCACCCCAGCAGTGCCAGAGATAACCGCCATAGTGCTAGGGATAAACCCCATAGTACTTACCTGTAATTTGACTATGCTGCTGTGACCTTATGCTTCCTTTGAAAAAACAGCAAACGTAGGGTATCCTTTTAAATTCAAGCCTTTAAAAATACTTTTTTTCTTAGGTATGATACGAACCTTCAACTAAATAGTAGGAGGAGAAGGCAACTCCCCACCTACTGGTTTTTGTGTGAGTCATCTACAGACAGGTAGAGGTGCTCACTATGATACAGGCTCTGTGCTAGTTGCAAAGGGGCATGACATGGCCTCAGCCCTTAAAGAATTCTAAGTGCAGGAAAAGCTTCAGTAGGGAAAATCTTTTTGGGTGTGTGCTCAGAGACATTATAAGCAGATTCCATTTTACTTTTAAAAAAGCCAAGTGTGTTATTTTTGATGAATGACTTTGTGACCATTTCATTTTTGTAAATTTTTACAAGTTGGAAAATTTTGTGACTATAATGATTATGTGTTTTAAAATTTAACTCATCACTAGTCATGGTAAAAGAATGTTGCCTGTGCAAGTATTCTCAGAATAAGGTGAAAATCTTTAAGAAAAAAAAAAAATTCCATAGTTATATCTGAGAAGCGGTAGACTGCTTGCTGCTGTTACATTCTGCCTGTAGTTTTGCATTCCTTTAAATTAAGATTTACCATTGTTTGTAAATAACTACTAAACATAGAACTTGATTGTGTTTCCCCTCTGGCCCCAGGTCCCCTTCATCTTAGTTACCCAAGTGGCAGGGGCAGATCTAAACATAGATCTTTAAAGCAAATAATTTTAAGACTCTTATAATAGTGGTCAGAAAAATTGTTCGTTAAAGATTTCCAGGAATATTTAACTATTTTTGATCTTGAAAAACTTAGAAATAAGCATTTTAGGTAGTTTTTCAAATAGACTTTGATAAGAAAATTATTTTAGTTGGGAAAAGACAGATAAAGGTAACTTACTTTTTTATCTAATGAAAACTAATTACAATACGAATTCCTTATTATCTGAAAAAGAATCAGGAGACCACCTAAAATCTTTGTGCTGTCATAATAAAGACTAGGCAAACAATATGTCAAATACTAAGATAACAAGCTTATTTCAGTATTGCAAAAAATGTAAAAGCAAAAGATAAGCTGATCATCCTGGTTTCAAAGAAGGTATTGAAATGCTAATTATTATTCAGAGGTTTTTGTCTTTTTTCTTTAATGAAGCATTCAGTAAAGCTCTGAGGTAACTGGAGTAGATGTAAACTGTCTAAATGTCTAATATATGAAAGAAGCCTATGGTTTCTATAGAAGTGTTTGGGCCTTCCAGGTTTCAGTGTTTCAGAGTTGTAACTCAGTAAAGCATCTGTCATTGAGCAGGATTACTGCAGAAACAAATAAAGCAAAAACATTTTCAAAGAAAAGTTCAATATTGAAATTAGTTCTGCTGCCTGTGGCTGACACAGTTTCATATCCCAAGGACCCGGTTCATGACCCAGAGTTGGTGGCAACAGCGAGGATGAACAACTAAATAAAATAAAGAAAACTTTTTTCTTCCTCTCTCTTCCTGCCTGCCTACTCAACTTCTTTCATGTCTTAAAAAAAAGTTATTTCAGTACTATCAATGAGTTATTTTAAATCTAGAAAGTGCTAGAGCCACTGTTTATTTGGGTTCTTTTTTAATTCATAGCAAAATGAATTTAGGTTTATTGGTTATAACTTCTTCCAGTGACCTTAGTATGTTTGAACAAAGACTTACTAACTAAATAAACTAGTTAATTGCAGTGAAAAAGCTATGTTTTTTTTGATTAGTGAAATTTCACTGAAAGAATTAAAAATATGAATTCCCACATGCCAAGTCAAATGATTTACTTTTATTGTTATTGTATTAGATCCAATAATATTTGAGGGATCATTTGCACTATCAAATACTACAACTGAGAAATATCTGTTCTAGGTTTTTTGTTTTTCAGCTAGTTGAAGATATGCTTTGCAGGAAGAGTTTAATACAAATTAATTCCCTCTCGACACAAGTATTATAAAATAATAAATTCAGGAAACAGAAAAAGCTTGTGAAAATATTGCCAAGGAAAACACTATTGGCACACCTTGGTGGAGTAGCAGATAAATCAATTGCCTCCAAAGGGACCAGGACACATAACACTGAATTTGAGTCCCAGGTGTGTGGGCAGGGTGGGGCGTTGCCGGGAGTAGAACAGCAATCAGTGTGAATAACTAACTGGAAATAAAATGCTTCTTCCTCCTCTCTCCCTTCCTGCCTTCCTGCTTGTCTTCCTTCCTGCTGGCACCTTTCGTTAAAAAGGAAACAAAGCAAAACAACCTGCTAGTCAATACCAGAAATTCCAAGAGAGATAAGAGCTATCACAGCAAAATAAATAAAGATTCTCTTTGTACATCTTTTTAAAAAGTGAAATCCCGTTTGTGAGGCTGTTCTTTGGTAGCTGATGAAATATAAAAGACTACAATATGACAGGTCCTGCTCGAGTAGCAGTTAGGTCCGCTTTCTCTGAAGAAGAACAGTCCACTTACATCCCAGGGATCTGGGTTTGTCTCTGGGTCTGTGGGGTGGGGAGGAGGAACAACCAATGTAAACTACTAAATAAAAACAAAATAAATTGCTGATATCTGCCTGCTCTCTTTCCTTCAAAGACTGCAACATATTTTCTAGGATTAAGTACTTTATATTCATGGTGAATTTCTAATGGCTTTTTATACATACCTGCTGTGTAGTAAGGACCTCATTTAACCCTCCCCAAAAGTGTGTGAGATAGGTTTCATTGTCTCATTTTATATTTAAGGACATAACTTACTTTAATGAAATCAGACGGTAACAACAGCCGGGGTTCAACTCCGAATCTGTATGGATCTAGTGTTGGTCACCCACTATGTTGCTTTGCTAAAACATGCCAGAACTCCAAATTCATTAGATTCTTCTTCGCTTTTTCTACTAAAGTTTCTGTTTTTTTCTAGAGTATTGTAAATCCATTAAAATATAAATGAGCGATTTGAAAATTAATCATTGTTTCACTGAAGTCATTGCTTAGCATAATTTTTAAAATAACTTTTCTGTGTAATGTTGTCTCTGGTATCTTAAATTCAGCTGAATTTCAGTTAATTGCTTCAGTCATGAATATAAGTTCTACAAATCTCTTATACAGAGTGGTTTGCTGTGAATAGAAATAAGCACATGTCTGAATAAGATGTTAACCTAATTTCTATGTAACATTTTAATTTTATTGTGATGCTTACATTGTGTATTCATGTCCATTTAACTTGTTCAAAAATCAAAAAATGAAAGGGTCTAAAGAAATTATATAAAATCTAAAGTTGATGAAAAAAAGCAAAAAGCAAAGGTGTTTCAAAAAGTAAGAATAATTGGATAGCAGATTATAAGAATAGCAGTGTTTATCAGTCACAGAATGGGCGCACTGTAGTTAAAGATGCTGTTATCAGCAGGCAGTAAGTACATCTGGTAAATTGAATGTGTAACCAGAAAATAAGTATATTTAAAAATAAAAATGATAATACATATATTAGTTAAAGATGCTGTTATCAGCAGGCAGTAGGTACATCATCTGGTAAATTAAATGTGTAACCAGAAAATAAGTATATTTAAAAATAAAAATGATAATACATATATTTTCACCAAACTGGAAAATATAGCACTTGGGGTTATTATCCTCCTCACCTTTAACTCTAGTTATGTATTAAAGCATTTTGACAAACTACTGAACAGATCTCAGATTGGCTATCTTGAATCAAAAGCCTCTGACTTATTTAATACTTCTTCCTATTTGTACAAGATCACTTCAGTAATTCACCCTGGTAGGAAACAGTTTGACTGAGATTGCCCTTGAGTAAAAGCAGAAACTTCATTAATTGAACTTAGCTTTTCTGATTTTTTTTATCATCTTATCTATCTCAAGAGTAGGGTAATTCTCAACCCATCATCTAGTTACTTTATGCTTCCTACAACAATGGGCAGAATATGAAGCAGTTTTTTATGGTTTGACTAATAGTAGCTTTGATGAATTGTACACAGTTAAATCAGCATCTATTTTAAGCAACCAGTCTGTGTCTGGTAAAATTTTTCATTTCCAATACTGGAAACTCTCACAGTTTACATTTTCTAATACCTACTATGTATGAATCTCACTGTGTCTGATAATTCTCCATTAAGACACTCCCTATTTTATCTTCTCTTATTCTAGCTCTTGATCATCTTATCCAAATCCCACATTTTCTCGGATAAGGATAGGAGATCAGGTGCAAAGGTTAGGAAATAAAGTAGACCAATAGTGCTTAGGCCTAGGAATCTCCAGTTTGCCTTTCTGACTTTTTGTGTTGCTATTTATCTGTTAACAATTGTAAATTTTCTTTTAAAAAGTTATATATTTAACCCCACTCTCCAGAAATAAAACCATGTTGAAAATGTTTTTATTGGAAGATGATATTAAAATACACATAAATTTTCACTAAATTATATCTGTGTAGCCACTACCCTTGATCCTGAAACAACCATTAACAGCTCCCCAGTTTCCCTTTCCAGTCATGAGCCCCTCTTCCCCAAGGGATCTGTTCTGACTTCTCACAACATGGATTCATAAAACCCCTGTGTCCGTATCTACCTTTAGTCATTTTGATAGCTATCATTCTTAATCATGTAATTCTTGCTGTTTCTTTTTGAAAAACTTTTTATTGGCACATCTTGGAGTATCCACTGGGCACAGTACATCTGTATCCCAAGGTCCTGAGTTTTCATCCCAGGGCTGGTGGGAATAGCCAGGATAAATTAAACAGCTAAGTAAAATCAATAAAATGCTTCTTTCTCCTCTCTCTTCCTACCTGCCTACCTACTTGTTTTCATTCCTGCATGCACCTTTCCTTTAAATTTTTTTTTTTTGTTTTGAACTCATTTTAGACTCAGAGGAAAGTTACAGAAATGTTTATACCTCTCATCCCATTTCCCATAATGTTAACATTTTGCCTAACCATAGATAAATTATCAAGAGCACAAAATTACCATTGGTATAACTATTTTTAACTAAACTACAGACCTTATTTGAATATCAGTGTTTTTTTTTTTCATTGATAGCATTTTTCTGTTCCAGAATCCTATCCAGGATCCCCATGTTGCATCCCCATGTTGTTGCTTGCTGTAGTTGTTTTTAGTTTAGTTTTGTTTTTTTTCTTCAAGGAAGGAAGGCAGGCAGAAATGAAGGCAGCCAGGAAGAAAGGAGGAAGCAGCATTATTTCTCTGGGTCCCAGACTGCAAACCTGGGTCCGTGGGCTGTATGTAGACTTGGGCTTAACCCCTAAGCCATCAAAGCAGTCCATTTCTCTTTAGTTTTATACATTTCTTATATAGTTTATTGTGTAAATAATTTATCCCTAAGTATTTAATCTTTGTTGCTATTAGGCTTTCTTTGCCATTATATCCTCCTAGTGTTTATGTTTTAGTGTTTCTTTATATTGATTTTGTTGACTGATTTAAGTAGTGGCCATATTCTTATCTGATTTTGGTGTAAAGGTTTAGCTAACCTCATTAAATTAGGTGTTGTTTGGAAAAGAATTCTTTGGAAGACAATGTGTGCAGTCTCTCATTTGGGGGCTGTTTTCCACATAGGTCTCTTAGATCAAATTTATTGTGTTGATCAAATTTTATATACTCTTACTCATTACTGAGAGTTGTGTGTTAGAACTTCCCCATATAATTGTAAATTTCTCAGTTTCTCCTGGTGTGTCAGTTTTTGCCTTAGACTTTCATAAATTGTTTTAAATACATTCAACTGTAGAATATTTATATCATTTTGCTGACGAGAACCTTTAATAGTTATATCCTCTTTTTAACACTCTTTCTATAAAGAACACTAGTCTGTAAGGGCAATCATATTTCTTTTTTGTTCTATTACTTTCTGTGCAGGTATGCTTTGCTCTTGCAAAAAACAGTTGGTTTTTATTTTGGTTTTTGTTGTTTAGTTAAACTCAATGTGACAGTCTTTTAACTGAGTTCGTGCATTTTCATTTCTACTCTTTATTTAGACTGCTTTTTTGGGTTGCTTCTACTCTTCTGTCCTACCTGCTTTTGATTATTCTTTTAGCTTTTAGTGATTGCCTTTAAAGTTTAATAAGCATAGTTAATTTAACTTAATATTTCCTGAACAATATAAGACCATTACATTTCTTTAATTCTGATATCTCCCTGATGTTTTTATAGGCTATATTTCCTCCTGAGTTTTCCTCCCCTTTTTCATCTCCCAAAATTATTCAACTATCATATGGGTTTTTTTTTTTACATATACATATATCTTTCTGATTTTTTGTTCCTTTTTCTTGTATTTTGCATTTTCAGTTTAGTTTTCATTTTCTTGAAGTATTTTCTTTGGATGTATCTTTAATGTCAGTTGAAGGTAAATTCCCCAGAAATGTCCTAACCTAAACCTTATTTTGAAAGATAGGTTAGAATTCTAGATTGCTGTTATTTTCTCTTAGCACCTTGAGCCTATTACTTCACCGTACATTGCTTTTACTGTTACTGAGAAATCTTCTGCAGCCTAATTTTCATTCCTTTATAGATAACCTGCTTTCCCCCTTCTTTTAAAAAAATGTGGTAAAATACACAAAATATGACCCTTTTTAAAGGTAAAATTAGTGTTGAAGTATATTCATATTGTTGTACAGCTATCACCAGTAGCCCCAGAATGCCTTTCACCTGGCAAAACAGAAACCCTACTCATCAAACAACAGCTCCCCAGTAGCTTCTCTTCTCCAGAGTCTCTGACATGATTATGACCTGGCTAAGTACTTCCTGTAAGGCGAATCATAATTTGTCTTTTTTGCGACTGGCTTATTTAACAAAGCATAATGTCTTTAAGGTTCATGCATATTCTAGTACATGTCAGTTTCTTTTTTAAGACTGTGCTTATTACCCCATTGATCCATTGATAGGTACTTAGGTTACTTCCACATTTATCTATTATGAATGATATTACATGACCATGAAAGTACAAATATTTCTTTGAGACCCGACTTTCATTTCCTTAAGGTACATACCTAGAAATGCAATTACCAGATCATATGATAATTCTGTTTTTAGATTGTTGTGGAACTGCCAAACTATTTTCCACAGCTGCAGCATTTTATATTTTTACCTAGAATGCACAAGCATTCCAGTTTCTCTGCATCCTCACGACACTTCTTGTTTTCTGATTTTTTGGATAGTTGTATCCTAAAGGGTGTGAGGTTATCATTTTCATTGTGGTTTGATTTGCATTTCCCTGATGATTGGTGATGTTAAACATATTTTCATGCGTTTGTTGACCATTTGTGTATCTTTTTTTGAGAAATGTTTTACTCCAGTTCTTTACCCTTTTTTGAATCACATTGTTTGTTTTTTTCATTGATGAGTTTTAGGAATTCTCTGTATATTTTTAACATTAATTCCTATCAGATATATAGCGAGTATTTTCTTCTATTCTGTATATTGCCTTTTTACTCTGCGAATAGGGTCATTTGATACACAAAACGTTAAATTTTTCATAAATGCTCATTTGTCTTATTTTTTTCTCTATTACCTATACTTTTAGTGCCATTCTCTGCTCCTAAGATTTCTCTACTTTCAGTATTTTGCTGTGTTTAAGTATTTTGATTGTATTTTGAATTGAAGGTCATTGTGATATCTGAATCTAAGGATTTGATTTTTTAAAGAGAGGAAGGAAGTGGAGTAATAATAATTTTAAGGAATAACGGAAAGAAAGTAGAGGAAGAAGCACTTTTTTTAATTTGTTCCTTTACTTTGGTTGTCTTCCCCTTTCCTCTGCCCTGAGTCTTGATCCTGGGTTCTTGGACTCTATATGGTCCCTATTCCAGCCCCTATGCCAGCCCCTGACTGAACATCTGAGCCACCAGGGTACACCTCTAAAGATTTTTAGATCCTTTTTCTTTGTTCCTAGAGTCTAGTGCTAGATAGAGACAGTTTTTGCCTTTTATTTACTGGTGATTGGTTTTCCCTTTCCCTGGTCTATCCTTTCACTGAAAATGTGTGAAAAGTGTGGAAGTCTCAGTTCCAACTCTTCACTTCATGTGGTTTCCACAACCATATCTTTTGTCACATTAAAGCCAGTAAAAGCCAAAAGGTTGATATTGACAAATTCTTCTGTGACAGTTGAAAGCTTTGTTTTCTTATATGCTCAGCATTTGAGAGAATATGTATTTTAATTTATCCAGTGTTTGTTTATTTTTAATTTTTAAGGTTACTTTGTTCATTTGAGGCCACAACAAATGTGTCATTTTTGGTGTATAATTTCTTTTTTTTCTTTTTCAGCATTCCTTTTCATTTGGATATTCTGGTTGCTGTTCTAATTTATTTCCCTCATATTTCAAAATTTTTTATTCTACTTAGAGATTTTCTACCATTCCTTTGCTTTCTTTCTTGCTCTCTGCTCTTTTTTTTCTTTCTTGAGAATTTATTAATTTATTAACTTGGTCTACTGCCAATTTGTTAATCTGGTCTCTTCAATTTCATTGTGGAGGCTCTCTTTAGTTGCTCAAACTCTGGTCATCTCTTCAGAGTATAGTAAGGTAGCAAAAAGCTGAGGAAAAACTGCTCATGGAGACTTGTTGCCTGTCTCAACACAAGGTGATTGACTATCAGGCTTTTAAAACTCTAGGATCAGTTTCCCCATGGAGGAATCTCTTAATGTCCTGTTGGATTGGCCTATTTTCTTGAATTGATTTGGAAAGAGGGCTGGGGTTCACCTATGAGTAGGTAAATATCCCTTTAATTTCTTTGTGGTACATTTGACTCACCACAGCAGCTCCATGGACCTGGTTTTACACCCTGTCTCAGTATCTCTTAAGACACTAAATCATTTGCTCTTGTCGGGGTGCACAAGAAAGTTTCTTGGCTCACGGTAAGGCTTCTGGATGAAAACTGTTCCTTATTCACAATTTAAACCAGTATTCCTATTTTTAACCCTATCCCAAGCCCTGCCTTGAGATGTTGCCAATTCTGAAGCCTTTCTGATTTTATAAACTTACATGCGTAGGTTTGGCTTAGTTTTACCAAGTCAATTATTATTCAGCAATTCTTGACATAGCTTTAAAAAGCTTCATTTATATCTCCTTCCACACTATGTATATATGTATGTTATTTTAATTTAATATTTATTGAGATAACTTTGATTTGCAAAATAATATAAACCTATATGTGTAGGTTCACCATTCCTCAAATATATGACACCACACCCTGCCCATTATCAAACCAAAAGTCCTTCACCGTTCTCTGTTGGATCTTCACCGTTCTCTGTTGGATCACCACCACTTGCTCCTACCACTCCCAACTCTGTTCTTTACTGGCTACCTCAGTTCTATTGTCAGTCCCCAAGGTTTTGTTTTGTTTTGTTTGTTCCTTTGCTTTGTTTATTTATATTCCACACATGAGTGAGATTATCTGGTATTTATCTTTCTCCTGTTGGATTTCGGTTAGCATAGTCCCCTGTAGATCCATTCATGTTGTTCGAAACAACAGGATTTCATTTTTTTTAGAACTGTGAGGTATTCCATTGTGTGTGTGTGTGTGTGTGTGTGTGTGTGTGTGTATATGTACCACATCCTCTTCACCAATTCATCTGATGATGGGTACTTAGGTAGTTTTGAATTCTTACCTGTTGTAAATAATGTTGCAATAAACATGGAGATGACCTCGATGAGTTATTGTGTTTGTTGCTTTGGGTAAATACCCAGAAGTGGGGTGATGGGATCATATGGGATTTCCATTCTAAATATTTTGAGGAATCTCCATACTGCTTTCCATAAAGATTGTGCCAATTTATACTTCCACCAGTACAAGTATATGTGTTTTGATATGTTTATCTTTTTTCAGCCTTTAGTGTCATTTTATTGTTATTTCAGGAGAGAATGGATATAATATAAACTTGTATTTCTCTTGAATAAAAAAAACTCACAATACTTCTAAATTATGGTATATTCACTTAAAATAGTATTGTTATAAATTCAGTAATTCCTTCTAGTTTCCTTTTCTATTTATTTCAGTTATATGTGGGGTGAACAGTAGGAAGATAGGTAAATACAATAGGGAATGCAGAAAGCAATAGGGGGAGGAGAGGGGAAGAGGAAAGAGGGAAGGAGGGAGGAGAAGAAGGGTGGTTATTAAAGTATAAGAGGCTTAGACATAGGTACCAGTGAAACTTTAGTGAAGTAATATCACCATCTTCTATCTTTTAAAAATTTCAGTGAGCATCATTAAAACTATTGCTTTAAATCTTTTTCATGTAGTTTGTTTCTGTTATAATCAGATTTTCACCTGGGGTTTTATTTTGGTCCCTCATTTTGATTGTATTTGTCTCTTCATTGTGTGTGATTCGCTAATTTTATTTCTATGATTAGTCTAGACAGTTTTCCTCTGCTGGTGTAATGGCCTTATGTTAGGGTATCAGATTGCACAGTAGAGACTTGGGGTGTTGGCCTGGAATGCTGGGTTTTCTATTGTTGTGTAACCCTGTACCAATTAAAATGTTTGGAGCTCTAAAACCTGCATTGTGTTGAGGCCCTCCAGAATTAGAGTTGGGACATGAAATGCACAGATTTCCTCCAGAGTCACAGGCATGAATAACAAGGCATGAGGAACAAGATCTTGGAGGTACAGGCCCAGGTCACAAACAGGCCACTGTCCCACAAAGGTCACTGATTAGAGGGGGTTGAGCATCTCCTGGAGTCTTTGGGAGCCAGTCACAACAAAGTACATGGTCCCACTCCACCCTCTGTGAAAGTCTCTCAGTTCTCTAGCTGGCAGCAGCCTCAGCAGGAAGCCACATACAAGCCCTCCAGGTCTGGGTATGGGAGCTCTAGCAAGTGGCAGGCAGATTTGCAATGTCATTTAGCAATGGTCCCATGTGAGTGCAGAGCTGCTATTTCTCTGGAGCCTCTCTAGTGATCCTAGCTGAAGAACTACAGAACTGTTTTTGCAGAAAATCATTCAGTTCTCTGTATGGATTTGCAGATCCCGGTGCCATTTCCCACACAAGTTGAGTGATCGCTGCCCCTGCAGCCCATAGAACTGTAACTACAAGCACAGACTGTCCAGCAACACAAGTCCATTCATGTTAGAAAGGGCAGGGCCCTTTCCCTTCCTGTAGTATTGTGACGTCCAGCATCAGCACTAGGTTGACAAGGGATCTCGAGTGAGGACACACAGCAATGTCTCAGTTCACAGGAAGTCTGCCCCTCTTTCTTACTCTTCGCACTGAAGTTTTCAGTTCAGCAGTGTTAAGCCTGCAGTCAGGTCTATATGTACTTTATCTATTGATTGCCCATGTTCTCTATCCTGTGTTCTTTGTTTACCAGAATCCTATTGTTCTCCACAGAAAAGCCCCTCTATTCTCCACACCAGGTTGTATGTGCTCATGGGTCAGTTCCCTGCTGTGGAGAGTCCGCGTTGGAGCAGGCTTGGGGCAAGACCTTCAGCTCCAGAAAGAGGGTCTGTATCTGGTCCCTCTGAACAAATCCCAGGGTCATGGTATCAGTTGGCATGCATGCTGACACTAATCCAGTTCTCTTAAAGAAGACTTTCGTCCTGTTTCTTCCTGGAGATGTTGGTTCAGTTTTTCTCCCCAAAGGCTGTAGTTGTTAAATAATTGTGGTTTTGTTGTATCTGTGGGAGGATTTCATCTTGTGATCTTAACTGTCCACCATCTTAGAATGCTCTCAATGAATTCCTTATTTTTATTGTAATAAAATAAGCATAACAAAATTCACCCCCTTTTTTTTTTTTTTTTTTTACCATTTTTTAAGTATTCTGAGTATATAATGATGTGCAGCCACCTCCACTACTCATATCCTTAACTCTTTTCATCTTATAAAACTAATACTCTATTCTCATCAAGCAATAACCCCTTCTTTCCCCCATGCTTTCCCAGCCACCATTCTACTTTATATATGATTTGACTATTATAGAAGCATAGGGTATTTGTTGTTTGTGACTGGCTTACTTTTCTTAGTTTAATGTCCTCATGATTCATTCATGTTGCGGTATATGTGAGAATTTCCTTTATTTTGAAGACTGAGTAATATTCTCTTGTGTGTATGTATCATGTTTTGCTTATCCATTCAACTATAGACGGATACTTGGGTTACTTGCATGTCTTAACTTTTATGAGTAATGCTGTTTAAATACTGAATACAAATATGCCTTTGAGACCTTCTTCTAGTCTTTTGGGTATTCAGTAATCCCTCACCTATTGCGGGAGTTATGTTCCAGAGACCCCCGCTCCCCGCGATCGGTGAAAATCCGCGGTCATGGCGTTATAATTTATTTTATTATTTATATATATTTGAAGGCTTTAAAAACCCTTCCTACTCTCCTATAAACCCTTCCCACACTCTTAAACCTACGTAATTTTGACAACATATGAAATTCCATGCAGGTGCTCACTAGTGAAGTACACGTATTCCATCTGTGGTATACATTCCCGCAATAGAGCGAGAATTCCGCAACACAGAAGTAGATTTTTTTTTTTTTTCAAAAAAACCCGCGATGCAGTGAAGCCGCTATAAGTGAGCCACAATATAGCGAGGGACGACTGTATATCCAGAAGTAGAATACCTGGATCACACTTTAATAAATTCCCTTCTCTCTATATCCTTACTGACACGACAGTAATTTTAGAAGGTGTGAGGTGATACCTTTTGGTTTTGTTTCACATTTTGAAGATGATTAGTGATATAGTATAACTTTACATATACCTGTTGGCCATGTGTGTGTCTTATTTGGAAAAAAAAAAAAGTCTTTTCCATTCTTCTGCACAGTTTTCAACTGGATTGTTTGGAATTTTTGCTGTTGAGCTTTTTGAGTTCTTTATATTTTGGTTATTAACCTCTTAGCTAGATAAAGGGTTTACAAATATTTTCCCATTCCATAGGTTGCATTTTCATTTCTTTGTTGGTTTCTTTTGTTGTGCAGAAACTTTTTAATTTGATTTAGTACTATTTGCTTTTCTTTTGGTTTTGTTGCCAAATCCAAAAATTATTGCAAAGACTGACGTCAGTGAGCTTACTCTCAAAAGTGTTTTTAGATGTCCTGCAAACTTAAAAAAGTAATGTACTTGCTTAAATTTTCTTTCCTTAAATTTCTTAAGAATGCTGCTCTATAACTGATGTTCTTTCATGTCATTTTTGGGAGATAGAATGCCAGCCTAAATTCTTTACTTTTGTAAATTATGTAGTCTTTTTGCTTGGATGTCCTGAAGATTTTTTGGTTTTTGGTTTTTGCTTTAAAGTTTTACAAGGAGATGAGTCACAGCTGATCACTCTGGATTAATTTTCCCTACATTATAATAAGCCTTTCAGGATGTAGTTTCAGATTTTTCATTTCTAGAAAAGTTTCTTGTTTTTTAGTTTAATATTAATGCTATTCCATTCTTTTTATATTCTGTATTAATACTGGTAGTACTAGTGTTCTGATTTTTTTCCTGCATTCATTTCAAACAATTTCTTTCTGACTCCTTTGCTTCTTTATTTTATTCTTCTCTTTATTGAATATTTTCCTACTTTTCTTCAATATCCTTATTAAATTTTCATTAAAATCTACTCTTCCTTGTGTGCCTTATTTTTCAGTTTTCTGATATTTCTTTTTAGTTTTGTCCATTTGATTCTTAGTTTTAGTATTACTGACACAAGTTTATTTTCATTCTCACATTATCATGTGAAGATA
Source organism: Solenodon paradoxus (assembly GCA_004363575.1). NCBI lineage: Eukaryota > Metazoa > Chordata > Mammalia > Eulipotyphla > Solenodontidae > Solenodon > Solenodon paradoxus. The sequence continues at coordinate 367,038 of RJWH01001147.1, read as the reverse complement.
TTTAGTTCAGTATGAGATATATTTTTTCCAACTCAACTGGTTTTGGGGAGAGAACCACCAACAGAAAATCTTTCATTTGCATTTTCTTCACTTTTTGCAATACTTTTTTTAATGTCTACTTGTATTGTTAGTATTCATTTTGTAGCCAAAGTTCCGGACTTCAGAGTTCCAATTCTGTTACTCTCTTCCTTTTTGTTCAATTGTTTTTATGATTTCGTAGAGCTGATGATAGGGGGCAGGGATGAAGGAAGAGTTGTCATTTGTTTGAAATGTTTTTATTGCAGTAACATTGATTTTATGTATTAAAATAAACCCGAATGAATAGGTTCTGCATATGTGCAGTTTCCCCATTCCTCAGATGTATGTCAATACACACTACCCTGGCCTCCACCATATCACCAAGTATTTTTCACCATTGTCCAGTGGGCTCTGCCACTACTGGTTCCCCACCCCAGCCCCTGTCCCATTCCCTATTGGTAACCCTGGTTCTATTGCAAGTGTCCAAGTGTTGATTTTGTTTCATCTGTTTCTTTGTTTATTCACATTGCACCTATGAGTGAGGTCATCTAGTGTCTATCTTTCTTATTTTGACTAATTTAGTTTAGTATAATCCCCTCTAAATCCATCCATATTAATTCAAATGACAGGATTTCATCTCTTCTCAGGATTGTGTAGTATTCCATTATGTATTATATATACCACATCTTCTTTATCCATTCATCTGATGTTGGGCTTTTAGGTAGCTTCCAGTTCTTAGCTACTGTGACAGGCTGCAATAAACAAAGGGATGCATAAATCTCTGCATATTACTGTTTTTCTACCTTTTGGTAAACACCCGGAGTGGGATGGCGGGATCAAATAGGATTTCCATCTTCAACTTTTTGAAGAATCTCCATACTTTTTTCCATAGGAATTACAACTATTTGCAATCCCAGAAGCAGTGTAGAAGTGTTCCCTTTTCTCCACATCCTTGCCAATATTTATTGTTTCCAGACTTTTGGATACTAGCCAGTCTCTCAGGTGTAAGTGATGTCTCATTGTTATTTTGATTTGCATTTCCCTGATAGCCAGTAATTAGGAACATCTTTAATTAATCTGTTGGCCATCTGTATATCCTCTTCAGGAAAATGTCACTGCAATTCTGCTTCCCCCTCCTTTTTTTTTTTTTTTTTACTGTATTGCCTGTTTTTCTGTTACTGAGGTTTTTTTTAGTTTTGTATATTTTAGATATTAAACCCTCATCAGAAATATGAGATGCAAATATCTTCTCCCAGTTAGTAGGTTTTCTTTTTGTTTTGGTGATATTTTCTTTTGCTGTGAAGAAGCTTTTAAACTTGATGCAGTCCCACTTGTTTATTATTCTTTTTGTTTCCCTTGATGCTGGAATTGAGTCCCCATAGATCTAAGACTGAAGTCATCAAATGTCTTTCCTTTGTTGTCTTCCAAGTTTCTGGGTTTATGTCCAAGTCTCTAGGCTCATGTTTTAGTTAATTTTTGTCAATATTGTTAGAGACTGATCTAGCTTCATTCTTTTGCATGTGGCTGTCCAGTTATCCCAGCACCATTTATTGAAGAGATTTTTCTTTCTCCGTCATATGCTTTTGACACCATTATCTTAGATTAACTGACCGTGAATGTTGATTCAGTTCTTCCCAGTGATCTGTGCTGCTGTTATTTTTCTAGTGCCATACTGTTTTGATCACCGTTACTTTGTAGTATAGCTCAATGGGAGTGTAATCCGTCTAGATTTGTTCTTTTTACTCAGCATTGGTTTGACTATTCAGGGTCTTTTGTTGTTCCATATAAATTTTAAGACTTTTTTGTTCTATAACCTGGAAATAAACCTGTGAGATTTCAATGGGGATTGCATTAAGTCTGTATATTGCTTTAGTTAAGATGACCATTATGATGATGTTGCTTCTTCCCAACCACGAGAAAGGGATATCTTTCCATCTCTTTGTATCCTCTATTTCTTTTAAGAAGGACTTGTAGTTTGCATTTTACAGGGCTTTCTTTTGTTAAGTATATTCAAAGATTTTTTATTCTTTTTATTTTTATTTTAAACAGTGTGGTTTTCTTAATTTTACTTTTTTCTAGAATGTTGTTTCCATATACAAACGCAATGGATTTTGTGCATTTATTTTGTAGCCTGCCACCACTTCACTGTATTCATTGGTTAGTTCAATTAGTCTTTTGATGGAATTTTTATGTTTTTTATATATATATATACACACACACACACACACACACACACACACAATCATGTCATCTGCAAATAAAGGTAGTTTTACTTCCTCCCTTCCAATTTGAATTCCTTGCCTCATGGCTCTGGCTAAGACTGCCAGTATGATGTTAAATAGCAGTGTTGGGAGTGAACAGCCTTTCCTTGTTCCTGACCTTAGAGGAAATGCTTTCAACTTTTTTTTTTTCTGTTGACTATATAATGTTGTGTGTTTGCTGCATATGACCTTTCTTATGTTGAGGTATGTACCTTTAATGCACATTTTATGCAGGATTTTTTTTAATCATAAATGGGTGTAGGATCTTGTCAAAAGCTTTCTCTGTGTCTGCTGATATAATCATGCAGTTTTTCTCCTTGCTCTTGTTTTATGGTGTGTTGCATTAATAGATTTACATATATTGAACCATCCTTGCATCCCTGGGATAAATCCCATTTGGTCATGATGGTCCATCTTATACAAAGTATTTGAAATTATCCTCTCTGTTCTTCAGTGTTTTAGAAAAGTTTGATAAGAATAGGTAATAATTCTTCTCTGAAAGTTTGGTGTAAAACTCATTAGAAAAACCATCTGGTCCTGGGCTTTTATTTTTAGGGAGACTTTTGATTACCTCTTCAATTTCTTCGCCTGTGATTGATTGTTCTGTTCAGGTTTTCCAGTTCTTCCTGATTCAGTCTTGGTAGGCTATGTTTTTCTAGAAATCTGTCTATGTCCCCAGGCTTGTCCACTTTAGTGGCGTTACTACTATTAATAGTAGTTTCTTATGATGTTCTGTGTTTCTGTGGTATCTGTTACAATTTCTCCTCTTTCATTTCTTATTCTAGTTATGAGCGTTTTCTTGTTTTTCTTTATAAATCTAGCCAGTGGTTTGTCAATTTTGTTTATTTTTTCAAAGCACTAACTTTTGGTTTCATTGATTTCATTGTCTTTTTTATTTTATATTTAGTTTATTTCTGCTCAAATTTTGATTATTTCCTTTCTTCTACTGATTTTTGACATTAATATGATTCTTCTCTAGTTGTTTTAAATACAGGGCTATATTGTTTATTTGAAATTTTTCTGTTTCTTGAAGTAGGCCTGGATTGCAGTGAACTTCCCACTAGTACTGCTTTTGCTGCATCCCATGGATTCTGGTGCTCGTGTCTTCATTCTCATTTGTCTATTTTTTAAAATTCCTCTTTGATTTCCTATTACCCAAGAGTCATTCAGAAGCATATCGTTTAGTTTCCAATTAATTTTGGATCTTCCAACTTTCTTTTTGTGGTTGATTTCTAGTTTTAAGCCATTGAGATCAGAGATGGTTGGTTTGATTTCTGTCCTTGTAAATTTGTTGAAACGTAGTTTGTGACATGTGATCTGTCATTGAAAATGTCCCATGCACACGAGAAGAAAGCGAGCTCTGTGGTTGTTGGATGAAGTGTTCAGTATATGTCTATTAGACTTATCTGTCCATATTGTTATTTAAAGCTGCTGTTTCCTTGTTAATTCTCTGCCTGATTGATCTGTCCATTGTTTTAAGTAGGGTGTTGAAGTCTTCTATATTATTTTGTTGCTGTTGATGTCTCTTACTAATACTAATAATACTTGCTTAATGTATTTTGATGCTTCTTCATTTGGTGCATGTTAATAGGCATTGTGTCTTCTTGTTGGATTGACCCCTTAATCATTATATAATGTCCATTTCTATCCTTTGTTATACTTTTTGGTTGGATTTTGTTTTATACGATATAAGTAGAGCTGTTTCTGGTTTTTTTTGTGGTTGCCATTTGCAGGATTGTCTTCCAACAATTAACTTTGAGTCTTTGTTTATCTTTTGAAAGAAAATGAGTTTCCTGTATGTAGCTGAACTTTGGGGTATGCTTTTTAATCCATTGGCCAAACTGTTTTGGGCTGGTGAGGTCAGTCCATTAGCATTTAGGTGATTATTGATATGTAGCATATTGTAATTTGTCTTCTGTATGTTCTAGACAATGGCTTTGTTCCATTCATGGGTTGAATGTAGGTATGTTTGATTGGTTTCCCTTTTTGTTTTCTTCCTTGCTTTTTCTCTGGAAATGTATTTTGTGGTTACCCTGAAGTTAACATTAAGAATTCTATGCTTATTTGCTATTTTTATGTGAAAGCACATTAGTCTTACACTTGTTATAACTGTTCACATTTTTATTCTGTTCTCCTCTTCACCACTTTTTATATTTGCCATCTTTCTGTTTTTAAATGGGGTTTATTTACACATTATAAAGCATCCTTTAGTATTTTTTGTAGAGCTGGATTTTTTGCTTTTCGTTTTCTTTAGAGGAAAGGTACAGACAGGAATGAAGGTGTGTAGGTGAGCATGCAAGAAGAGAGAGGAAGAAGAGGCAGTTTTTAAAAAAATTTCTCACATTGGTTGTTTCCCTGGCCCTGGGTCATGAACCCCTGGGATCCTGGGGTGTATGTGGGACTGCTCCCAACATGTACTTGACCTTTAGGCCATTAGGCACACCTAAGCGCGGGTCTTAGGGTGATGAATTCCTTTAATTTTTGCTTAATGGGAAAGGTTTTCTTTTGTTTTGTTTTTTTTCATTCCTTTGCTTCTGAATGATAATCTCACAGTGTTTAGTATCCTAGGTTGAAAATCCTTTTCTTTCAGCACTTTGAATATATCATGCCATTTTCTTCTGACCTATAAAGTTTGAGTTGTGAGATCCACTGACAATCTTATGGGGACTCCTTTGTATGAGACTCATTTTTTTCTGAATGCTTTAAAGATTCTTTATCCTGTATTTTTGACATTTGATGACATTGTGTCTAGGTGTGGGTCTGTTTTGGTTTCTTTTATTTGGAGCTCTTTATGCTTCCTGAGTGGAGACTTCCTTCATTCTTCAAGTTAGGGAAATTCTTGGCTATTATGTCTTCAAATACAGTTTCAGTCCCCATTTCTCTGTTTTTCCCTTCTAGGACCCCTGTGATGCAAATGCTGTTCATTTTGATGTTATCCCATAGGTCTCAAATGCTATCTTCATTTCTTTGCATTATTTTTTTTCTTTTTGCTGGTTGCATTGAGTGTATTCCTCTGCCCTATTTTGTAATTCACTGAGTGTTGAGGTTAGTCCATCCTATTCTTGTGTCCATCTGTTGAGTTCTTTAGTTCAGCTCTCATATTCTTCATTTCTTTGGTATCGTCCTTCATTTCTTCTCTCTTTTTTGTTGTTCTCATTTACTTCCTCTATTGTTTCTTTGACTTCCAAGGCTTTGTTTATCACTGTTGCCAAAGTTCATCCCCAGGTAATTTTTATACATCTATTGCATTCAGAATTCTCTTTGGGTTTTAGATTGGATCCATCATTTTGTGTATATTTCCCTGTGTCTTTGTTCTGTTTGGTATTCTATTTATGTTTCTCTGAATTAGATTTCCCAGCAGTGATGACCTTGTGTAGGGCATCAACCTGCACCAAGTAAGCCTGGATCTTGGTTTGAACACTGGAATTTCTTGAGTTTTGTGACATCACCGCTGGTTGAATTTGTTGAGTTTCTTATGTGGACCCTCTGTTGGGGCCCAAGAGTTCAGCCTATTGGGTTTTTGTTTTCTGGGGGATGCAGAGCCTTCCCCCAGTTTCCCAGCTCTGAACCTTGATGACTCCCTTGCTGTTGGCCCACAATCAGCAATCAGGCTGCACTTTTGTTTCTACCTATGGAGTGAATGCTAGTGGGTAGTGTTGATGGTAACTCCCTCCGGGAAACGCTCTTCTTCCTTTTAGCCTGGGGGCGGAATTTCTGGTGGGTGGGTCCTGCAGCTCCAGGGTAGTATGGTGGCAGTGTGTGAAGGTTTCTCCCAGCTCTTTTCTGGTTGTTGGTACCCAGTGTAATTTTCCTTCAGGGGCTTCTGCTCTGTTCCATGAGTGTGCTGGTCCTTTTTCCTCCCTGTGCCAAGACCCTCTCCCCTGTGTCCACGTCCTCATCCTGATGGGCAGACTCTGCTGCTTTCATAATTCTTGGGAGATCTGATTCTTGCTGAAGTTCCACCCACTCTGCCTCACCCAAATCCCAAAGTTGATGTTTAGCTCTGAAACCTGACATTGTTGCCTACCTTTTGTGGTCATGATTGCTACTGCATCTCTATAGCCTTTGTGCCTGCTTTTCCTCAGTGTTTGTTTCTGTAGTACAGGTGAATTCCTAGTTGCTCTGTGGGGATGATGTAGGTCTCACTCCTACCAGGCCACCATCTGGACCAGAACTCAGACTTGGTATGTTTTATTTGTATTTTATTTCTGCAGCATCCTTAATTTTCCCTCTTATTGTTGCCTTTCTTCTTATACTGCCTGATCTCCAAGAGGTACCATTAGCTCTCAGTTTCTATAAACACTTTTTAGGAGGCTGCCAACCTCCTTCTGGTCCAGCAATTTTTAGATACTTTCCTGTTCGTAGAGTTATGAACATTAACTAACTCATGTTCAGTGTTTTTGCATTTCTGGTCTTTCCCTGGGGGTAGTTTTTGTTTATGCTTCATCTAAGTCAACCTTCCCATTCTCATGCTTTGAGCCTCTGCTCATTCTAAGTCTTTTTGTCCTCCCCTCAGCCACACTCTGCATCCACAAGATTCCCTTTATAGTGTAGGGAGTCAGATTTCTTATGGATTTTTTTCTGTTTATTCATAAGTACTTTGAAAGTTGCTGTCATCTTCATCTCCTGGTAGTGATAATGTTGTAGGTGGGTCCTATGTGCTTTTATTATTTTTCTTATTTATTTTATATCTGCTGGAGGAGAGATTTGTGATTAGGCTACCTCCATTATTCTATAAACTGGAATGGTCCAGCAATCTGTATTTCATATTATTTTATACATGAAAACCCCCAAAGAGTCAGCTGCAAAATGACCACAGATAACACAAGAATTCAGTTACATAGTGAAGTATAAAATTAATTGATAAAAAAATCTGTATATCTTTCTTATAAACAAGCATCTTGGAAGATATGATGGAGAATATATATAATAATTATTAAAAAAAAAAACCAGCTAAAAGGCAAAAGTAAAATATATAGGAATAATGTATTAAAAAAATGTGTGGTGGCGTGCCCTAGTGACCTACTGACTTAGTCCACCAGACACAGTCCACACGTATCCCAAGATCCCTGGTTCCTGACCTGGTACGGTAGGGAACAACCAAGATCAGCAACTAAATAAAATAAAGTGCTTCTTCCTCCTCTTCCTTCCTGCCTGCCTGCCTACTTGCCTTCATTCCTGACTGCACTTTTCCTTTAAAAAATTAAATTAGATTTCTAAAAAAAGGTGTTGAATTAGTTTCCTCATTTGCCATAAGAAAGTCTCCCACAAGAAGAAATTAGTTCGATAATGTTGCATACACATAAAAGCATAGTAGGCAGTTGTAAAAGGGAATGAAGATATTATTTTTGTACTGATAGGGCAAGGTAACTACTGTATTGTCAAGTGTTAAACAACAAGATACAGATACATTCAGTTTTTTTAAAAATTGGGGAAACTAGAAAGTTTTTATATTGTTTGTATGTACTTAAAGACTCAGGGCAGATGATGAGAAACCATAGGTCCAATGACCATCTATGCAGATATATTGTGTACCTTTCTACTTCTGGCTCCTCCCTCCCTTTTTATAAATCAATGTAACTGTGTTAACTATTAAATAAATACAATTAAAAATTAATTTTATGTGCTAACCCTCTTTTTCCAGTTTTTATTTGAAATAGTGATTCATTCACAAAAATTTGCAAATATTATAGAAAGCTACCAATGTACTCATCCTTCATTTTGCTTCAAGTGGTAACATCTTAGGTAAATAGTACTTAATCAAACTAGGAAATTCACTTTGGGATAGTACATTTAGCTAAACTAACACTTTAACTCTCATTATTGTATGCACTCACTTTTTTGTATGATTTTGTATATGGTTCTAGGACTTGTATCATACATTGGTATAACTACATGGATTAACATGCAGAATTACTCTGTCACTGCAAAGACAGCACTTTTGTACCATTTTATACTGGTAGTAAATCTATCATTGTAAGAGGAGAAAAATGACTATTTCAGTATATTATTTAGCAAGATTAAAAAAATAACAAAACTGTATTTGTCTGCATGTGAGTACTCATATGAAAATATATAGAATGAATTCTCTGCAAGCATATTACCAAACTGTTAACAAGGATGTTTACAAATGAAATTCAAGGTATTCAGATAAGGTGATTTCATTTACATTGTTTTAATTTGTTATAATCAGAATATTTTCAAATATCATCTATAATTATTTTTTTTAAGGAGAGGTGTAAGCTGGAATGAAGGCAAGTAGTCAGGCAGGCAGGAAGAGAGAGGAAGAAGCAGCATCTTAGTTAATTTTTATTTAGTTTGTTACATTGGTTGTTCCTTCTGTACCTGGGATATCAGCCAGGGTCCTTGGAATGTACATGAACTGTGCTCCTCCAGAGGCGGATGACCGAATCACTTCTCCACCAGGGCATGCCACCATTTGTAATTTTTTAAAATACAAATCTGATTGTATAAGTCTCTGCCATAGGACATTTCAAATTAAAATGGCATGTGTATGACTTGCTTATATACCATTTTATGTGTTCATATAAAATAGGAACTTTTATGAACTATGCATTTACATGTGCCTGGAAGTATATACACAAGATGCAGTAAGGTTATTCCCTTCTGTAGAAGGGCTTAGGTAATTTTTATTTTACTTATACTCTTCTCTATATTTGGATTCTTTTACAATAACCTTGTACATCATGCTCCTTCCTAACCCTTCTCAAATGCTATTTGTAAGAAAGAATGAAAAATACAGAAAGAGAAACGTCTGTACTTGCTTGAAATGTGAGAAAATATTGATGGCAACTTTTATTGTTAAACTTTAGTTCAAATCTCACCATTTCCCTTGTATTCTATGGAGTCTTATAGTGGGTTGTCACCATTTTGGAATTTCAATATATAGTAGATGGAAAAAAATTAGTTGATAGGTCTTCGCATAAGTAAGAAATAAATTCTTAATATTCCTCAATTTTTCCAGAAGAGACTTTATTTATTTATTTTTTAAATTATTTTCATTATTTTAAAGGACAGGTACAGGCAAGAATGAAGGAGAGCAGATGCAGGCAGACAGGAAGAAATAAGAGGAATAAACAATTTTATTTAGTTGTTTATTCTGGCTATTGCCCCAGCCCCTAGGACACAAAACCTGGTCCTGGGGATGTATGTGGACTGCCCTGACCCTCTATTCCACCAAGGCACCCCTAGAAGTTGCTTTTATATTATTTAAAATTATATAATATTTAATTCATATTCTTTAACATTTACACATTTTTTCTTTACCATAAATAACACAAACTCCTTTAATACGTTTTAGAAAACTTACATTATATTAAAATGAAAACTGTTTGGAACTCAGTTTTTTATGCTATTATGATGTATATATGTAGTATGATATATATATATATTTATAAACATATATAAACATCCTATTTATCCAAAATTTTATAGTAAATTTTAGTTTTATATTACCTGGGGCACATTCATTAAGCTAAGTCTTCCCTCCTGTGAAATGGAGATGGTTATCTGATGAATTGCATAGTAAATAACTGTTGTAATGATGCTAATTTTAAACTTGCTTCATTTTATTTGAGTGTAGATTAGATGTTTGTATACATACTGTGGTATTCTAAATTGTTCTGTTTTTCACAGATTGCCACCATTTTTGTCATCTCAGTTTCTTGTTGGGTAAATTAAACATTCATGTTTGCATTGCTCTTTGTGCAATACTTTGTGCATTTATATTAATATCCAAATAATATTTTAAAAACTCATTTGACCTGTGTGATGGATTGAGTAAGGACAAGTCCTAGCTTTAGTATTACTGCTGACCTGAAACTGTGTTGATCTGGAAATGAGACTTTTCTAAACAGCACCAGTGCAATAGGTGATGTAATCCACACAGTCATTGTGCAAAAGTGAACATAGTGGTTTAAAATTTGGCTTGTATTGCTTGATAAAAGAACTGCTGTTAGATTTCTTGGCAGGATCTTGAAATGTGATTTTGTTCTCGATTTGGGTGGTCTCTTCCAATGCTGATTCACTAGACAGAGTAGAAATAAATTTTCTCTTTTGGGCTTTTGTATTTAAAAATTAAAGGCAAATAATGTAAAGCTGTAATAAGTACTTGAGAGTAAAGTATCTCTTAGATGTTATTGTAATTATTGGAACATGTCATTCATGCAGTTTTGCTGGCAATGAGGGAGAAATTTAACTTCAGCAGATTTACTTGGTGAAATCTGTTTCAACATCTAATCTCCCATTAGTATTAAACTGACAGTTGTCAATTACTCTGTTAATATACTCATCTATAATAGTGACTACCCATTTTGCTCCCTATTACATCCTTTCCACTGAGTAGACCTGATTTCAGGTCTGAAAATCAAGATAAGCAAATTTACTAAAACTTTTATGCTAAATAGAATTAATAAGATGAAGAAAGGTCTGAGGACTTGGATTACTGCGTAATGCATAAATTATGTGAGAACTCATTTGAGAACTGGAATTATTGCTTCCTTATTTCTAAGTTTTGAGTTTTGTTCCAGTAGATCATGATTGTTCCTTAAATAATTGGATTATATATGGAGAATATAAACTTATCTGATATATTCAATAGATGAATGAGCTTTGAGTTAATAACCACAGAAACACATTTTTTAAAGAACTAGAATGTAAATAATCTTTAGTGAACATAATTTATTATCTCTGATTCAGAGGCTGCATCTCTCTCTTTAAGAGCATTCTAAAATTTCCCACTAATCTGATTTTTTAAAAAAGGTAATGTCTTGCATGTCTGCCTCATGACCTCATCTCTCAGCATCCCTCTCTCATTTTTTTTAAGACATCAATCTGCCGCTGAATCTTGCCTGGTGCTCCTCTTATCGTCTGAGCAGTCCCCTGTGCTCTTGCGCCCCCTGGCTGCGAAATATAGCCCTCTCTGCCAGTGGTTACTTTCAGTTTTTGATCTCAGTCAAAACTGTTTTCTTAGAGAAATATCTAAAATCCCCAGAGTTCAAGTCCTTTATTCCTTTGCATCTTTTTTATCCTTATAGTAAATGCCATTAAGTAGTTTTTTGTGAAATTCTTTGATGCCTGCCTTCACAGTTAAAATCCAAGCTCCATGAAGGTAGGCTCTGTATCATTATTACTCATATCTTTAATGCTAAGCCGGGTGTTTGACATGTAGCCAATCAGTATTTATTGAATACTTAAACTAATGAGTAGTATGCAGACATTATTCATTATTTCACTGTATATATGTGTAAACTCTGTGAGCAGCTGTTATTAATTCCAAAGACCTGGATTCGCATCCCAGAACCAGGGGGAACAACCAAGATGAGCAAATAACATAAATTAAAGTGCTTCCTCCTCTTTTTCCCTGCTGCCTCTGCTTGCCTTCATTCCTGCCTGTATCTTTCTTTCAAAGAAAAACAAAACTGTTGTGAGTTGCTTGTGGTATTAGTCAATTTTTATCGTTGCAGAAAGTCCTGGGTAGAAATGTATATAAATCTGGAATATTTTTTTCTATTTAAAAAAAGTGAGCTATGAACATAAAAGTATTTCTTTTTCTATTTTTGTGAAAGGAAAGATACAGGCAACAATGAAGACAAGTAGGCAGGCAGGCAGCAAGAGAAAGGAGGAAGAGCATTTATTTATTTTTATTTGGTGGTTCATCTTATTTGTTCCCCCTGGCCCTGGGACATGAACTTGAGTTCCTGAGATGTATGTGAACTGTGCTTAGCTGGAGGTAGCAGACCTAAATAACCACCATCCCATTAGGTGTGCCCTTTTTCTTTTGTTTTTTAAGGATTCTATTTTTATTTAGTTGTTCACAGTTGTTGTTCTGCTCAAATCCCAGGGGCATGTGGCCTGCGCTCCCTTGGAGGCTATTGACTTAACTGCTACTCCACCAGGGCACACTGCCCCTTTATCTTTTTTTAAGTATAAAATTTTCCATATATGGTTCTATGAAGGTACAGCTTTTAGTAAATAGAAATTCTTTTTAAAATTGTACTTTTTCCTGTTGTTCTTTTAACCTCAAAATAGTGAAATTAAATATACCCTATTATAACATTTTGTTCCACAGTAACTTTTTAAAATTAATGAACACAAATGCAATGCTGGCTCCATAACTCTTTGTTCATGATAGAAAAGTGACATGGAAAATTCTGCTTTACATCAGATATATGGAAGTGTTCTATGTTTATGTGTATTTTCATTTTCTGCTGCCAAATCGTATTAAATAGGATTTAATTATAAAAGATACATACATTATAAAAGAATGAAAATGTTGAGTATATAATTCATTTAGCAAATATTTCTTAACTTTTTTTCTTTGGGTATAGCCTGGTGGCCCAGTGGTCTTCAACACCCTGGGAGCAGTCCCACATACATCCCAAGGCCCAGCCTGCGTTCAAGATTTGGGGCCCGGGGGGACCAACCAATGTGAACAACTTAATTTAAAAAATAGCAAAAAGTGATTCTTCTGCCTCTCTCTTCCTGCCTACCTACTCACCTTCATTCCTGCTTTCATCTTTCCTTTAATTTTTTTTTTTCCCTTGAATTCCACCGTGTGTCAGACACTGGATATTAGTAGTGAGCAGGAAACATGATAGGCTGGCCCCTGCCCTCATGGAATGTACACTTCAGTTGCAGGGTTCACAACCTATTAGTCACTAAAATGAATATATAATGACAATGTAGTATGTGCTATGAATAGAGAAAGCAGGAGAGCATTAACTAGAGAACCCTGATCTAGTTTTCAGAGTGGGAGAGGACAATATTCTCTGAGGAGCTGACAATTGAAAAGTGATCTGAAGGGAGAAGAGTTAACCATTGATGGAAGTCCTCCGCAGAGGAAACAGGATATGTTAGAGGCCTGTAGCAGGAGGAATGTGTTTTTGAATTTTTGAGGAATTGATGGAAGGCCAGTGAAACTAGATCAGGAAAGCATGTGAGAAAATGCTTCTACACTGAGACCAGAGCAAACATTAAAGTTTTGAGTGTTTAAACTGTGATTACACTCTTGTGCAGTAACTAATATGTCTACCACTTTGGCCAGTCACAGTCCACATGCATCCCAAGGGCCCAGGTTTGTGTCCTCAGGTGGAGAGTGGGGGAAGGGTATGTGAGCAACCAAGATACACTACTAAAATAAACAAGTAAAAATACTTGTTCGTCTCTCTTCCTGCCTGCTTGCCTGCTTGCCTTCATTCCTGGCTGCAGCTTTCCTAACAAAAAAAAAAAAAAAAAAATACTGTCACTGGTTTAGAAACTTAGGAAATCTAAATGTCCATCAGCAAGAAACTAGTGAAATAAAATATTAAGTATAATGATGTAAAGAAATGCTACATATCTGGAAAAATGAATTAGTGAGGTACATCCTGTTGGAATAGATTGAGTGTAGTCCACACATGTTCCAAGGACCTGGGTTTGCAGGCAAGACCAGAGGCAACAACCAAGATGAGCAACTAAATAAAGTACTCCTTCCTCCTTCTCTCCCTTCCTGCCTGTCTGCCTCTGCTCTCCTTCATTCCTGCCTGTACCTTTCCTTTACAAAAATGATTAGTGAAAACATTTACTCCCTACTCTAAAAAATAAATAAAATTTCTATTCGATAATGAAATTTTTGAAAAACAAGGGGCAGAAACTTACCTATTGATACGTGATTTTGTCCTATATGAAATATTGAAATATTCTTTTGGCTTGATACGTTACCCTTTTATATAAATTTGCTCTAATAGTGATGACATTTTTTGTTATATTTTGAGTATAATTTTTATAAGTGAGTAGTTAAGAGCATGTGTCTTCTGAGATCATGGCTCCGCTTTTGGCATTACAACCTACGCAGCTGGTTAACTGGCCAAATTACTTCAACTTGGGAAAGCTCAGCTGTGTCATCTGTAAAATGAAAACAGAATAATACTTACCTGGTAGTTATGAGAGAAATAGCATAAACCTTCAAATATAATTAAAATTTTTTAAGATGATACAAATTGTATAAATATGGTACAAATTACATGAGATTAGACATTGAAACAGTGCTTCAGGAAGGGTGCCTAGATAGAGTGCCTAAGAAAAAGTTAGATCACACTCTCATTTTCTATGAAAGTGTTTTCCACTTAATACCACTTATCAAAAGTTAGAGTGCAGAAGGAGAACACTAAGGAAATTTGTCAAAAACTGATGATATTTATCTCTGAATGATGGGATAATGGCTGATAGCTGTTACTGCTTTGTATTTTTATATATTTTCCAAACTTTGAAACATGAACATGTGTATTATTAATGTTTCCTATTTGAGTATTCTGGCTTTGCTGAAATTTAAGTTTTAGTGACATCTTTTCAACAGTGTTAGAAAGTCTATAAATCCTGATTCAGGTAATGTTAGTCTTACTGATTTATCCATAATTTTTTTGTTTTCTTACCTGTATTTTCTTTAATTTTTTTCCTTCCATGTGTTTTATTTAGTGTTTATACCATTTTAAAAGACTTTGTGGCATGAGTTACTAAATTATTTTGTTGTTTTTGTTTTGTTTTCATTCTTTCATTTTATTTACATTGCTGGAATGGCTTACATTAAAAGACTATAAACAAAGTTGTTAGATTGTGTTTGGAGAGGGAAAGGGCTTGTATTTTGAGACCATCTGGAGTTGCTTTGTCTGAAACTGACAAGAGATCATGGCAGATGGTGAGGTCACAAAGATTGACTTTTTGAGCTTGACATAATGTGGTCATAAAGCTGGAAGAAGTCTGATTTATTTTTTTAGCCAATAGAAAAGGTTGGTAACAGAAGAAGCATTTGTTTTGTTGAGTCTGGATAAAACAAAATGTGTGACTGATTTATCTTTGAGAATCACCAATACTGTCAAAGATGGCAGTTTCTTGAAACATTCTGTGTCATGTTTATTACTTTATTGACACTTGATTTAAGTCATACGATGCAACTAAATTTTAGATCAAAGACAATTAAAAAAGACTAAATATTTTTTAAAAATTAGACGTGTTTATATATATACATATATATTGTTCAATTAAAATGCTATAAGCTCTTGTTCAACACCGTACAGAATATTTCATTTTTAATTGAGTGAAGATCTGTCACAATCTCATTTCTTTTTTATAACATTTAGTGTAATTTTACATAATTATATTATGTAATACGTATTTATTTTGTAAATATTATATAATATTACACTGGAAATTTTAATCTTACTCTTTTCTTATCTACTAGGTGTCCCCAGTGCTTCAATTTGGGCCTTGCATATAGTGGACAATTGAGTATTTGCAGAGTAAATTAATTAATATTGTTAGTAGATGAGTAAATTAATATGTTAATGATATTATTGCCTGCTCTTGTAAATTTTAGAAAAGTTTTAATCACAGTTCAATACCTTTTATCCTGTTTTAAAATTCAGTTTATGTTGTATTTTTCTCTTCAATGTATGATTTATGAATTAATTCATTTTGAAGGATGAAATCTTATTTTGTCTTGAGAAATTAGTGAACTTTTTCTTTTAATATTGAGTGCTTACATTGTCCTAATGATTTTTACTTTATAATGTGTTGACTTTTTAACTAAATAGGTGTATTTTTACTATTTTGTAGATAAAGAAGTCAAAAGACAAGACTTCAAGGTAAAATTGTTTAAGAAATTATAAACATCTTGGTGGTATGTCAAACATTTATCATGTAGGTAACATTTAGAGGTTCTAGTTTGTGCTTAAGTGGGGAGATCAAAGAATACTAAAGAAACTTACATTTTCTTTTATCAAGCTCATTAACATGGCTAAGCAGTATTCTGACTGGGAACCTCTTGCTAGAGTGCACTGAAACAGTAACACTGTTCATTTCTTTTTATTGTGTGAATAATGTTGTGCCTCTGAACAACCCAACCCCTAGGAAGCATATTGAATGCTGAATCCAGTAATGAGCAGATAAACAGAGAGAAGCAGCTCTAGCCATTGCCTTATTCTTGACATGAAGAAAGGGAGAAAGGAAAAAAGGACATGCGCTAGCTGAATCAGGTAGCCCAGCCCAACGGTATCTGCTTATTATCAGTGACCAGAATTAGGTCATATGGTCAGCCCGTCTGAGAGGGAGACTGAGAATATAGGGTTTCTAGTTGGGTGTACTGCCACCTTCAGCTTCCCTAAGAAAGAAGAGGGAAGTGATATTGGGGAGATGATAGTATCTGCTGTAGCTATATATGGCAAGTTTCTAAAATTGAATAGGTTCAAAGTCTACTTTGAATAGAAAGACCTCACTGATTTTTGTTATAACTGTCTTTCCAAAGATCATAAAGTAATTTTTTTTTTTTTTAAGGAAAGGACCAGGTAGGAGTGAAAGCAGACAGGCAGGAAGAGAGAGGAGGAAGCAGCATTTTTATTTAGTTGTTCAAAATAGTTGTTCACCCCCAGACCCAGGATGCAAGCCAGGTCCTTGGGATATATGTATACATATATGGACTGCTCTCCTTCGAAGGTGGCTGACCTAACCACTACTCCACCAGGGCATGCCAATATTAGAATATTTTTAAATGATTTTTTTGTAGCTAGAATGTTCAGTGTTTTATGTATAAACTGGAGTGTATTTTCACATTGACTTGGTGGATCTGATGGTTTTCACTTTGACAAATTATAGCTAATATACTCCTAACATTAGTCTAAAGAACTCAGCGTTCCTATTTTCAGGTGAGGACACTGGTATTTGAAGAGGTTAAGTCACTTGTTCAACATCCCACAGCTAACCAGGGTCAGAGCTGAGACTAAGCTAGTTTGGGTTTCTTTTTGTTTTTTTGGTTTTTGGGGTTTTTTTCCCCAAAGAAAAGGTACATGTAGGAAGAAAGAGGAGATATAAGCATTTTATTTTGTTTTTATCTAGCTATTCATCTTGGCCACCCCCCGCCCTTCCTACCCCCGTACCCTGGATGTAAACCCAGGTCCCTGTGATGTTCCTTGACTACACTCGTTTTTGCTCTCTTTTTACTCAGCTGCACTGCTGCCTTTTTAAATTAGATGCCAACTGTAAGCAGGACACTTGAAACCAGCTTTTTTGTTTGTTTGTTTCATTAATTTGTCCTTGAGTTTTTACTTATTTTTTCTTTGAATTCCCACCAAACTTTTTTTTTTTTTTAAGGAAAGGTGCAGGCAAGAATGAAGGTGAGCAGGCAGGCAGGAAGACTAAAGAGGAGGAGGAGGTATCTTTATTTTATTTATTCTTTTAGTTGTTCACATTGGTTGTTTCCCCCTGGACCTGGGACTCAAACCCAGGGATGTGTGGCTTGCTCCTTCAGAGGCGATTGACCTAACCCTTGCTCCACCACTGTGTACCCCACACCGTGTGAACTTTTTAAGCTTTCAGACTGGTCACTTGAAAAATGAAATAAAATATAAGTTTATCTCCAGTAATATTTTAGCTGCGCTTTACAAGTTGTATTATTTTCATTGTCACTCAGTTCTAAAATTTCAAATGGAAAGAAATTTCAGTTTTTTTAATTCATGGGTTTTTTTTCAACAAATAGTAATACTTTATTTTAGAAATCTTTATTGCTTTTGTGTTCTTTTAAAGAAAGATTTCGAATTTAACTGCATTGTGATCACAGGTCATATGTATGCAAAACTACCTCTTTGAAATTTGTTACTACATTGGTGATTTTGTATCTGGGTAAATCTGTAAATTTGTGCTTAAAGAGATGTTTCATATCTTTTAGGTATAGACTTCAATGTGTCTTAGATCAAATATTTACAATATAAACCTTCAAAATGCACTTAAACATTGTATTCTTTTAATTCTTAATTTGAATGTCAGTTACTTTGGTGAATTGAGGTATCAGGAATTTATGCTTTATTTATCTTATAATACCAAAGAGGACATCACAAATAGTGATAAATGTAGAACACAGCATAGGAGCTTGATTTTTGTTTTACGTCATGTTAGATATTGTGAATGAATCTGTAGCTACTGTGGGAAAATGGAAATCATAGTGTAGTGCAGTGCTTGTTTGGATTTTAATTTATGTTTTCCTTATAATTAAAAATTACAAGCTTGATGTTTCAGTGAAAAGTAAAGTCATTGGTGTGCCCTGTTGACCTAGGCGTTAAGTCCATATCTCCAGCATGGCCTGTCCATAATCTGGGTTTGCCGTGTTGTGGACGTAACCAACATGAACAACTAAATAAATAGATAAATGCGTCTTCCTACCTTCCTGCCTACTTGTCATCATTGCTGTCCGCTTTCCTTCTTTGGGGAGAAAAAAGTAAAGTAAAAACAACTTGTATCTTCTTCCACAAAATTTTACTTGTACATTAAAATTCTACCATATAAGGCAAACGTTTGGAGTCTCCAGTTCTTCCAGCCCCATTATTTGTGGTCTTTTCACACTTGTTATTTTATACTTCTCTTGAATGTCTTACTGTAGTTTTAACTTTAAAATAATTTCAAAATAAGAATAAAATTTTAAAATGGGGCAAAGAAATCCTGGATTTACCGGATTCGTCAGTTATCAGCCACATATGCCTTTTTATTCTGTTTCTCTATATTCAAACTTTCCTTTTTTTCATCATTTCAAAGTAAGTTGCTGCCGTGATACCAATCCACTCCTGAATATTTTAGTGCATTTTTTTTTAAGAACAAGACACTTTAGAAAAAAATAGAGTTCGCAGTGTCCTGATCAGCAACAGGCAAAGTAACATTGAAGCAATACTGTTTTCCAGTTTATGGATTATATTTTGATGTATCCACTAACTTGGATGATGTCTTCATGAGTTGCTTTTTCTGGTTGAGTACAGCTGAGGATCATGTGTTCAATTTAATTTCATGTGTCCTTAGCCTTTTTTTTTTTTTAAATCTGGCAGGCTTCTCAGGCTTCCTTTGTCTTTCATAGCATTAACATGTTTTATGGATTTAGACCATTATTTTTAGACTGTTCCTCTCTGGTATTTCCTCATGTTTGCATATAGATTATACATTTGGGGCAGAAATACCTCATGTGACAGTGTGTTCTCTCAGCGCCCTTGAGGAGAGGCATGATATCAGTTTATGTTGTTGCTGTGATCGTTGCTGGTCACTCCATCTAAAGTGATGTGTGCCAGGTATCTTCACTGTAAAATATGATTTGATGTGTATTTTGTAGAAAGCTGTTTTAAGATTATGTAAATATCCTTGTTCTCACCAACTTCATCTACTTGTTTTTTTGTATCTGTTCTTTCCTAATCAGTTTTTGTTTGTTTTTAAAGAGAGAGAGGAAGAGAGGGAGGGAGAAGAGGAAGAAGCATTTTTATTTAGTTAGTTGTTTCTTTTGGTATCCTCCACCTGCCCCCGTCCTGGGTCAAGAACACAGGTTCTTAGACTAATGTACATGGTCTACACCACAGCCATCTCAATCGCGTGAGCCTCATTTGTGTTAGTGTGGGCTCCTGGCTTTCATTCAGTGGTTTATAATCTGTTATTGTTAGTATATACATTGTACTCAGTTGTCCCAAATTGTCCAGTTGTAGACCCTATAAGTGATAAATGTGTACTTTTGGTATATATCTGTGTTTTCTTGAGCCCTTGCTCATTATAGGTACAATAAGATATTATAGATTTATTTTGTGCTTTTCCTGCCCCAGCTGTGAAAGCTAGTAAATTGAGTTCAGTTGGTCTGATTATTTAACTTCTCAAAGCCCTAATTTTTATTTGAAAAATGAGTGTTAAATGATACATATTTCATAGTGTTGGTGAGTATTAATTTAGATGCCTAAAGATCAATTCATGTCATCTAGTAAATAGGACATAAAGATTGCCTATTATTATTATCATTACTACTACTACTACTACATTACTATTCCCTCTTTCTTTTTCCCCTTTAACAGGATATTCTTTTAAAGAATTATTGAAGACAAAGTTTGTTTTTGTTTTTTTTCGCTTTTTGTTTTTAATGGCTTTACAGAATTTTAAATTGACTACAAGTTGACATGACGGCAAAAAATGTAAGTATTTTTTAAATTGATTCTACCTTTTACTTATACCTATTTCTTCACCACTGTAACTGACCACATAATTTACTGGCATTAATTTATAGTTATTTTTGTTTGTACAGAGTTTGAGTTAGTAAACTTTAATGTAGTTACATACAGTATTCTTAATTGGGGTAGTAACATTATTTAAATCACATCCAAGTTTCTCCTAAACAGCTGCAAAATTGCTATCTCCAGAAATTTTCACACCCCCTTCCTTTTTGGGGTACTGTAATAAATTTGTCTTGGTACTTGCTGCAGAGTTATTTGACCTTATAGAGAAAATTGCTCTTTTCTTTAGCTCAGTATTTTTTTTGGGTGGGGGTTTCTCGGGGAAATGTCTATTCAATGTTCAGAGGAAGCTTGCTATCTTCAATGAGATGATTGCTGAGGGAACATTAGACTTAACATGTTTTAGAGAAGTTATTCGATTATCTCCCCTAATTGAGCTCTTGTTTCTGAATCTACCCCCTTTCATGTTACATTTCTTACTGTCAACCTTTCGTCACTGGATTTGTTTTCAGGTATGGATTAAGCCAGAAGACTAAACACTTCAACATATAAGGAAGATAATTTAACTGTAACTGCTTTACTATTCCCAGATCTGTAGTCTTTAATTGCAGGTAACAGAAACCAGTTTAGGCTACCATAAACAAAAAAGAGAACTTATTATAATGATAACGGTATGTCTCAAGGAATCCAAGAGTAGGAATTTAGTGGGCCCTAGAAAATCCTTGGTCCAGGAATTTGAAATCTATCAGGAATTGAATCAGGATTTGGTTTCCATTTTGTCATCTCTGCTTCTCTTCATCTGCTTCATTCCTTGTC
The DNA here is from genome assembly GCA_004363575.1 of Solenodon paradoxus. NCBI lineage: Eukaryota > Metazoa > Chordata > Mammalia > Eulipotyphla > Solenodontidae > Solenodon > Solenodon paradoxus. Next base: position 345,929 of record RJWH01001147.1, on the reverse strand, counting down.
TCTGCGTTCTTCTCAGTTCTTCAGGCAGCATCTCAATATGCACATTACAGAACCAGCCCATTCAGAGAGAAGGAAGGCAGGAGTGGGGGGGTTGGAAGGTCAGTGAGTACGTGCATGTGTGTGTGTGTATCTAAGGAGGGAGAGAGGCATTGTGATAGATCCTGTCCACATTTGTCAACTCCAGTGTCAAACTCCATAGAAAAGACTGTTGGTGCTGCTCTAGTCTGATATCCACTAGTGGGTTGGTTAGTTCTAACTAGGAGAAGCAAGCATTATATTATATAAAAAGGTCTCCTTGTGAGCCTGACAAGTAATTTCAATTGCTACCTATTATAATTCTAAAGAATAGTATTTGCTAAAAGCATACCTATGTCACATTATCTCTGTCTTCCTATTATTAGTCTTACTGTTAACATACATTGATAGTTATAAGCAGTTAAAGATTTTGCTTCATTATTATTTTAACTGAGTTTGTTTGGATGAATTATCAGAAGCAATCTTTTTGAATCTGGTACTCATATATTTATTAAAGTACTCTTTGGGGGAAAGGTGAAGCAAAGTTTAGTCTGTGTATCAACAGTTTTCTTGCAGAATAATTTTTTGTTTTTCTTCCCCTTAGAAAAAAGTTATTCTGAGAAACAAGATGGTTAACATTCAAAAAGCAAGTACATTTTGGTTTAAAATATACCTTGAACCAAATACAATCTTTCTAGCCACATATTGTTTGCTATATTAGACATTATTCCCTGTGGTGCACCCCTGTCACTCAGTGGTTAAGGTGCAGGCCATGTAAAACCCAAGAACCAAAGTTTGAGAGCCAGGGCCAAGGAAAGGGGGAATAATATACATTCTTTTTTAAAGTTGTTTGCCTAAAGTAACACAAAGCATTTGCAACAGTGGTAATTATTCTCCCCTTTATTTTTCCATATTTGGGAAAAGTCAAACAGCGACAACACGTTTTCCTTCTGCTCTAACACCTAGGGGATTACAGATAAGTGATGAACTGGCCCTCCCCTTACACCTTGGAGTTAGGTCAAGCCTTAGACTGGGCTAAACCATATTGGAATGAATTGAAATAGGCTGTCTGAAGTATCCAGTCAAGCTTACTAGCTATTCTGCCGTAGACTTTTGTAGATATTATTATGTTTTATCAAGATGCTTACTAAAAGCATTGAGCCAGTTTACAATGCCATGAGCAACTAATTCTCTTCTCTCCCCTCACTGCCTTTCTCCAACAATTATATATATATATATATATATATATATATGTATATATATATATATATATATATGTCTGACACTGTTCTGAACTCCTGCCTTTTGAGCTTATACTCTAGTGAGAGAAGACAATAAGTAAATAGATAATGCCAACTAATGACAGATATTACAAAGAAAATAAAACAGGTTAAGTGGAGGGAGAGTAGTAGGGGTGAGAAGTCTGTTTCAGATAGGTGTTCAGAAGAGTCCTCTTTAAGGAGATGACATTTAAGCAAGAAATAATCTTTTGAGTGTTAATTCAAGGAGGAGCCAACCATGTTAATATCTGGAGAAAGTGTATTCAGGTAGAGGCAGGATAAAGTGTGGTGGTTAGGGAACAGCAAGATGACCAATTTATAGATGGAAGAGAGTAAGCAAGGGGAAGAGTGTTAGGAGATGAAGTCGGAAAGAAACAGCAACCAGATCATGTGGCGCCTCCAAGGCCAGCTTCTAGGTGAGGAGTATGTATTTTAAATGTTAATGAGGAGCTCCTGTTGGTTCTGAGGATAGTTGCATGACCTGACTCAACATTTAGAAAACTTTGTTCTGGTTGCTGAGTGAGTAGACTGAGGAGAGGGCCATAGTAGAAGTGAGGGGCTCATTTAGTACTTAGTGGTTCAGACAGCAGAGGATGGTCTTTGGACAGAGGAAATGATATTGGAGATGGGGAAAAGTGACTGGTATGTGAAGGGTCAGTCATCAGGACAAACTTAGTAATTAGAAGTTAAAGAAGACTTCTCAGTGTTTGACGTGGAACTGGGTAAATGGCTATGCTATTTAATGAGAAGAAGAACTCTTTGGGATTTTGTGGCAAACTCAAAACTGGTTATAAATATTTTGAAGTTGAGGGGCCTAAAAACATTCAGGTGCATAAATGACTCTGGAACAGTGGAAAGCTTAGGGCTGGATATAGAAATTTTAGAGTTATTTCATAAGTTATTTTAAAGCAGTGGAACTACAGAGATTATTTAGTACATGTGTGGATATAGAATACACGAGGACCAAGTTCTTTTAGCACAGATATTTTCCAGCATCTGAGGAGGAGGAAAGGCAGTAAAGGAGTCTCAAGGAATGGACAGAGTAGAGGGAAACAGTGTTCTTTTGATGATCTGGAATCCAAATGAAAAAAAAAATTTCAAGAAGAAGGGAGTGATCCATTCTGTCACATGCTACTGAGAAGTGACTCTTAAATATGGAAAGGATTGTCCTCTCTTATAGAACCATCATTAAACACATAGGTACACCTTTTCCGTTTCTCATTTTCTTTTCTCATATGAAAACAGTTTTCTATGAAGAGTCACTTTTCCCTAATTATCTCATACTAGGACTCATTATTGCATATCATAGAAGCCCTGTTAAAAATTGCTTAAGGCAAAAAGTAGAAAGTATTAATTCAGGTAACTGAAAAGTCTGGATTACTCTTGCTTCAAACATTTGTATTGAGGGGAATCAAATGATATGTCAGGATTCTTTCTCCCTTTTCCATCTCAACTCCTTATGGTGGCATAATAGTCTACATTAAACTTGTAATGCTTATCTCAGAAGAAGAGAGGGAACTTTTGTGGCATTTACATTTCAAAATTCCATGGAGGAGCTTTGGTTGACCCTGCTTGGGCCACAAACATGGAAAAGCCAACGTGGAGAAGGAAGTGGGTTCCATAGATGGCTAGGTCTGGGTCATGGGTCCACTTGTGCTGTCACAACACCATTGAGGCTCTAAGATGAAAAGTCCTACTGCAATGACGTGGAATGGACCATTTGCATAAGGGAGGTCTGCAAAGCTGATATAATAGTCTTTATACCAGGGACAAAATCAATATGAAATAGATATATATAATATCTAGTGGCACTTTCTTTTAGGCCACTGACAGATGTGTTCTAACTTGAGCTCTCTCAGCATGCATTAAGTAATTTGAAAGGTAACTTGAGGTGTTATTTTAGCTTTATCAGAGAATCTTTAAAAAAATATCTGGATCAGTACTCATTACAGAAAAATTAGAAAGTACAGATAAAACAAACTTGCCTGGAGAATAATAATAAAATTTCCCTAGGAAGACACCTGATTTGTACACAAGTGTGAGCATGTGTGTGTGTGTGTGTGTGTGTGTCAAAATATGTATGTATTATAATTTTAATAAAAATGACATCTGTTTTATAACTTATTTGACTTAATCTCTGTGATGTCTTTTTAATGAAATATTTTTTGAGGTAAATTTTATTTATAAAATAATGTAAACTCATATATACAGGCTCATTCCTCATATTTATTACAGCATACCCTGCCCACTACCAAATTACTGTCCATTGGACCTCACCACCCCTTGCTCCTGTCCCGCATCCCATTCCCCATTGTAACCTCAGTCCATTGTTAATGTTCAAGAGTTGGTTTTTGTTTAGTCTGTTCTTTTGCTTATTTCTTTATATTCTACATGAGTGAGATCATCTGGTATTCTCCTTGTGACTTATTTCACTCAGCATGATCTCCTCCATGTTGTCATGAATGACACGGTTTTGTATTTTTAGGACTTGATAGTATTTCTTTAGATAGATCTCATATCTTTATTCATTCATCTGAATGGGCACTTACATAATTTCTTATTCTTGGCTTCTGTAAATAATACTGTGGTAAACATGGGGTGCATATATTTCTGCAAATTAGTGTTTTTGTGGTTTGGGGGTAAATTCCCAGAAGTGGGGATGATGGGATGATATGGGATTTCCATTCTCAACTTTTAGAGAAATCTCATACTGGTTTCATAAAAGTTGTACCAATTTGCACTCCCATACACAGTGTGAAAGGGTTCCCTTTTCTTTGCCTCCTTGCCAACATTTGTTGTTTCCAGATTTGGATAACAACCACTCTCATAAGTATGAGGTGATGTTTCATTGTTGTTTTGATTTGCATTTCCCTAATAATGAGAAAGAACATACTTTCATATGTTTATTGACATATGTTTCATATGTCATCTTGGAGAAATGTCTGTCCAATTCTTTTCCCCATTTTTTGATTGGGTTGTTTATTTTTCTTTTGTTGAGTTTTATGAGTTCTTTTCGCAATTTGGATATTAAGCCCTTGTCAGATATATGATGTTCCAATATCTTCTCCCATTCAGTAGTTTGTCTTTTTGTTTTGGTGATAGTTTCATTCACTATACAGAACCTTTTTAGATTGATGTAGTCCCATTTGTTTATTTTTGTTTTTGTTCCTCGTGCTACTGGATTTGAATACCCAAAGATCTCTCTAAGACTGATGTAATGGAATGATTTGTCTGTGTTATAAGTATTTTATGGTTTCTTGTCTTACATACACATTTCTAATTAAATTTTATGTATAGTGTTGGAGAGTGATCTAGATTCACTCTTTTGCATGTGGCTGCCCAGTTTTCCCAGAATCATCAATTGAAAAGGTTTTGCTTTCTCCAATAAATGCTTTTGACTCCTTTGTCATTAATTAACTGGCCATGTGTGTGTGTGTGTGTGTGTGTGTGTGTGTGTGTGTGTGTGTCTGTTTCTGGTGTTTCATTTTTATTCCACTGATCCGTGTCACTTTGGATCCCAGTATCATACAGTTTTGATCACTATTGCTTTATAGTATAGATTAAACTTTGGAATTGTGATACGTCCACTTTTGTTCTCTTTCCTATGATTGCTTTGGCTCTTTAGGGACTTTGTTGTTCCATACACATTTTAAAACTTTTTGCTCTGTTTCCTTGAAAAAATGCTGGTGCGGAATTGATGGGGATTGCGTTAAACCTGTATATTGCTTCAGGTAACATGGCCATTTTAATAATGTTAATTCTTCCCAGCAATGAGCATGGGATATCTTTCTATCTCTTTATGTATTCCTCTATTTTCTTTAAGAAAGTCTTATTTTATTATATCTGTCTTTTACATTCTTTGCTAAGTCTATTCCAAGTTATTTAATTCTTTTTGTTTCTATTGTAATGGGATATTTTCTTGATTTCATTCTCTTCTATGGTATTATTTGCAGAAAAACACAACAGACTTGAATATTAATTTTGTAATCTGCCACTTTACTATATTTTATTTCCAGTAATTTTGATGGAGTTTTGGGGGTGTTTCTACATATAGTGTCATACCATCTACAAATAGTGGTAGTTTTGCTTCCTCTTTTCCAGTTTGAATTCTTTTTATTTCTTCTTGTTCCCTAATTGCATTGACTAAGGCCTCTAGTACATTGTTAAATAACAGTAGTGAGAGTGGACAGCCTTGTCTTATTCCTGATCAGAGAAGAAGTGCTTTGTTTTTTACCACTAATATAATGTTGGCTGTGGGATTATGGCTTTTTGTTTCAGTATATCTACAACATATTTTAATTTTTATTAGTTTTATTATTTCTTTCATTTACATCATGAAATACATTTTAGGCTTTTAAAATCACTCTAGTCTGTGTGTATTTCACACCACACCTCCCCTCTCTCATTCCCCTGATGACCACAGCTGTGCATCCTGTGAAATTTGTTGAGATTTCTGTTAGTTTTGTGTCTTCGTACTCCATGAGTGAAACCATTCCTGTACTTCTTTTTCTTTTTTGTTTCTCATAGCATGATCATCACCACCTCTTCTATCCAGATTGTTACAAGGGGAACAACTTTATCCTTTTTCACAGCTGCATGGAATCCCATTGAGTATATATAACAACTTCTTTATCTAGTCATCGATACAACACCATTTTGATTGACTATTTTATGTTACTTATTATATAGATGTTACATGAATTCCTTATTTGGCCATTATGTTACTTCCATTTATTTTTCTTCTTTATACATTTTTGTTTATTTTTTTCTTAGTTGGGTTTTTTTCTATGAGGCAGAATCTTATGAAATTACTTGCACAGAGGGTGTTGGTTTTGGGGTACTTTTATTCATATTGCTAAACTGCATTCCAGAAAGATCACACCAATGTATATGTTCACCAGTGGTGTATATAAAAGCACCATTTCCCTTTATCTTTAATTTTTACTAATGTAGTCAGCAAAAACTGAGAGGCAGTTTTATTATATTTCTCTGATTATTAGGTCAAACTGGTATTCTCTGTGTGTATTAATCATTTATTTTGCATTTCTCTTTTATGAATTGTCTGGCAGTAGACATAGACAGCACTGAAGTGTTAAAAAGTCTTGCCATTTGAATAGCAGCCACACAAAATAAACAAACCTCCTGTACATATAATTATCGAATTTGATCTAAGAAGCTCTGAGTTTGTCATTTACATATGTATTGTCATCCCCATTTTGCAGTGACTGTCCCAAGACTGTCTTGCTTAACTTTGAACACAGATCATCTCATTCTAAGTCCTGTTTATTTAACATATGTGTCAGTCTGAATTGTGAAATTTTAATGCTCTTACTAGGAACTGTGGTTTGAATCTTAAAAATTGGACAGTTCATTTTTTTATTCAACAGACATTTAGTGACAGCTTACAGTAGGGAACACATCATTTAAATATCTAAATAGAAAATGTTTCTTAGGACCTTAGTGGGTGAAAAATTTTACGTAATATGGCTTCACTTCTCTTGCTCTGTGAAATATTATAGAAAGATGATTTTTAAAATAGATAACATTTTTAAATGCCTTTCCTAGACAAGATTATTTTCCTAATCTTAAATAATCTACTTTTTCTTCGAGTCTCTATATGGTATTTGTGAATACAGAAATTAATGTATTTTGATGTTTCAATTAAATAGTTTTGGGTAATATTTATATAAGCCCTAAGTACAAGCATCTGCCCTCCATCTATGAGACTAAATTAGCACTCACTATTGAGTCACAATTGATCTTTATCTTTTTAATTGTATGATTTCTCTTTGTTTGTAAGGTGCAGGTGTACAGCTGTTTAAAAATGTTTTCAAATTTATTTGCTGCTTCACTCTGGAGAAATTGGTCATTAAGAAAGAGCAGGTGTTTAAACATAACAATAACCCAACAACTGTGAACTCTCGACTGGAATATGTGGTTTTTAGTTGAGGTTTTTGTCGTTATCTTTGTATAATAGCAAAAAAAAAGTGTAAATTGATGCTTTGGAGGTTATTGTAATATATATATATTAAATGCTCACATTGTATTGAGCATGGAATCTATTTAAGACTGTCTTTGCCATTGTTGCTTTTCTTTTTTACAGTAGAGCACCAGCAAAGTTTTGTCTTTCTCTTCTTTTTATGAAAGAAGAATTTTCAAAGGGGAGTGTGGTGGTGAGGAAACAGTAAATTCTTAGCATTTACAATGTGAACATTTAACATTAACATTTGTGTACAGCGCTGGAGATCCATGTGGTAGTAATTTGTTTGAAAAGGATTTACTTCTGACAGAATACTTAAGCAGCTAGATAGGATTAAGTACTATACCACTATCTGCATAGAATTAAGAAGCTGTGTTTAGATATATTTGTCTCAGTTGCTATCAAAAAACTTTAATATTAGATGCTAGGGATAGGTTTGCACTATAGTTACTTTTCCATGATGTGAATAAGTAGAAATATTTCTGGTGACATATCTATTGACAAAAAAGAAATAGCTATTTAGTAGAGTATTTGAATTACCAAATAATTAACTCTCGTATTTTGGAATTGTAAGGTGCCAAAAGAGTTCTTAATGAAGAATATATAATGTTAAAGCAATGGTGAGAACAATGCACAAATGCAAAGTTATAAAACTTTGTATGCTATAAAATCCTGTTAGTGTGTGAGTCCTTAAAAAGGGTGTTTGGTGTACCAGTTTAGCATTGATGTTTCAAGATTACAAACAAACAAGGATGAAACCAATAATAGAGCTGTTTCTTGGATGCTTTTTGTGTCGTTTCAAAAAATGTAGGTTTTATTATTCTCCTGGTTCTGTAATGCTTTCAAAAAATTCCGTTTGATATATTTAGTCCTATGATTCCAGAGAGTCCAGTGAGCATCACAGTAAAGGAAATAAATTGTTCAAAGGTCCAGTTACAAACACATCTGCTCAAAGTGGTCCCTCAAGTATTGTAATAGCAAATGTTAATGTGAATTCAAGACTCTGTGACAAGCGCTGTGCTTTGTGCTTTACTTGAATTACCTTACTTAATCTGAACAACTTGTATTGATGAGTACTAGCTTCATCCAGTTTACAGATGAGGAGGCTCAGGTATTGCTGTGTAACCTGACCACAGCCACGCACTAGTAGGTAGGTATTGATGCCTGTGGACTTCACCTCTGTGTTGTATTCATGGTTTTGTTTGATCCACTACACGTCATAATGGTAAAGCATTGTAGGTTGTTATTTTGGACAGTAAAAATTAAGGGAATAATGGAGGTGGAAATCTGGTATGTCTATTGTCAACTGCTGTTACATTACTTGCTTTCAAAAAACCATCAGTAAAATCCATAAATCTCAGTTAAACTCATACAGAATGTGATTTCATTATTTTTTATCTGAATATGGGCAGTGCATGTTTTTCCCTTTGGCAACATTTTTTAAAGTCCTACCTCATATTATAATAATTATTTTATGTGACTGTTGATAACATTTGATATGGTCATCTAGTGGAAGGTATAAGATAGGTTATTAAGTATCATACTTAAGATCATATTCTTAATTTTTTAACCTATTTTATTCAGATTGGTTTGACTTCCACAAATGCAGAACTAAGAGGATTCACAGATCAGAATCTCAGTCCAACAAAAGGTAAGGACAGCTGAATAAAATTTTTCTACCTTAACTACGTAAGAATCATGTGAGAGAGAGAGAATAAGTGAGAATGAGAGTGTATATAACGTCATTTCTTCCCTAAAAGATCTCTGAGACCTTTGTTGATCGATCATCTATTACAATTGAAACTAGTTATTCAGGCTACTTTTTCTTGTTTTTTGTTTGTTTGTTTGAGATTCCTACTTTTTAGTGGTCTCACCTACTAGGAAAGACAGTAGTTTGAATATATATATACATATATATGTATATTTCCTATGTCTAATGTATATTGTTTTTCTCGGGGTTGCTTATATCAGTTTAAGAACTTTTGTAGGACACTGGCAATATCTTTCAATATGTATCTTTCAACAGTATCTTTTAGTATATAGAGGTAACATACTGAAATATTTTTGGTTGAAATAAGATGATTCTGGAATTAGCTTCAGAATAATTTGCTAAGGGGAGAAGAGTAAAATGAGTGACATAATAGATAAAGCAAAATTATGAGTTGATTATTTCAGCTGGGTGATAGCTATATGAGTTTCATTCTTTTTTCTTTTCTATGATTTATGTTTGAAATTTTCTATTTTGAAAGGTAGGAACAAAAGGTATGCTATTACAGTACAAATAACTATAAAAGAAATATCAGCTTTCTCTAAGAGTGTACGTCTTAGGTGGGCTATATACTCTGAAGAGACGACTAGAGAAATCTGTAATTTGGTATAAAAATGTCTAGCTTAGTTAAAAACTTTATAGTTGACTTTTGCAAATATTGGGAGTTAGGTATGTTTTGAAAGAGTTATTTAATGTTGAGTGACAGGAAATATGCTTTCTCAAAATAAATTGCCAGCAATGGGCAGGCCTTGTAATAGTGACATAGAGCATTAACTATATATACCTTATTAACAGTGAGGTGAATAACTGAATAAAGTTTTAGAAAATTTTTTTAAAGATAGTAGTTATTCTGAGAATTTGTGAAACCATAAAAGTGATATTTCCAACCTTGATGCTTCTCAGTTTCTTTTGCTGTGATAAAAATATACATAACAAAATATTTATCACTTTAATTTTCAGGGTAGAGTTCAGTGCTGTTAAGCACATTCATATTGTGCAAACATCACCAACATCCATATTCATAACTTGTCATTTTGAAAAACTAAAGTCTGTATATACTCATTAAATATCCCCATTTTGTCTTCCTCTAATTGCCTTCTTACTTTATGCTTTTTGACTACACCGGGTATCTCATATAAGTGGAATCATATACAGTGTTTGTCTTTTTGTGATGGACTTACTTCACAAATCATAATGTCCTCAGTGTTCACTCATGTTTTACCATGTGTCAGAATTTCTTTCCTTTTTAAAGCTGAGTATTATTTCATTGCATAGATGTATAGATTTATAGATATCTCACATCTTATCCATCCATCAGTGTACACATTTGCTTTCATGTTTCAGCTATTGTGAATAATACTGCTGTAAACATGGGAGTATACAGATTTTTTTTAAAAGACGCTATATAACTAGAAGCGGAATTGTTGGATCCTATGGTAATTCTATTTTTAATTTTCTGAGGAGTTGCCCTTCTGATTTCTACAGCAGCTGAACCTTTGTACATTCCCACCAACAGTACACAGGGGTATTGTTACCAATTTCTTTTGTCCTCACCAACATTTGTTATTTTCTGCTTTTTAAATAGTTGTCATTCTCATGAGTGTGAGCAGGTGCTATCTCATCATGGTTTTGATTTGCATCTCCCTAATGATTAGTAATGTTGGGCATCTTTTTGTGTGCTTGTATATTTTCTTGGATAAATGTTTGCTCAAACACGTTATGCTTCTTGATTTTTTTTCACATCATGGCATACATAGGAAAAAGATAACATGTATAGGATGCATGAGGCTAAACAAAGGAGGCTGCTTAAGGTCAGGAATCAGTTAGTTGCGCCAGCTATCTTAGGCCTTCCTGGCTTCTCCATAGGCTGGTGGGTGGGGCGTGGGGGGGTGGGGGCTGGGGGGAAGGGGGGGTGGCAGTGGGGCGGAGGGGTTCAGTATCCAAGGGCACCTGTAGCGTATTAACACAAAATTGGTAATCTCTGCTCTGATGAAATGTTTAGGTCAGGAGAAGGAACTGGGAATCACAAAGTTGGTAGATTTGGTGAACTATAATATTGAGTAGTGGCATGGAGATAATGGAGTCTCTATCTTGAAAATAAGGAAGGGGAGGATAGCAAATCATCAACGGGAAGAGTGGCCTAGAAAAAATGTTTTCACAAGACAAACGACAAAAAAAAGAATGAAGATTTAGCTGTGGAAGATTGTCTTTGATGGTTAGAATAAGTGTCTGAAGGGTAAGAAAAATTATTATAAATATCTGTCATGAATATATGTTAATAATACCAGTAAAATTTAGTAGCAGAGAAAAACCCTTTCCATATGTTTAATGGAACAAATGGAGAAGATGGAGACAGAGAATTATTTAAGAGACAAGAACTAGAGAAGTTGAGTTTAGAAACAGCTGTTTGTTTAAAAAGAAAATTGTTAACTTTCAGCTAGTGGCCCTAGGAAAAACTACAGATAAAGTGAACCAACAGGATTTGGAAAGAGGTTTCTTTTAATTATTTTTTGATTGATGAAATTCATTTAATATTTACTGCAAGATGATAATTGTGTTGGAAGTAAGATCTAGAAAAGTATTTTAATTGAAATTTTACTACTGATATTATACATTCTAAAATTAGAAAAAATTTGCTTTCCTAAAATGCCCTTTTTTTTTTTTGTATGACTTTTAGTCATTATTTATATACATAGGTTTTATAATTAGAGAGCTAGTGTACATAAAAGTTTCTTTTCACTGTTTTTGATCAAGTGCAAAAAAACACTTTCTGTCTTAAACACTTCATAATTGTCATTCTTACATGTTTCCTTGTGTTTATGAACCATAATTTATTAAGCATTTTATTTTCTTATTGCTGGATGTTTGTTGACTTATATGTAAATATATATTATGATAACTGTATGATATGATATGTACTTATATATCATCTATATTTGTATAGTATACTGTATGTTTGTCTCTATAAAGACACATATCCATATCTCTATCAATATATTTTAGACATAATAGCTGTCTTCAGTCAGCTAACTTTTTATTTTCTTGAGATAAATACTCAGAAATAGAATTATTTGATCATTTCCCTGTTTAAAACTTTTTAAATGACTTCCTATGTAAATTAGTATAAAATTCAGAGCTCTTTACTTATAAAATCCTACATTATGTTCCTATTTATGTCTTCATTCTCATTTATGCCTCTCATTTATACTCACTGTGCTTCACATTGATATTTGTTTCAGGAAGCTGTTTGGTAATTTTCTGAGGAAGTTAAAAAATGTTGATTTCCTTTGGCCGTGTAAGTAAGCTGCATTAGGAAGGTAATCTTAAATATAAGAAGATAAACTGTAATTTCTTATTTTTTCATTTTCAGCATTTGACTGTGACGTTCCTAGATGTGGTTTTCTTTGTATTCTTTGAGGTTCACTGAATTTCTAAAGTTACATCTTTCATCAAATTTGAGAAAGTGTTGGTTATTATATCTGCAATTTGTTTTTTCACTTCTTGTTTAGCTCTCCTTTGGGAATTCCAGCTGTGCGTGTGTTAGATCTTTTAATACTATTCTCTGGGTCCTGAGGTTATGTTCACTTTGCCCCATCTTTTTTCTTCAGTGTTCATCACATTGGAAATTTTCTGTTAATCTGTCCTTAAGTTAACTTTATCTTTTTTCTGTTACTACCATTCTGCTATTAATCCTATTCATTCATTTTTTTAAAAATTTCAGACACTGCATTTTTCAGTTCCAGAAGTTGCATTTGGTGTTATTTCTCTACTGAGAAATCCTGTCTTTTTGTTCATTATGAGACTATATTCCTTTACATTTTAAGTACTTATAATAGCTGTTTTAAAATTATTCTCTGTTCGGTCATCTCAGTATCAAATAATTGATTGCCTTTTCTATAGAGTTGGGTCATATTCTCATTTCTTTATTTGTCACGTAATTTTGGATATATCATTGACATTGTGAATATGTTGTAAATACTCTGAATTTGTTTGTATTTCTTCCAAAGAGTTATGTTCTTTTTGTTTTAGCGGGCACTTAACTTCATTGGACTCTGACTGCAAACTCTTTCTTCCTTGTGGTGGAATGGCCACTCAAATATTAATTTAGTTAAAAAAAATTTTTTCTAAGTACTGAAATGCTTAGAATCTGCCTGTTGTATGTGCTTCAGGAGTCAGTCAAAGATATTGACAGGGCTTGTACATAATAATTTGGGGTTTACTTTGCCTGGGTCTCTCCTCCCAATTCCTCCCCCAACCTTTTAGCAATTATGTTTATCCTAAACCCTGTCATCTAGTTCCTTGAGTTTGTAATACTCTGCTTTCAGTCTGGGAGTTTCAACCCCCTGCATAGCACAAACTAGTGCCTCCCCACTGATTGAAAGTCATAGGAAATGGGAAACTTGACTGGTTAAACAAATGCAACTCAATCTGTGGGCTAATACTGATATTTTATAATTACTGCAAGTCCATATTTATTCAGATTTCCTTAGTTTTTAACTAATGTACCCTTTCTTGTTCCAGCTGTCTACATATTAGAGTACAAGGTAAAGTAGCAAATGCTAAAACAAGTTCTCCAGAAAATTAGCTAAGATCATCGATGAAGGTAACTACTCTAAACATCAGATATTCAGTGTCAACAAAACAGCCTTATATTGGAAACATGTCAGAGGAGTTTTATAGTTAAGAGAGGGGAAGTCAGTAATTGGTTTCAAAGCTTCAAAGGAAAGACTGACTTTTTTTTTTTTACGAAACTACTTTGAATACTTTGGGGTCAGTTCCACAAGATGAAAAATCTTAGGACCAGCCCAGGAGAGAGAGGCTACCTGAGAGGAAGAAAGGACCGAAGGGACCTGCTACAGATTCAAGGCAAAGAGAATGCATTGGTGTTGGAAGGTACTGGTTTTGGGCATAGGGTGGTTGGATGCGAAGCCACAAAGCTTCTTGAGTTTTTCTTACTTTTTATTTGTCTTTTTCTGCTTTGACTACGTGGTCTCTGAGTTCCTCTGTTTGTGGATGGCAGCAGAAAGCCCATTTTCTCAGTGCTTTCTCTTAATAAGTCGTCTCGTGCTGGTTACTGGGGATCGTGGCAATGGCTGCAGGTTGCTTCTTTTGCCCAGACTGACTCTTTTGGAGGGCTAATGCAGCTGGAGGGTCAAGTTGAAGTCAGTGCTTATGTGTCATTCTTAAAATTGTTTGCTGCCTGTGCTGTATACATGGCACAGCAAAGCTTGAATGGCAGTACTTCTGTTTACAACATGGTTTACTGAGAGAGAGGAGGAAGAAGCATTTGTTTTATTTAGTTGTCCATCTCGGTGTTTCCCTCCAGCCCTGGGTAGTAAACCCAGATCCTTGGGATGTATGTTGACTCTTTCCGGCAAACTTGGGTACTGAATATTTTAAGTCTGCTGTTGAAGTTAACTGCTTAGAAAAAAAAGATTCTTTTCAAAATAACACTGCTTGGTGGCACTGCACCTGGGCGCACAAGAGCTCTAATAGAAGGAGGTTCATATTTTCATGCCTGTTAATACAGCATCCATCCTGCAGCTTTGGATCAAGGAGCAATTTTGACTTTCAAGTATTATTATTTAAGAAATACATTTTGTAAGGCTATTGCTCCAATAGTGATTATTCTGATGGATCTGGGCAGTCAATTGAAAACTTTCTGGAGCAGACCCACCATTCTAGATGCCATTAGGAACATTTGAAATTAATGGGAAGAGGCAAAAATATTAACAGTTTGAAAGAAGTTCTTTCAACCCTCACGATAACCTTGAGAGATTCAAAAATTCAGTGGAAGAAGTAACTAGATGTGGTGGAAATAGCAAGAGAATTAGAATTAGAAAAGGCGCCCAAATATGTAACTGAATTGCTGTAATCTCTTGTAGCAGTGAATAGATAAGTTGCTTCTTACCAATGAGTAAAGAAGGTAATGTGTTAAGATGGACTCTACTCCTGGTGAAGATCCTTTTGAAATGACAGCAGAGGATTTAGACTATTATATAAACTTAATTGATAAAGCAGTGGTAGGATTTGAGATGACTGACTCCAATTTTGAAAAAGTTCTGCAATGGGTAAATGCTATCAAACTGTATCACAAGTTCCAGAGAAATCTTTTTTGAGAAGAAAAGTGAGTTAATGCAGCAAAATTAGTTGTCCTCTTTAAAGAAATTGCCACAGCCTCCTCAACCTTCTGCAGCCACATGCTGATCAGTCAGCAATCATCAACATCAAGACAAGACCCTCCACCAGCTAAAGGTTAAAACTTGGTTAAGGCTAAAATGATGTTAGCATTTTTAGCAATAAAATATTTTAAAATTGAGGTATGTGCATAATTTTAGACATAATGCTATCATACAGTTAATAGGCTATAGTACTGTATAAAAAATAACATGTGCATTGAAAAGCAAAAAAATCTGTGTCTTTATTGCAATATTTGCTGTATGATGGTTGGTCTAGAACTGAACCAGCAGTCTCTCTGAGGTGTGTGAGTACCTTCTTATTACTGTGCCTCCTTTATGTTAAACTTTGGACCCGTGAATACGTTATTATTGTCCTTATCATATTATATTGTATTTATATTATTTTTCTTTTCACTTTCTAAACTGTGAGTTCTTTGAGGACATTGTTCTTTCCCATATTTTTGTCCCCACCATCTAGGTTGGGGAGGGAATATAGATTTGTTCAATCATTATGGAAAAACAGTATGGAAATTTCTCAAAAAGCTAAAACATAGTAATTTCATATGACCCAGTCATCCCACTGATGTGCACACATTTTTAGACATGATGATATTGTATAATTAATAAACTACAGTACTGTGTAAATATAACTTTTGTATGCATTGAGAAAAAAAATCTGTGACTTGTTTTATTGCAATATTCAAAAAATATTACAAAAAACCTCCACTAAACCTAATTCAAAGAGATGTATGTATCCTTGTGTTGATGGCAGCATTATTTACAACAGCCAAGAGCTGTAAACAACCAAAGTGTCCATTGGCAGATGAATGGATAAAGAAAATGTGGTATATATACACAATGGAATACTATAAGAGTATGAAAAAGATGAATCCTGCCATTTGCAACAACATGAATGGACCTAGAAGGAATTACACTTAGTGAAATAAATCAGACAGAGAAAGCATATGATTTCACTAATGTGGTTTATAGAGAAACCAAACAAGCAAATGAACTAAATCAAACAAAAATAAACTTTTGGTCTATAAGATCAAATTGGTCAAAGGGAAGCAAGAAGGTAGGATGAATATATGGGGTGAAAAGAGTTAATTTTATGGTGAAGGGCAGAATAGTGTTTTTAAGGTGAACTTAACTATATATAGATATTGATTCATGATGCTTCATACCTAAATTTATGTAATGCAATGTTACTTAAAGAAAAATTTTGTTAAAAAAGAAGAAAATGAAAGATTAACAGTACTGTAATTCAGGACTTCATTACCTATGGTGTTGAAAGTCCAAGAGAACCTTTGGTGCAGATCACCGACTCCTCCGTTATCTGAGAAGCACAGGTTCTTGGGCGGGCTGTACCATTGGATATTTCTGTCATATGGAAAGTGATCATACCCAGTCCTCTGGGAAATTGCCTGATCTGCAGCTGTTGGGAGGATTGCACTTACAGGGTGAATTGCGCCTGTCTTTATAAGTACTTAAGACTTATATCCCCTCCAGTTGTTCCTTTATGTCCTCATATAGAGGACATGCAGAACAGTTCCACTCTACCGGGTCATTCACTGCTTGTGCATCAGATTTAAAATATGCTTATCTTGAGTTCTTCACCATCCGAGAAATTGCAATAGTCCATAGCTATTAAAACCTGTTAAATCTTACTCAGCGACTCAAAAGAGGGGATGTCACTGAATAATCAGATTCCTCTTAAGGAGTCAGAGCTAATGGAAAAGAACACTGTGATGGGAACACAATGTAAAGGGAATGAAAACCCTTAATAGGATACAGTTGCAACATAGAAAAATGTTTTGGAATATATTCAAAATTCTTTAATCTATGAAAGAGAAAAAATAAGCAATGACCAAAGTTGTATCATGAGCAAAGCAATATTAATATTAATGTCTGAGAGCCTCAAGACATTAAAGGGAAAAAGAAGAATCTTGTATAGTAATTAAAGGAACAGTCATATCAACAATTCAGAAACAACTTCCTAATATTTATGATTCACTTTCCTATGACTTAGCAGTCTCAATGTTAGAAATTCATTCTACTGATAATACTTGTAAATTTGAGAAAAAGTGAATAATCTTTGAAGTATTGTATGTGATAGCAAAATATTGTAAACTATAAATCTATCAGTAAGATCTGGTTAAATAAATTGTGTTTAATATCTATAATGGAAGGCCATGCAGATGTAAAGTTGGGAGTGAGAAAGCTGAGTACAAATATGGAATATTATGCAAAGATATTAACGAAAGTGTAGAACAATGTACTGAGTATATAACCATTTATTTAAAAATAAGTGAAGAAAAATTACATGTACATACAAACGTGCACATAATGTTTCTTGCGAAGATGCACAAAGACTGTTGACATTTGTTATCTGGTAGTGAAGAAATAGTGTCTTTCAGAGAGAACATTTAAATATTTATAATTTATTTTTATTTTTTGTTTTTTGAAAAGGAAAGGTGCAGGCAGGAATGAACGTGAAGCAGGGAAGCAGGAAGAGAGAGGAGGAAGAAACATTCTATTTAATTATATCTTGGTTGTTTTCCCGGACCCAGAAGAGAACCCAGGTCCTTGGGATGTATGTAGACTGGCTATGTATGTAGAGGTGGCTAACCTAAACCATTATTCTACCAAGGCACTCCTAAAATTGTATTAAATAAGAAAAACATCACCATCCCCTACACATCCTCTTCCCCTATTCATACCTCCCCACACTTATCCCCTCTGGTAACCATAGTTCTCTGTTTAAATCTGCTGTTTGTTTTAATTTTGCTTTATCCATTTTATTTGTTTTGTTTGTAAATGGAAAAATTTTATCAAATCTGTGACTTTGAGTATTCTATAGCGTGTGTGTGTGTGTGTGTGTGTGTGTGTGTGTGTGTGTGTATCACATGCTTCATTCAGTTACCTACTGATGGGTACTTAGATTTTTCGTCTTAGCTATTGTAAATAGTGCTGCATTAAACATAGGGGTGCATATATCTCTTCAAATTAAAAATTTCTTATTCAGATTTATACCCAGAAATGGAATTGCTGGATTATAAATTAATTCTATTTTCAGCTTTCTCAGGAACTTCCATACTTTTTTCCAAAATGGTTGCACTAATTTTATTCCTTTCAACAGTGTTGGCGGGATTCCTTTTTTTCCACACCTTCATCAACACTTGTTGTTACTAGACATTTCTATATAAGACATTCTCCGCAGTGTAGATGATACCTCATTTTTGTTCTGATTTGCATTTCCCTAATGATACGTGATGATGGGCATTTTACATGTGACTGTTGGTCATCTCTATCTCCTTTTTGTGTAATTGTCTGTTTACATCTGCGCATTTTTTATTGAATTGTTTTATTGTTGTTGAGTTCTTCATATACCTGGCATATTAATCCCTTATAGATATATGATGTAAAAATACCTTCTCTCACTCAGTTGGCTGCTGATATTTTCTTTTATTATGCAGAAGTTTAGTTTAATGTAATCTCATTTGTTTTTTATTTTTTCTCCTTGCCACTGGGGATCTGTAAGGCTGATATCAAGTGATACTGCCTATGTTTTCTTCTATGTATTTTATGATTTTAGATCTTACATCTGTATCTTTAGTCCATTTTAAATTTATTTTTGTGAATGGAATTAGAGAGTGATACAATTTATTTACTCCTTTCCAACACACACGTACATACTTACATACATACATACATACATACATATACAATTTCCTAATGTCCCTGATTAAAACTTGTAGTTTTAAGGTTGAATACAAATGGTGAGTGTAAAAAATCCTTGACTTGTTCGTGATCTTAAAAAGAAAGCGTCAAGTCTTTTATTGTTAGATATACTGTTAGCTGTAATTTTTCCATAACTGCCCTTCATCTGATTGAATAAGTTTCCTTTCTAAGATTTTTGAGTGTTTTGATCATGGTTGATTTCGTTAAATGTTTTTTCCACACCTATTACAATGTGATTATCTGTGGAGTGTTTTCATCCCATAAATATGGTGAATTACATTGATTGAGTTTTAAATGTTGTGTCAACTTTGAATTCCCTGGATAAACACCACTTCGTTAGAAGAGAAGCTTATAGAAAGTATTGTTGATTAGGTATTGTTTTGCACTGTTTTTAAGCTTTTATAATCTAGAGAAGATTCTGGGATAAATGAGTAGCAGCAGGGAACAAGCTAAGGTTATATATAGTACAAACATTTATAGTGGAACCAATTGTTTCAGGGTTTATAATATTGAACAGATCTTCATAGTCTGGGAACCAGGAATAAGGTTATAGGAAGAAAATTAAAGTACTTCCAAAAGCGTTACTGGAAACTCCCTGTAGAGACCATGAGAATGCATTTCTTCCCAGAAAGGAATGTGAGACCTTCACTTTCTTGATGAGAGAACATTTGAAAGGAGTCGTAAAGGTGAAAGGGCAGGGAATTGATGCTAGAGATTTTTTCAGTGTCCAAAAATCTTAAAATTAACTTATATTTTTTAGAGTTATATGTCTAATTTAAAAGGAGCTAACATTGCCCATATTCTGTTTTGTTTTTTATTTTACTTCACAAATTAAAACCCTGAAGTATCTAGTAAGTTGTTTTATTTTATACTACTGTGAACAGTAGGCACAAGTGGCATTTGGTTGCTATTTCTATAAAAATTCTTTCAGCGTTTCTTAGTCTGAGGTCATAGTAGGGTGAGTTTGGCATCTCCTTGCTAGGAAGATTGTATTTTAATAAAAACAGTAAATGGTTTGACTTTGCCATTTGAATGTGGGTTTGGTTTCAGGACATTTAAAAATATCTTAATGATCTGAAAAAAGACAACTATCCCATTGTACAAATAGTTTTATTGACCTGTGCATTCCAGTGGCTTGTTTGTCTTGAAGGACTTGTGTCATCTGATCCTTTCTCTCTCTTGTATTTTTCCTAGGTTTATCTGTAAGATAAGTTTTATTTAAATAATAGTGCTTAGTTTTGCCATATTAAATAATTAAACACTAGAATTGAATGAGTTACACTGGAAAAACAAAATTTAAGAAGTACTTGATTTAAAACAAAAACTAAAGGAAAAAGTTCAAGTATTTTTAAATGGGCTGTGGTTATCACATCTTTTATCTTCCCGTAAACTGCTTTCACAATATATAGTGTGGTTAGGTAGAATTACATAACTTTTCTTTGTGTATGGATTGCATATTGTAGATCATAAATAGTTTTGATAATGTAATTGGTTATACCTGAGCCATGATAAAATGACCTTTCCCCCCACTTTTAATATATGTTTTTATTCTTTATTCTTATAGCTAATCTAAATTGCTTTATTATAAAGTTTGACATGATGATACCTGTTTTATAGTTCTTGAACTAACCAGTTACTAATTCTTATGAAAGGAGTGTATAAACTGATACACTTTTCAGAGGAAAGGAGATCTTTAATCGTATTTCTGCATTATTCAAAAATTCATTTTTCAGTAAATCAGCTTGTAACTAAGTTGGAAGAGTAGAATACTGTTGAAATTAAAAGATCTTTTTTAATGTGATTTCTTACTTGCTTAGTATTTTGAAACCAAAGTTCCTCTAATTGTCTTTTTGTAGTTCCTATTTCTCTTTGGCCCGTTGCCTTCTCACCGAAGAAAACCTTTCCACACCTTTAACTTTAGCTACCTTTCTTGCTTACTGTTGGTTGCAACTGTTGGTACTGCGTAATTCAAATCTACAGCACCAAGGAAAGATTATTTTGTTACCAGTTGGAATTTAGTTCTAAAATTAATCTCTTCTATTTTTTTTAATTTCCTTATTTAAATTTCTCTTATTTATGACCAACATAATATTTCCATGAGTTGCCCAAACCCAAAAGTAAATAAAAAACATGTCCTCAAGTGCTTTAATAACTTTGTTACCACACAGTATTTAAAAATTAAATTTAGCAATTTAAATCACAAATGTTTATTATCCAGGAAAATTAAATTGCACATTGTGATATTTATCCTGGTTTCTTTTCTTCTTCCTTATAAATTATATAGTAGGGCATAGCAGTTAACGTGAACGCTATATAAAGCCCAAGGACCTGGGTTCAAGACTCAGAACCCAGGGGAGAGGGGAAGGAGACACAAACATGAATTTTACATAGTAAATAAAAATGGTGGATATAATCATCTTTAAATTCACATATGTCTTGAAAAATACTAAAGAGGAAAAGAACGTTGCTTGGATTCTATTAATTTTGTCTATATCTTTTGGAGTTTATTCACTTTAAAGAAACTGGATGTGTTTTCCTTTATGTTGTAAAATAAGTTTCATGTACCGGAAAAGGCACAGGTTTTGGAACCATAGATACACAGCTTTAGAATTCAACTTCACTATTTACTAGGTCTGCAGTTGGTAACATAGAAACTTTACTAAATCTCTCTTTGTCTAACTCCCATGTTTGTGTTACCAGGATAAATAAGATTTACCTCATAGGGATTATATTTTCTCACTTAACTCTTAACCTGCAGTTTTATACATAATACTTAGCAAATAGCAGATGCTCAATAAAATATTTGTTCTCTTCCCCTTTTCTCTCATACTTTGATATTTGATCCTTCCGTTTATCACTGTATTAGGCATGTAGAAAATGTCTATAAGCTGCTGATTAAATTATTAAGACCAGCCTATGTACATTTAATTACAAGCTGTATTTTGAAATATGAGGAAATTGTCACCAGAATTTACTAGCAATACAAATTACCTCTTCCATTTTCTGCCTGTGAAACTAATTTTAAATTTTTTTTCACTCAATTCAGAAAACTTTTCTTTTCAATACCTTCTGTGTGTCTGATACTGAGGTGTCATTAATCTTCATATATCTTAGACTTTCAAACCATAGATTTTTGCTTTACTGAGGGACCCTATCGACTAAGGAGTACTTTCTAAAAGACTAGTGAAAGGAAGAAGGTTAACTGTTTTGTTGCTTTTCCAAATCTCTGTCTTCATATTAATAGCATAATTTATCCTTTGCTAATTTCAGTGTAAAGGCATTAGCTCTTATAATACTCGATCTAAGGTCTATCAAAGGAGGTAAATTTTAATGTATGAGTAAATATAGACAAATATATATATATATATATATATAGCATAGGATTACTTATTAGTGGTATAAAGAACTACACAGAAGTGTATTTCTAGGTAATTTTAAAGTAATTGTGTATGTATGTATACAATAGCTAATTTTATAGTCGAATTTTGCTTATAACGAGACATTTTAAGATAGAAACTGCTTGGCACCCAATAATTATTTTATATAGGGATAGTTGATATAATTTAGCCACTCAAATTTAAGTGAAATTGTATTATTTATTTTAACTATGTGAAATTTATTTTTAAAAAGTTGAAAATGTTAAGCATCAAGTATCTTTAGAAGATATAATTATTTTCTTTTCTCATATCTATATTGGGATATTACTTTTATAATGAAAATATCATAGGCTAAATGTATAAAAATGTCAAGTTTTAGTTGAAAAAAAGAGAAAATACACATATCAGTAGAGCTAAGTGAAGTTTTATAAACTAGTATTTGTGTCTAGAAGCAGAATACTCCCAGCACCTCTGAAACAAGTCTTGTCTTTCCATTCTAGGGTAACTACTAACAGCATAAACAGTTTTTGTCTTTAGATATGAAACCATACTGTATTCTTTTTTGACTATTTTCTAGCTCAACATTTTATATGTGAGATTCTTCCATATTGTATATAGTTGTTTATCCTTTCTCATTGTTACATGATATTCCATTGTGTGACTAAACTATAATTTACTTATTCATTCTAATTGATGAGAATGAAGGTGAGCTGAAACACACCAATGAGATGCTGGGTCTGTCCAGAAAGAATTCATAGAGACAGTTGTTTAGTCAGGATCACACAGCAAGTTTGTTAAAAGCTGTTAACAGCGAGTTTAAGCTCCCTTTGGACCAGGAAAATTACATTAAGGGAAAGCACGCATATGTGTACCATATGTGCTGCAGAATTTCACACAGAAGCAAAATGGGTTCTTGTGTATATCTGTGGGTTGTAGGCTCCTCCCTTCATGGGTTTATCCAGAGGGCTGGAGCTCTCATGAGAGCTGGTAAGGTTATCCAGAGTAAAACTGTGTGAGTAACTAAGGGTGTTTCCCACACCCAGGTTGCTAGGCTGGAGTCTTGTCTCTTAGCAGTTTTCGCTCATACATGTCCGCACACCTGCTGCGTAGATTATTTAAACTATGCTGTTCTTGCATCACTAATGTTATTGGGCATTTGGGTAATTTTAACTTTTAACTTTAAAATGAGTGATCTCATGCACATTCTAGTTCATGAATTCTCGTGAGCACATGCATAGATTTCTGTAGAGCTGATACCCAGGAATAAGATTGTTTGCTTAGAATACATGCATGCTCATGTTTGGCAGATATTTCTGGATGACTTTTTCAAAATGATAGTACTAATTTGAGCAGCCACCAGCAACATGTGCAGATTTCCTGATTCTCAGATCCTTGCTAATACTTGACATCTTTTGTCTTTTTTCTCCATATACTCAGACTGGTGGGTGCATCATGTTAATGCATTGTGGTTTTAATTTGTACTTCCCTGATGATTAGCAAAGTGGAGAATCTTTTCCATATTTTTGGTTGTAAAAAATGATAAAACATTATTGTAGTGTGTAGTTCTGTTTCACATATATTTAGCTTTATTCCAGGGAACTTAATCATAAGAAATATTTGATGGATTAAAGGATATGATAATCAGAGCCAAATTCGTGGTTATGAATCTTAAAGATTGTGCATATTTGATACTTGAAGTAAGATTCAAGTCTTAATATAAAGTCCTAGAGAGCATATACTGGTGGAGCAACAGTTAGGTCAGTCTCCTCCAAAGGAGGTCAACCAACGTACCCCTGAGTTCAAGTCCTGGGTCTGGGGGAAAACAACCAGTGTGAACAACTAAATAAGAACAGAATAAAAGACTACTTCTTCCTCTCTCTTCCTGCCTGCCTGCCTGCCCATTCATCTTCATTCCTGCCTGTACCTTTCCTTAAAAAAAAAAAAGGCCTAGTATACATCAAGCAATGACAAAATTCCACAGTTTTTCTCTTTTCAGGTTCTGTTGCAGTCCTCTAATTTTTTTATTTTTAGTTTAAAAAGGGATATCAGAAATGAATAAGGGAAAGTTGTTATTAGTAACGTTTTTCAAAGTGGAACACTCTCTGAATATAACCCCGTAAAGACAAGTCAGAAAGAAGAAAGATAAAATCATGAAATCACTGGAAATGTTATGAATTTTAGTGATTTTTATAGTTCTGATTTTCAAATTCCCATTAAAATAAAAAGCGAAGTTACTATTATATTAATTAAGATTATATTGGTTACTTTTTAACAAAGAGAACTAGAAAACAATGATGCTTTAAGAGGAAGAAAGTAAAAGAAATTCCAATACAAGGAAAGAAAGCTGGAAGAAAAAATATTAGAAACAATGAAGCTGTGTTTGAATAGCATATATTATCCCTAATGAATCCATGGTGATGATAAAGAATTTTGTATTGAATGTTTTTCCTCTACTCTGTTCTACTGTGGATCATAAAATTTTACAGTGAATCATTTAGTTAGAAAAGATAGGTAAGCCTTTAGAAATTGTTGATTATTCTGCTGGCCAGTTTTTTAAGATTTCCTTGTTTTTTCGCTCCAGATATTTAGCTCTCACTGTGCATTGACCCACTTGTTACAAAATATTACTTACAGTCATTGGAAAATTTTGACCATTTAAGAGTGACTACAGAGAAAATGTGTGGGGCTTAGGCCTCTAACTTCAGGGATTTAATATGTATGCCAATAATAAATAATGGAGTAAAGCAATATATAAAGCTGCTATTTAATTCTGTAGAAAAACAGCTGAATAACTGTTGCTCTATTCTTTAATATCAGGTACTTAAATTCAATGATAATCTAGATTTTATTAATTTTAATCTCTGTGTTCTGTATTTTAATATTTAGGACAAGCATATCAGGTAGTTTTTAAACGAATAGTTTAAAAATAGTATACTTAGGAATAATACCTTACGTGTACATTTCTAAAAAAATAAGGTGTGATCAGCTTTACTGGATCAATGAATTATTCTCGCCTTAAGATATAAGCCCTATAAAATAGTACTCTTATCAATTTCTATGAAATTTTAATTGAGAATTTTATAAGATAAGTGTGACTGTTTTGTAGGCCATTTGGAGAAAAGTGACATCTGATAGATCTGGGACACAGACCTTGGAGGATTCCAACAGAAACACACATTCTAAGCTTAGTTATTGAACTGGTCCCTAGAAAAATGTCATAATACATGAACTCTGAGGTGGTTTGGATAAAAACTTTTATTATAAAGTCAAGTGGCTAAGTCTGGGGGCTGTGGTCAAAGAGAAAAACTAGCATCTCACTGCAACTATATTTATTCCCTTCCAATTCATCCTGTATTTTTACAAAAGGAGGAATTACCTTTCTCTGAGATTTCCCTGTTCATATTAGTTAATTGGAATGCATCCACTTTAACTTAAGCTTCATCTGTTGTAATAAAATAATTTATGGAACTCACAACACTCAAATTTTTTCAGCAAAGTACTCTTAGAAATTCTGAATTAATTGGCTAACCACAGTTCACAGTTCATCAGTTGCACATTACCCTTACGTTTCAGAAATTCCTTTCTGAATGGGAGGATCAAATAAACCTACCCAGAAACATTTTTCTTTTTCTTTTTTTTTTTTTGTTTCACAAAGCAATACACATGAATTCAAGTGGAGAGCCACAGCTAATCCACAATTTGGTGTTTTCTCTATTATTTTACTTATATTTCTGTTTTCACAAAATTCACTTGCTTAAGCTGAACTCAGGTAAATATTTTCTTTTTGTTCTTTTAAAAAGATTTTATTTATTTTGTTTCCGAGATAGTTTTTGTATCAGATATCAGAACCTGATTTCTCTCACTGAGATGCATTACTGTGGCAACAAGTCTCCAGTAGAATAAAACTAACCCATTTTATTTCAGTCTAAAATAGCAAATTGTCCTCTATAGAATGCTTACTCAATATTATTCCCAGTGATGCCTACACTGAAGGGTCAAGGTAAGTATTTCTGTCATTGGTTGTCTGTCACAAATCAGTTACCTCTGTGGTAACTTTACTGATATATCCTACATAAAACATACAAAACACTCATGAGATTCCACTTTCAGTCTGTGGTTCTTCTGAAAATCAGCTTCAAGAATCAGCTTCTGACCATTTGCTTCTCAGGAGGTTTCTGTCCTTACTGGCCTTACATACATTAGAATTACTGGTTGTACCACCCCAGGGTCTCCAATACTGCCTTTCCTAGCTTTCACACCCAGTAATTTTCAGTTTAATGAATAAGGAAAGTGAATTGCATATAGATTAAATGAATCACCACAGGTCACCCAAGTAGTCAGCTGGGATTTGAACACAGGTTTTGTGACTTTATCGCAGTATGTATACTACATTCTAGTTGTGTTATTTAACGGGAATTATGGGGCCTGTGTATTGATAGACAAATGTGAAGTGTTAGTATTGTGAAATGCTAGCAAGAGAAAGACAATAGCCTTGTGACAGAAGGGTTTGTTGTTGGTTGAAGAAGATGGAACACATTAATAAGTTAAATGAGCAAAGAGTAAGTGCCAGTGATTCAGATAACCAAAGAAAGCTATAGAAAATCAGAATTATTTTTGATCTGATAGAGTATTTTGGAGGTATTTTATTAATGTCATTTGTTTCTGAATTCTTCTACTTAGATAATAGTTTTGAGATTTAATCATGTTAGTGTGTGTATCATGTAATTATATGTACTAATATTTCATTGTATGGATGTAGCATAATTTGTTTATTTATTCATGAATTGATGAATATTTATGTTGTTTCCAATTGTGGACTATTATGAATAAAGCTGTTATGGACACACAAATACAAGCTTATGTTTTGACCTAAATTTTCATTTCACTAAGATAAGTACCTAGGAGTGGAGTTACTGAGTCATAGGGTTTAAATGTATGTTTTAACTTTATAAGAAATCACCAAATGTTTCCAAACTATCTGTACAAGTTGGTATTCTCATTAGCAATGTGTATGAATTCTAGTTGCCTTGTGTTCTTGTGAGCGCTTGGTGTGATGGTCTTTTTTTAATTTAGCTATTCAAATAGGTTTATGTGATATTTCATTATGGTTTTAATTTGCATTTCCCTAATGACAAATGATGTTGTGCAGTTTTCATGTGTTTATTTTCCATCAGCATATTTTCTTTAATAAAGTAAGTTTTTTGCTCATTTTTATTAGGTTTTTATCTTCTTATTGTCTTACTCTGGATTCAAGTCCTTTATCAGATACATATTTTACAGATATTTTTCCCAGTCTATAGCTTGCTTTTTTATTTTTGTAACAGTAATTTTTGAAAAGCAAACACATTTTGTATTTTGATAATGCAATTTAATCAAAGTTTGTGCTTCTTTATGTCCTATTTAAGAAATCTTAAATTTCTTAAATTTACTAATGTTTTTTCCTATATAATTTTCTTGGAGTGTTGTATTTTTTTTTTATATTTAAGTCTGGTAAGTTTTGAGTTTTTGTGCATGACTGAGGTGAGAAATAAAGTTTATTTCTTTTGCACATGAATAATCAGTCCATTACATCATCATTTATT
This sequence comes from Solenodon paradoxus, assembly GCA_004363575.1. Classification (NCBI taxonomy): domain Eukaryota; kingdom Metazoa; phylum Chordata; class Mammalia; order Eulipotyphla; family Solenodontidae; genus Solenodon; species Solenodon paradoxus. The sequence goes on along the minus strand of RJWH01001147.1, from coordinate 318,007 downwards.
GAAAAGATCCTTTCCAATAGAACTGTTTTTTAACCTTTGCCAGATATCAATTGACTATATATTCAAGGGTCTAGTTCAAATTCTGTTGTTTCACTGATCAAAATATCCATTTCTAGATTGTTTCTTCAATCCCATATTTATCTTCATATCAATAATTGTTCAGTGCTTCTCAGTAAATGATAGTATCTGGAGTCAATTTTGATTGCCACAATTTGGGGGATGGGGAATTTGCATATAGTAGAGGTAGAGTCCAGGGCTGCTCCTAAAATCCCACAGTGCATAGGACAGTTTCCAATAACAAAGGATTAACCTGTCCAAAATATCAACAGTACCAATGTTGAAAAGTCTGCTATAGCTGTGTATTGTCTTAAAATCAGAGAGAGTAAATATTCCAACTTTGTTCTTTTTCAAACTTGTTTGGGTATATTAGTTATTTTGAGTTTTTATATAAATTTCAGAATCAGCCTGTAAATTTCTACAAAAGTCTTTCTTGAGATTTTTATTGGGATTGCATTGAATCTATAGATACATTTGAGAAGAAATAATATCAGCAATACTGAATCTTCCAATTTATAAGTATACCTTATCTGTCCATTAACTTCTTCTGTAGTTTATCTCAGATGAATGTCTAGTTATCACTGTATAGTCATTGTACATATTTTGTTCAATTTATCCCTGAGTATTTCATAATTTTGTTATTTAAAATTATATATTTTTATTTCAATCTCGCTTTTAATTACTAGAATATAGAAATTGATTATTGTATTTTGACCTTGTTACCTATGACCTCGCTAAAAATCTAACTACTGGTAAAATTTTTTAATTCTATAAGATTTTCTATAAAGATCAATCTTTTTTCTGTTTTAATTATTCCTTTTATTTCTGTATTTTTTCCTCCTTTACCTTTACCTACTGAACTAAGACTCCTGTTCAATATTGAAGTTTGAAAGTGGGCATCATTGTCTTGTCCCTGATCATAGGGGAAACAGTCATTATTTTGCCATTAAGTTTGATGACTATAAGTTTCTGTAGTTCCTTTTAGCATATAGAGGAAGTTCCCATCTATTCCTTGTCTACTAGAAGTTATTAACAAGAGTCGTTGTTGATTTTATCAATTACCTTAATTCTACCGATTGAGATCATAGTGTACTTTTTCTTTTTTATTGTGAATTACATTGATTTATTTTCTGAGGTTAAACTAATGTTGCATTTCTGGGGTAGATCCCACTTTGGATAATATATTTTTCAATATAGATTTTTAGATTCGTTTTACTAAACTTTGGTTTAGAACTTTTGAGGAATATTGATCTGTAATTTATTTATAATGTTTCATTTGCCTCTGTTTGTTTCCTTTTGTTTTTATTATTTTTCTGACATACCATTTGATCTGTTTTAGCATTTTCAAGGAACTAATACTCTGAAATAAGAGGTCAAAAATGCTTATTCTAAAAAGTCTGTTGTGTTTTAAGTGTTGTTTCTGGGAACTTGGCTAAACTCTCGCTGTTATTATTCATGTCATCCTCACAGCCTCCTTACAGGATAAATACTATTATTGTGTTCATTTTAAAGATGAACTAACAGGATCAAAACAGTTAAGTAATTTATTCAAGTGGTTGAGACTCTTCAAATCATGTCTTTCAGATAACTGTACAATTTTCTAAATATATAAATGAATGCTGCATTTATCAGAAAATCTTTGATTATCACAAAACATTTTTGACAACACTAGAAGGAATTTATTTTTTCAAAGTAAGGGTTCAGGCAGGAATAAAGGCAAGCAAGTAGGAAGAGGGAGAAGGAAGATTTATTTATTTTATTTTATTCTATTCTATATTTCTTCTTACTTGTTTCCCCCAGCCTGGGTCTTGAACCTGGGTCCTTGGGATGTATATCACCAGGATGCACCAAGACAAGAAGGAATTTAAAGAACTATACCTCCAAGTAATCTTTATATATTTAGATAGATAGATAGATACAGATAGACCTCTGTGTAATATGTATGTGTATATATGTAGCCATATATATATATGAAAGGTGCAGGCAGGATGAAGACAGTAGTAGGCAAACAGGCAGGAAGAGAGAGGAAGAATAAGCTCTTTATTTATTTTTTGTTTAGTTCATATTGATTATTCCTCCTGGGCCCAGGACTCAAACTAAGGGATTTATGGCTTGTATCCTTGGGAGCCAATTAAGCTAACCACTACTGCCAAGTAATTTAAATTCAGCTCATTATGTTAATTGTTTTTTAATATTGTTTGTGTGCTAAGCTGTTTTTTTTCTTTTTTTAAATATAATTTACTATTATTCATTCATTTTAAGATACTGAACTCACGTCTCAGTCTATGGGTATTATACACCTATTTTCAACATTTTGAAATTCTCTGATAATGGAAGGTTAGCTCACCAAATTATATAAATTTTATCATGTGTACTTTATTGTAGAGGAATTTGAAAATTTCTAATTGGTGGCTACTATACTTCAATTTAAAACTTACATTTATCGGTAATTTCTTGATGTCGTTAATCTGGATTTGAACTTCCTTAAGAGAAAATATCACATTCTTTACTATGTTCTCTTCTATATGTTTACATGTATCAGTAAACATATTTGTGTTTATGTGAAATTGTAGTGTGGTTGAGAGTTAAGGGAGGCAAGAGTAGATGAGAAGCTATTTCTCCCACCTATTGCTGTTCACAGGTTGAATGTATAGATTGCTGTTGGCCCTTTTAACCTCAAGATTGCTATTGTAGGAAGCCTGGGGTTAGCTGAGAGACAGCTAGGAGGATCCTTCTACTACCCCATGGCCAAATAAGTGAAACTACACAGAGAAGCTGTTACAAATAGAATCAGAAACTAGAAATACAAATTAAAATATGTCAAGCGTCTTGACTTTCTGTGAATGAAAGTAAGACATTTATTAGAGTAGCTGGGGTGATAAAGATGAAAAAGGCAGATTTTCTACCCATGTGTACTCCATACATGCTCTTTGCCAACCAGAAACTTGGTACCTGCCCCCTGTGATGGCGTAACTGCTATCTGCAGCATCCAGGGCTCGTCCCCCTCCCATCTCTTATCATTGCCTCTCTGCATCTCTGGGTGCCCACAGTTGCTTAATGCAGAGACAGCAGTAGCCTGATTATGGTGCATTTTCAGATGTAAAAGGTGTAGAAAGTAACCAAGAGAAGAAAATTCATGGGAATGATGTGTATTTTTTTCAGGCCTTATTTCAAAAAAGCACACTAGTGAAGATTTCTTGTTTGTTTTTTAAAGGAAAGGTACAAGCCAAGAAGACAGGAGAAAAAAAACACTCTCATTCAGTTGTTCACCTTGGCTGTTTGCCTCAGGCCCAGGATGCAAACCTGGAACTTGGGATGTTTGTGGACTTCACCCAACCCTTTATTCCACCAGGGTGCACCTCAAGTGAAACTTTTTAATATGGAAAATTTCAAATTTTTACAAGAATAAAGGGAACAGTTTAATGAGCTCTACCATGGACCTGTTACCAGTTGAAAGAACTCTTGGTTAGCCCCTCTTTTGTCTAGGAACGAATTATATTGTGTTTCAAAGTATCCAGAAATAGATTACCCATTACATACATCACAAAACAAGTCCACAGGATCAGTAGAGTCCTCCTTAGTTCACTAGAGCTCTAATAAATTAAGGACTCTTTAACTTAGAATCTGTAATGACTTCGAGTTATAAAACTAAATTGGTAAGCAAATTTCTATACTCTGGAGAGAGGGTATATAATGTCAATGGGATCGTCAGAGAGATCCTTAATACCCCAAATAGATGAGATGTGACTGTTTAACTCTAGATTTTTGGCTAAGTGTTGTGTGGTCAATCTTTATTTGAACTTGAGAACTGAGAATTGAGTCAGATGTACCCAGTGAACAGGAAAGAGAGAGACTAAGTAAAATTTATCTCTTTTCTTAACACAGACCATCTGTAGGTAGATTTCTGAACTTACAAATAATTGACAGTATTAAAAACAAGACAGCAGGCCCCAAATGGAGTCACTTAAGCTAAGCCCAAACCAAGACTCTGCCAGAAATGGAGTCTTAAACCAATCAGGAATCACTTGATCAGTACTAGTTAGGGAATCTGCCAGATAGTCCCCCTGCTATCCCCTAAAGGAAAGTGACCTTGCCCTAACCCCTGCTCTTTGCCAGTATAATTTCCCTGTTCCTACTCCTTTCTTCCTATAAAAGTCTCTCATTTTTTACAGCTCTTCAGAGTTCATTTCTGTCTGCTAGTTTGGATGCTGCCCAATTCATCAACCATTGAATAAAGTCAATAAGATTTTTAAAATGTACTCAATTGAATTTTGGTTTTTAACAATAGTATTTTTTTAAAAAAGCTGTTGGACTTAAAAAATTCTTCAAAAGTAAAAGAAGTACAGTAAATCATATTTGAGATATAGAGAAAACTGTACTTTGAAAACAATGAGAAGGGAAACAATATTAGATGGTATTGTTTCTTTACATTTTTTTAACTGAATCTGAGGTGTGCCTTGTGGCTCACATGACTCAGCTGCTGTTATACAAACCACATGGATTCAAGACCTGGGTCCAGGGTGAAAAGCCAAAATGAACAAATGAAAAATAAAAATGTTTCTACCTCCTCTTCCTTTCTTTAAATGGGTCTTCCTCGTCTCCCTTCCTTCCTCTCTTAAAAAAATAAAACCACTTAAAAAATTCTCAGAGAAGAGACTCAACTGAAATATCAAGGAAGATTACAGTAATATTGTAAGTTATAGTAACAAAAATTAGTAGTTATTGAGTACCAGATACTTCATTAAACCCCTTAATTAGCTAGCTAAGTAAATCTCAGTGATTACCCACCCCTAACTTAAAGTAAATAGGTTAAATTACTTCTTGATAGCTAATAGGAGTTAGATCTCAGTTTTTAACTCAGATAAAATTACTCCAGGGCCTGGACTAGAAGAAATAAGGATGGTTAGAAAGGCTCTTGAACTATTTTTTGTACTTTAGTATATTTTTAAATTCATTCAGTACTCTCCAAAACTTGTAAAGATATTGAAATTAAATATGCTATTAAAATCTACATTGGAGCCAGAGATGGTACTGAAAATCAAGTCAGTGATGTGGAAGGGAAATTGTAAAAGATTTTTCAAAATGCAATAATGGAAAAGGTTAAAAAGATGAGTCTGATAGCTATAGAGACCACAGACGCGGTGTGTAGGTAAATAGTATTCCTGAATAAAGGAGAATAACAAATAGAGTAGAAACAATAATTAAAGGTAAAGTGGAAGAAAACCTCCTTGATCTTAAGAAGGACTAAGTTTACAGTTTAAAAGATTGCATTGATATATGAAGAATAATAGATAAACAGGTTGAAATGTCGAGGGTTAATAGATGTTCTCTGTGTAACCAAGAAAGTCATGGAGTTAAAAAAAAGGACTGCTACAGGGCACCCCCTTATGGCAAAGGCAGCTGAGGCAGCTACAGGGCAGACCATGTATAACCCAAGGACCTGGGTTCATGACCCAGGGCTGGGGAAAAAAATAAATTTTAAATTTTTTTAAAGGAGATTGCTACAAAAATTAATCACAGGTTTGCTGCTCACTCCTAAATAGTAAAAGGCAATGGAATGTTTGTGGGTTATTAAGAAAAAGGAAATGTATACAGTTATTAGCAAAAGAAAAAATAGAGGAGACTATTAAAGAGTAGCAAGAATAATGACAGTGTACGACCAACTTCCTAGTCATTAGAATTAAGATGAATGTATTAACACGTAAGTTGAAAAGACAGAGACTCGTGTTGGATTAAAAAAACCCAGTATCCAGGACATGTGTTACCTTTTTTTGAGACACTGTAAAATTACAGTAATCATAACAGTACAGTATTAGTGAAAGTATAGATGTATTGAACAATGGAGCTGAATTAGAGAACCCAGAAATAGCCCTGCACCTGTAGTCAAGTGATCTTTGACAAAGGAGAAAAGGAAATTTAGGAAATTCAATGAATGAGCTGGAACAGTCAAAGGCCACTTAACAAAGCAATAAATCTAAACACTGACCTTACACCTCACAAAAATCATTGCAAGTGAATCATAGATATAATTGTAAAGCGTTAAAAGTTAAAACTCTCAGAAGAAAATACAAAATCTAGGTGCCCTTAGGCTTAATGATGACATTATAGATACAACAACAAAGCAAATATTTGTAAAGAAGTTTATGAAGTTAGTCGGTGGCGTAGTCAGAGAGCAGTACACAGAAGGCTGCCCTTATTTCTGACATCAGTTGCACCTTTAGGTTTGAAAATTCTTTGAAGACTCATAATTCATTGAAAGCTGTTATACTCACAGTTACAATTTATTATAATGAAAAATTACAGATTAAAATCATTAAAGCTAAAAAGGCACATAGGTCATAATCCAGAAAAGTACCATACATGGAGCTTCCATTTGTCATCTCTGTTGGAGTTATAATTAGCACTGTTTTTCTGGTATTGATGTTTGATAATTCCTATGGAGTCTTGTCAACATGAGAAGCTCATATGAGCTTTGATGTCCAAAGTCTTTATTGGGCTTCAATCATATAAACCTGGCCAGCTACTCAAGTGGCTGATTTAAGTCTCCAACCGGTCAGGAGATCAAGCTGATAACCTCATTACCCCAAATCACACACCCTAAATCTCTTTGTTGATGTGATTCTGATCCCCTATCTTAAGTCAGATTGTTACTATCCTGCTGGTCCCTTATCCCAGTTAAACAAAAACACTTTCATCAAGCAAGAAATTCCAAAGATTCAGAGATTACCTTTTAAGAGATAAGGGCAAAAATTAGACCTCTTTTTGGGTAAGATCAAGTTCTTCATAGTCTTGGATCAAAAATGTAAAAAGAAATTGACAATAAGAAAACAACTCAATTTAAAAAGTTGGTAAAAGATCTGAATAGACCCCTCACCAAAAAAATGTGTTGGTACACTCTAGTAGCTCAGACGTTAAGTCCACGTAAAACCCAAGTACCTGGCTTCTCAACCTGGTGTGGGGAAAAGAGGGAAGAACCAAGATGAACTAAATAAATAAATACTTCTTCCTCCTCTCCCTATGTGCTTGCCTTTATTTCTGCCTTCCTCCTTCTTCTTAAAAAAGTGCTGCTTCTCTCCTTAAAAAAAAAAAAAATTGAAAAGAATGTGTGCAGAAAGCCAGAATATGAAGATACTCTATTATCTGTCATTAGGGAATTGCAAATCAAAACAACAATGAAATAGCACTACATACCTTTTAGAGTCACAAAAGTACAAAAGGCTGACATTACCCAGTTGCCGACAAGAATGCAGAGCAGGTGTACCCTGGTGAGTAGTGGTTAGGTCAGTCTCCTACGAAGGGGTGAAAGCCACATGCCCCTGGGTTTCAGTTCCCCGTCCCAAGTCTGGGAAAGAACAACCAGTGTGAACAATTAAATAAAAATAAAAATGCTTTTTCCTTCTCTTTCTTCCTGCCTGTCTGCCTACTCACTTTCATTCCTGCCTGTACCTTTCCTCTGTGTGTGTATGTGTGTGTGTGTGTGTGTGTGTGTGTGTATGTCAGAGAGAGAGAAAGGAAGAGGAAGGAAGGGGAGGGAGGGAGGGAAGGAAGGAAAGAAAAGAATGCAGAGCAGTAGGGACTCTCCTGACATGTTGATGGGAGTGCATTGATGCAGCCACTTTGCAAGACAGTTTGGGAATGCCTTACAAAGTGAAACAGTTGTCTAGGCGAAGTCCTCTAGCTCCCATTATCCTTTACATGCTTACTTATGTGATTAATCTCCTATATATAACCAACTTCCCATTTCACTCAAGACAAGTGAACCCCTTTCTCACACTTCAACTCAGACACTTGGGTGCCTTTCTTCTTAAGGTCATGGAACATTTATAGAAGGTAACCAAAGAGAGGTCTGATTTTTGCCCTTAGCTTCTGGAAGGTCATCATATTAGAAAATAAAAATCTAAAAATATTCCATAGCTAAAGCAGAAATTTGATAGATCATTGTATCTGACCACAGTGCAATAGTTTGAAATTAATGAGGTCTACCTATCTCTCCTTTCCCTAAATCAAAGAAGAAATCTAAGTGCAGTGATGATTAAAAATATTAAGATCATAATTATACATATATGGGGGAGAGATACACACATATATGGGATGCAACCAAAGTTGTGTATGTACATTTATTATCTTAAAATGGAATGAAATTATGTTGTGGCATGTATTTTAGAAATCAGGGACCTATTACACATGAATTTACATTACTTTGTAAATAAAAGCTACCTCAATAAATTAAAAAAAAATTAGAATGGAATGAAGCACAATGAATTTGCCTCTCAATGTTAGGCAATGGTTAGCAAGAGGAGAAATTCTTTTTTTAACAGAAAGCAAAAAATTAAATAAAATCAAGAGATAGAGAAGTGGTAAAACTGAAAAATCCAGGCAGATGAACCATATTGTATAAACTCTAGGAAGTGAGCAAAATATTGGACTGTTAGCATCACTAGAGGAATATTAGGAACACAGGAGAATTTTTACATAAAATTTTTAAAATTATCAAATCACTAGTAATTATGTTAAGGAATTTGAAAATACAAAAAAAATTACTTTGGAGGCAATAAAAATTACCAAAATTGAATTTTTTTGTTTTAAAGGAAAGGTATAAGGAGAACTGAAGGCAATTAGGCAGGCAAGAAGAAAGAGGAGGAAGAAGAATTTTATTTTTGTTTAGTTGTTCACAGTAGTTGCTCCTGCCCCAGACCTGGGTCCTTGGGGTATATGTAGACTGGCCTGTCCAGAGGTGACTGACCTAACTGCTGCTCCATCAACTACACAACCAAAATTGATGTTTTTAGCATAGAAATTTGAGAAGTCTAATATTAGAAGAAATGGAAAATGTCCAAAAATTGCTTTAAAAACTCCTGACATTTTTATGGGCAAGTGTTTTTTCCTCTTTCTATTAATAGATAATCTGGGCAATAAAACCAATGTGGAGTATAAAACCAAAAACTTCCAATACATGGAACAAAACTGACATTATAAAACATAACAGTGCAGAAAATTATTAACCAGTCATGTAACTATAGAAGCAAAAATCTCCAAGTATTACCAATAACATGTTAAGAGAACTATATACCATGAACCAAGTACATTTTGCCTCAAGTAAGTACAACTGACTTAATACTAAGAAATTATCAGTAATATTTACATAGGTGGATCAAAGAAGAACCATATTTTTGTACAAAGTACTTTCCAGGCTACATGTAAAAATATTTGGTCCTCTTTTGTTTTCCCCCTTGGGGAAAAAAAAAAAAAGTATGAGCTATTTTACTCTATTGGTAGGAGTGCAAATTGGTGCAACCCCCATGGAAAACAGTTTGGAGATTCCTCAAAAAGTTGAAGATGGAAATACTATTTGATCCTGCTATTCCACTTTTGGGTAGTTACCAAAAAGCAACAAAACAGTTATTTGTAGAGATTTATTCATCCCTGTTCATAATAGTTAAGACCTGGAAACTGCCTAAGTGCCCAACATCAGATGAATGGATCAAGAATATATAGTACATATACGCAATGGATACTACACGGCCCTTAGAAGAGATGCAGTCCGGTCGTTTGAATCAACATGGAGGGATCTAGAGGGGATTATGCTAAGTGAAATGAGTCAAAAGAAGAAACCACATGACCTCAGTCATAGTAGGAATTGAATAGACAAAACAAAGGAAGAGATTAAACAAAACCATTTGGGCAGCTCTCCCTCTTGTTTTGCTCTCCGTCCCCTCCACGTCGTCTAATAAACTTCTGAAACTGCAAAAAAAAAGCCAACAACCCCCTTCCACAATTCTTGGACATTTGTAACAAAGCTGAGGTTACCAATAGGGAATGGGTTGGGAGGGTGGGGAGAGGGGGAGAAATGGTGGTGGAACCGGCTAGACAATGGTGAAGAACACTTGGTGATTTGCTGGAGGACAGGGTGTGTTGACATATATATGAGGAATGTGAGTTTATTTTAATGTGTAAAAATAAAAAAAATAAAATTTTAAAAAAGATCTTGTGAGCTAGGACTTAAAAAATACTTCCATGTGTCCCTGTGTTCAAGTCCCAGGCACAGGGAAGGCAGGCAGTGTGAACAACTAAATAAAAATAAAGTGCTTCTTCCTTCTCTCTCTTCCTTCCTGCCTGCCTACTCACCTTCATTCCTGCCTGCACTTTTCCTTTAAAAAAAAAAAAAAAAAAAAAAAAAGATACTCTGTATTTTTAGGTGTGCCCTCATGACTCAGCTGGCATTAAATCTCCAGCTCAGATGTTGAATCTGCAGCTCCAGCATAGTCCATGAAAGGCCAAGGACCCAAGTCACAGCCCCAGGTAGGGGTAGTGGGTGAGTAGGGGACAACCAAAATGAACAAGTAAATAAATAAATGAATGCTTCTCTCTCCTCTCTCTTCCCTTCTTCCTGCCTGCCTGCTTGCCTTCATTGCTGCCTACTTTCTGCCTCTTAAATATATATATATAAATCTATTATTAGCCAATACCGTATTTAGTGTATTATTTCTATTAAAAGCATTTTTGTGCACCCTGATGGCCTAGCGTCCTGGTACACCTTGGGAGCAGTCCCACATACATCCTAAGGGCCCGGATTCCAGATCCTGGGCCAGAGGGAACAACCTTTGTGAGCAACTACATAAATAAATAGATTCTTCCTCCTCTCTCTGCCTGCCTGCATCTTTCCTTTAAAAAATTGTTTAAAAAGCATTTTCATTTAAAACAAGAACAAGATAAGGAAATCTCTGGCAATCTAGCATTCCTTGGCTAGACACCACTTGCTCATAATGTATTATCTTCTTTAGTCTATTGCTGGAATCATTTTGCTAACATTTTACAAAGGATTTTTTTTTGATGATAAAATATACATAAATTTACCATTTTTGAGAATGTAATTCAGTGGTTCTCAGTATATTCACCTTGGTGTGTACCCTTCACCTCTGTTCTCCAAAACTTTTCATAATCTCAAATTAAACTCTGTCCATTAAATAATAATTTCCCATCTCCCTTCCTCTAGCCATTATAACCATTGTTCAGATTTCCGCCTGTATAGTACCTTATGTAAAAGGAACTGTACATTTGTCATTTTTGTCTGACTTACTGCTCTTAGCATAATGTTTTCAAGGTTCATTCATGTTGTAACATGTATCAGATTTTCATTCTTTTTTAAGTCTTAGATTTTTTGCAATTCTGTTCATAAGGGTTAATGGTTTGGATTTTTCTCATAGTTTCTTTGTCTGGTTTTGGTATCAGGGTAGAGCCCGCTGAGAAGTGTTTCCTACTCTTGTTTTCTGAAAGAGTTTCTATGGTGTTGCAATTGTTTTCCCATAAATATTTGGTAGAAATTGTCAGGGAAGCTCAAGTTTGGGGGCTGGGGGTTATACTGATAATTCAGTTTCTGTAATTCATATAAGGTTATTCAAGTTGTCTGTTTTTCTTGTTTGTCCTTTAAAGGAGCTCTGGTAATTAGCATCTTTCAATAAATGTGTTCTTTTTTATCTAAATATCTGGAGATTTTCCAGAGATCTTTCTGTTACTGATTTCTAGTTATTCTGTGATCAGAAAACTTGCTTTGAGGATTAAACCGTTTTACACTTTTGAAGTTTGCTTCATTTCAAGATCTGTTGTATGGTTTATCTTAGTAAATATTCCAAAAACACTGAAAAGAATATGGATTTCACTGATGTTGAGTGTTCTATAGATATCAGTGATGTTGATTGCTAGTGTTTTTCAGATTTTCTGTAGCCTTCCTGCCCACCTGTTCTGTTGATTGCTAAGAAAGAAATGTTGGTATCTAATTATGATGTTGATATTCTCCTTTGAGTTCTTTCAGTTTTATTGTATATATTCTGAAACTCTATGATTGGGTTCATACATGCACAATTAGGATTATTATGTTCTTTTGTGACGTTTTCTCATTATTATGTAATGCTTGTCTTAATCCCCCAAAACATTTCTTATTCTGGGAATCTGTGGATTTTAATTAGGGTCTTTAATAATTTTTAATATAATTACTGATGGTTGGACTCAAATATATATTGCTAGTTCTTTTTTTAATGTTTTTCATCTATTCTCTTTTCCCTTTTTTTTTTTGGCTTATGCTGGATAAATTGAATGTAGTTTTTGTGTGATTCCATTTTATCTTTTTTGTTATACCTATTTTTAAGTATTTTATTTTTACTGTTTGCTCTAGGGCTTATAGTGTGCATCTTTTTTTTTTTTTTTTTTTTTAAGAGAGGAAGGAAGGAAGAGGAGAAAGAAACATCTTTATTTATTTAGTTGTTCATTTTGTTTTCTCACCCTAGCCCTCGGTCTCAAACCTGAGTCCTTGGGTTGTATGTGGTCTCAACTGCCTAAGCCACACAAATGTGCCTGCAGTGTAGATCTTTAAGCCATCACAATGTACTTTCAAATATTATTAACCATACTGTGCCTTCCATTTGTTCTTTCCTATCTTCTGTGCTATTGTTAGCATATATTTGATTTTTACATAGTTATGACCCCTATAATACATTGTTAGTGTTCCAGTCTAATAACTAGAAAGTTGAAATAGTTGCATTAATGCCCTGTCTGATATTTCCAACATCTGATTCTGTTGATTGCTTTTTCTCTTGCAATGTTTTGTGTTTTTTTCCTTTTGTATGTTTCTTAAATTTTTTTTAAGTATCACCAGACATTTCGTATAGAAGAACAGTAAAGACTGAAGTAAATAGTATTTCATCTTAGAAATGGTTTGGGAACTTCCTCTGGTAGGCCATCTTTCTGTGGAATTGAGTCAGTCAACTGGGAGTTGATCTGGATTTGGGTATTGATGTTGCTATGGTTACAGCCTTCAGGAAAGAAAGAGGTTGAGTTTTTAAGAAAAAAATTGATCTGTGGTAAGAGGAAATGATTCTGAATGATGGCTGGTAGTCACTGAGGTCTTTCTTATGCAGACCTATTCAAATCATGTGTAAATTCTATGAGAAAAGAGTGGTTGCAGGTTTTTATGAGAACAGCAAAATAATTATCTTTTAAAATATAATGCAGTGAGAATCATCTTGTTAAGTTACAAACAATGCCGCTTAGATCTGTGTCTTACAGGTAATTATATAAGGGAGGAGGATGTTTTTCTATATCTCAAGAAAGCAAAAAACTTGAAGCTTTGGCATTTCTTGGCTCACCAGAATTTCCTGAGGAAGGGAGAGGTCATCTTTGTAGAGTGGAGGCAGCATTACTCAGCAGTACTTACTGGGATTGAGCTTTTAAGATAAAAGACTGAAAAGGTGGTGTCTCAAGCTTAAACATCAGAAATCTTCAGAACAGTGCTTAGCCTTGGTCCCACCCTCAGAGATGCCTAAGTCAGATATGACTTAGACATGAAATTTTTTAGTTTCCCAGTTGATTCTAATATGCAGCTAAGGCTGAGGATCACTCCTCTAAAGGCTCTCAGAAATCCTTGTGAACTGTTGAAGACTTTGTAAGACCTGGAAGATTTGCATTGGCAGATGGAAGAAATGTTAAGTGACATTTAAGTTGTCATTTCTAGGATATGCAGAAAAAGCAGTCATTTTACTATGTACTAAGAGACATAAAAGACAACTTAATAAATGAAAGTTTTTCCCAGGCCCTGGGAGAGAAAATGAAATATTTTAAATTGACAGTTTTTTCCAAAGCAATAAAAAATATATAATGCCGTTGTAATCAAATCTTATTTGAGTTGAAAAAAAAATAGTAATGTCACTTACACTGAGATCTTGATTTCTAGTATTATTCTCCAATAAAAAGATCCAAGTGTCCTTGGAAAAATAGCTAATGTAGGTTTGGGACAGAAAATATACATGATGAATCTGCAATGTCTTATAGTACACTAGAAAGTAGAAAGTAAGGAAAAATTTCAAAAACAAAATGATAGCACACGTCGAAGCAACATAGGAGCCAATTTGCAAGACTCTGAATAGCCAAAATTAGAGAAATTTCAACAACAAAATAAATAACATGACATAGGGTTTTTACCTAAACCTAAAACATAAAATAAAATATAGGAATATATATTCATAGAAATAAGTAGCTGAGTAAATAAGTAGGAATGAGATAAGTCACCTGTACAAAATTCCAAATGAATTATGTAAATAGAAGCTCCTCAAGGGATTAGCCCTTAAAAATCCTCTTCCCTGGTACACCCTGGTAGAGCAGCATTTGGGCCAATTGATTCTGAAGGATGCAAGCCACATACCCCTGGGTTTGAGTCCCAGGTCTGGGGTCAAGGAACAACCAGTTTGAACAAGTAAATAAAAAGCAAAAAAAAAGATACTTCTTCCTGCCTTCCTGCCTGCCTGCCTGCCTGCCTGCCTGCCTGCCTGCCTGCCTGCCTGCCTGCCTGCTTGCCTGCCTGCCTGCTTGCCTCTATTCCTGCCTATACCTTTCCTTAAAAAATAAATCCTCTTCCCACCTTGAATTTGGGAGTGCAGTGCTTCCAAAGAGTGGCTATGGAAACATGAGGTGGAGGTGAGAGTAACATTACAATGGAAAAACTTTGACCAGGTGATCCTTCAGGTTAATTTACCAGTCACAGGGCATATTGACAGCATGTACTTTTGCATGATGTGATTGACATTCCTCTCAACCTGTAATCCTAGACCTGCATTGACAAAGTCTGTAACAGACCAGAGGAGGCTAGTTAACATAATAATTAAATGTAATAAAGTATTGACATTATAAGGAAAAACAACTGAGTAGTAGAATGGGAAATTTACAGAGGAAATGCAAGTGGCTAATAAAAATATGATTATGGTTTCAACTTCACCAGTAATCAAAATATAAATTTAAATGACAAAAGTAGACATTTGCTAGTCACTAATGTGATTTTTTTTGTTTGTGGGGTTTTTTATTGTTGTTAATATCTACTTTTGAAGTGGTAGGAGAGAGTATGGGAACTCAGAATGATACAACCTCTCTGGAGGAGAATAATGTGCTTGATATATATTAAAAATCTTAACTATGAGCTAACTCTGATTCAGCATTTCCCTTCTGTGGAATTATTCTAGTAAAGATATGTGGGAAGATTTTGGCAAAACTTTTCACTACAGTATTATTAATATGATTGAAAAGTTGGAAGTAGTATGATAATGAACTGAATATATTGTGACATTCTTGTATGTGGTATTCAATAGATACTATAAATTAAACAATTATAGTCAGTTAAAAAAATTATACCAGTATAGTATATGATCCTCCTCACCCTTTCTTAATAGAAAAAGAAAAATACGTAGCATAGGAAAGACTTGATACAGGTATATAAAACAATAATAATTATTTCTGGGTGTTTGAGTTATAAATGATTTTTATTCTCTCCTATGCGTTACATGTTTATTGCAACTTTTTTGCAGCGAGCGTGTGCATTATTTTGGACACCATGTTAAAAAACACTGTTTGAAAACAATCCCTTTCCCCTAATTAGCAAAAACACTCTTAAAATTATCATCTGTGTTGGCAAAGGTGTAATTACTATTTTCATTTCATATCCACTTATTTTTTTCTCACTTGTTTAAAGGAAAGGTACAGGCAGGAATGAAGATGAACATACAGGCAGGGAAAGAGAGGAGGAAGAAGCACTTTTAAAAAAAATTTAGTTCATCTTTGGTGGTTCCCCTAGGTTCTAGAACACGAACCTGGGTCCTTGCTATGTCTGTGGACTGCTCTCAGTCAGAGGTGGTGGACCTAACAGCTACTGCACCAGGACATGCCTTATTTTATTTACCTTCTACTGATGGGAATACTCTGGGAAGCAAATTGGTTATATATCAAACCTCATATAAAGTAGTTTGTATTTTCTCATCCAGCAGAAATCCTTCTGAGAGCGTGTCGTTAGAAAAGAATAAAACAAATTTGACTGTAGAGGCACACTCTTTTTAGCTCAAGAAAGTGGATGTGTGGACCATGTCAACTCAGGACCCAGGTTCAAGATGTGAAGCTGCGGTGAAAAAACAAAGTAAATAGATTAATGGAGATGCTTCTTTCGTCTCTCCATTTCTCCTTCAAATGCTTCTTCCACCGCTTCCTTCGTCTCTTAAAAAAAAAAAAAAAAAAAAAAAGATTCGAGTACGGAAGTATTTATACATAATTGTCTGTCATGGCAAAATATGGCAGTTGTGTAGATATCCATTTATAGGGAAATAAAATGACATAGATAGAGTGGAATATTTGGCATTTGGGATTGTGCTTACAGAATGTTTATTGAGGGTTCACTCATCCTAGTGCTCCTATGAGTCTTCTGCTCAGAAAGGCATCCATGATTCTGATTTTTTCCCTATGTTTTTTGCTGTGACCACAGGTAAGAAAGTAAGTGGGTTATACTACTATTTATGTAAATACCCAAAATTTGTATGTTGTCTTCCTCAATTTCACCTTTCTTTACTTTTATTTATAGGTTTTAATTATGTGAGCCTTTTTCATCCTTCTTTTCTTCTGTTTCTCCCTGCTTTTACTGGAACTTATCCTCCCTCACCATGCAGGTTGCTGTTTAAACATCACTGTCCTCAGAGGGGTCTTCCTGATCCACCTCATCTAAAAGAGCACACAAAATACCCTGATCAGTTCTCTTGACACTCACTAGTTTCTTTCATAGTAATGAACACACTTGTTATTTTTGTATTCATTTTTTTTGTTCATAGTGTTTCCTCAATTAGACTGTTACTGCCCAAGGATAAGGATTCTCTCTTGTCCTTCACCAGTATATTTTTAGGTCCTCTTCTAATGACTGACACTTTGTTAACAGTAAATATGTGCAGATTGAATGAACAAACTTCATTTTGCAGCTTTGACAACACTATATTAGAAAGTATCATTTAATTAAAATTACAATTTATATTCTACAGACTCAAAGTTATATTATTTAATTAAAAGTTATAATTTAGATTATTCCAAAGTTATTCTGATAGCACATATTTAGTTTATCTTAGCTATATTGGTCTTGATATTTTAATGTATTTTATAGGAATTTAAAGAAAAAACTTAGATTAGACTCAAAAGGTAAAAGAAGCTCTCATATTAGAGGTGGAACTGTTATTGGACATTGAAGAGTGGTAGGCTTTGAAGGGGTAACAGAGAAGAAAGGACATTTTGGATAAAACCGCTGTACTTTTTTAATACTGTATTTTTTTTTTAAGCATAGGTTTTGGGTCCACAGCAAAACTGAACAGAAGGTACAGAGATTTCCTATATACCATCTGTTCCTCGGCCTACATGAGTTTTCTTTTTTCAGATTTTTTTATTATGGTACAATACACATAACAAAATTTACCATTTTAGCCATTTAAAAAATACAGTTCAGTGGTAGTGAATCCATTCATAATGTGTAACCATCACACCAAAATCCAGCCCCACATCTTATAAAGCTGAAACTATACCCATTAAACAATAACTCCCCATCTCTCATTCCCGCTAAACCCTAATAATCTGCATTTTACTTTCTTCTCTATGATATTGACTAAGTACTTCATCTAAGTAGAGTCTGTAGGTAACACCAAAGGTGTTCATCTTTTTGTAACTGACTTATTTCGTGTTTCATCAATATTGTAGAATATGTCTGAATGACCTTTCTTTTTATAGCTGAATAATATTCCATTGTATATACTGTGTAGCCATATGGTGTCATTCATTTGTCAGTGAGTACATGGATTGCTTTTGTTTTGTAGCTATTATGACTCATATTCCAATGAACTTAGGATTGCAAATATCTCTTTAAAACCCAGCTTTCATTTCTTTAGGGTATGTACCTAGAAATAAAATTGACCCAGAAGAATCATATGGGAATTCTATTTTAATTTTTTTAGGAATTAACATTTTGATTTCCACAGTAGCTGTGTCATTTTACATTCCCACTAAACTATACACACAGATTCTCCAAATCCTTGCCAGCACTTGTTTTCTGGGTTTTCGTTTTGTTTTATTTTGTTTTATTTTGTTTTTGGTAGTAGCCATCCTAACAGGTGAAAGGTGATATCTCATTGTGATTTTGATTTGTATTTCTGTAATGGTTAGTGATATTGAGCATCTTTTCAATAATACTTATTGGCTATTTATCTTCTTTGGAGAAATGTATATTTAAGTCCTTTAGCCATTTTTGAATTGGGTTGGTTTTTTGTTGTTAAATTTTAGGAGTTGCTTATCTATTCTGGATATTAATCCCTTATCATATATATGATTTCTGTGTGGCAGTTGGCTTCTTTCTTGCTGTTTTCAAAATCCTCTCTTTGTCTTTGAAAGTTTGATGATAAAGTATCTTTGTGTGCCTCTCGTTGAGTTCTTCTTATATGGAGTTCATTGACCTTCTTGCATGTTTATATTCATAACTTTTATTAAATTTGGGATTTTTTTCAGCCATTATTTCTTCAAATATTCTTTGTTCCCCTTTCTGTCATCTTTTTCTTGAACACATGTGCATATGTTGGGCCTTTGGTGGTGTCCTATGGGTCCCATAGCTTTTGTTGACTTTTCTTCAGATTTTTTTTCTTTCTGTTCTACACCCAAATATTTCCGTTGTCCTATCAAGTTCCCTGATTCATTCTTCTTCCTGCTGAAATTTGTCTTTGAATTACTCTTGTGAATTTCAGTTATTTTACTTTTCAACTCCAGAATTTCCTTTCAGTTTCTTTTTAGGTTTTCTGTCTCTTAGTTGCTATTTCCGTTTTATCCATACATCATTTTCTTGACTCGCTCTACATCTTCTTTCAGTTCTTTGAGCATTTTGGGAACCATTGTGTTAAAAGTCTCTGTTTAAATCTTTGCTATCTGGTCTTCTTCAGGATAGTTTCTGTTTATTTTTTTCCCTTTTAGGTGGCCTTTTCTATTTCTTTGGATGTCTTGTGATTTCTGTTGCAGTTGAAAATTGGACATTTGAATCTAATAATGTGATGACTCTGGCAATCAGATCTTACTATTCTTCCCTAAGAGCTTGCTGTTATCTATTATTTTATCCCCGCTCCCTCCCACCCCCACACTCCTGCATTTAATTGTAGGTTTCCTTTGTGCCAAGAACCCACCTGAAGTATAAACTCAGGTCTTTTGTGAGCTTTTTTCCTGAGTATGTGTGGTCACTTTTTAATTTTCCCTGTGGATGTATTTGTTTGTCTGTTTTTAAAGGAAAGGTGCAAGCAGGAATGAAAGTGAGCAAAGACCTGCAGGAGAAGAGAGAAAAAATTAGCACTTTATTTATTTTACTTAGTTGTTCATCTTGGTTTTCACACCGGCCTCAGGTATTGAACCTGGGTCCCCAGGGTATGTATGTAGCCTGAGCTCTCAGCCAAAGGCAGCTGACTTAAACTAAATTCCGATAGGGCGCACTGTATTTGCTTTTAAATGTCCATGTCTTTTCCCTCTGGCTCCCAAAAATGTAAAAATAGAAAAATGAAGGGAGGAGAGCAGGGCCTCAGTCCTTTGAATATACTGAAAGTCACTTTACGCAGAGGAGCTGGGGCTAACAACAGCTGGAAGTGCAGCAGTTGCTACCTGTATCTTTGTACTTCTGTCATCAGAAGCAGTAATTCCTAATCAGAGTGTATTCCCCAGTATTGGGAGAACAGGGTTTTGTTTGCCCAGTGGGACTCCTGCATACTCTATGCAACCTGCTCCAGGAACACTGCTTAGCTATAAATGGACTTAAATTAACTGCAATTTACATCTTCCCCCGGGCAGTAAAAAAATCTTCTAGTAGACTCCTGAATTCCCCATCATGTACCTCAGGAGATGCTTGTGTAATTGTTTTCTAGTTGCAAAGACAGATTCCTAGCACTTCCTACTCTGCCATCTCTGCAGAATCCTCTTCTATACTAAGTTTTGAAGGTAGGACTGACTGCAGGATCATCTTCAGTCTGTTTGTTTAAGAATGTTTAGGAAATGTTTAGTAATGTTTAGGAAAACATTATAGAAAATTGTAGGTTACTAGTAGAGAAGGCAACTAGTTGCTGCTAGCTAATAATAGAAAGTTATTAGTTAAAAATATTCATCTGGGGTATACCCCTATGTCTCAGCAGCTAAGGTACAGCCATGTAAAGCCCAGGTTCAAGACCAAGACCTGGAAAAGGGAGGGGGAAAAAAAGTTTAGCTGGGCCTAATCATTTAGACCCTGAAAATTAGGCCAAATTTGCTAGAACATATTTTCTCCTGTAGTCAGTAAATTTTTTGTTTGTTTTTTTAAGAAGTAGGAAGTCAACAGGAATTAAGGCAAGTAGGTAGGCAGTCAGGAAGGAAGGAAGAGGAGGGAGTGACATTTTCATTAGTGTTCATTTTTGTTTGCTCCCGTTGTTCCTGGGTCACAAACCCAGGTCCTTGGACTTTTACCTGAACTACACTGGAGTCTCACAGCTAAACCCTGAGCCTCCAGGGTGTAGCAGTGAAGTTTTTTGTTTAGTTTTTTTAACAGATGGGAATCTACTTAAGATATCCATTTAATAAAGGACCCTTTTTTACTCACTTATTTGTTTAATTTATGTTGTTGAATATATACTTTGTTGTACTACATGGCTTTTTAGAGAGGTTAGAAGGATGAATAAGGGGGCTGGAGAGCCAAAAACCTGTTGTGGAGTAATTCACACACTCACTAGAAGTGATAGACATTTACATTACAAAAGAATATGATAGATGTTCTAAAGGATATGTGTTCATAGTGCTTGAGAACTCAAAATAGGTCCAAGTCTGCTGCAGGAAACCAGGAATTTCTTAACTGGGGAGTTAGCAATCTATATTTTTATAGGAAGACTACTGATTTATCAGGCAAAGAATATTGAAGACTTATCAGTAAATTCATGGTCTATTCAGAGAATGATAAATAAGCCATGCATCTGGAGTTGTGGGAGATATTTCTAAAAAGCAATTTAGGTTCCTATCATTAGAAGCCTAATAATATGATCTATTTGATGAGGGGACCATCACAGTTTTTCAACAAGAAGCTGAGGGGACTCCCTAAAAAATTTGGAAGTTTATTTGGCATTAATGAACTAATATATGACATGAAGAACACTGTTTTTAGTAGGCCTTTTAATTATATCTCCAAAATTAATTTATAATTAGTTCCATAGTCGTTAAATTAGGTAGCCTTTGAGAAGTTCAGAACTGGATTAGTATTCATAGTTGTATTAGTAGCATTTGTATGTGATTTGATATTACCAAACCTTTATTTTATTCTCTGAATAATGATCTTTCTGAGTAACTTCTGGACACTGCTGTTTGGCAGTAGTTAATGAGGTTGCTATTGAGTGGGAAAGACATTCAGTGTGACTCTCCCCTAGACATAGTCTGACTGTGCTCTCAGTGAGTGTAGGCTTTGAGATTGGTTTAAGAGTCAGTCATTAAAAGGCAAACATTTAATCTAGAAGAGATGATTAGTTCTAAATGCCGAAAGATTTGGAGAATGGAGCTATCGGAGATTTTTAAGGAAGAATCCATATTTTCCAGGTTTCCCAAACAATTGCATTTGTATCCCAGCATAAGTATTAGTAGTATGTCTCCTTTAACTCTCAATGAAATAACCTAGTTTGGATAATAAATTATGCCCCTGGTCACCTTCTAAAAAAAAATCAAAAACGAGCCAGGGTTGAATCATTTAGAATGCAAATAATTGAGAAAAAAAATAAAGGGAGGAGCCCAAATGGGTAGGAGTAAACAAAGAAGAAATGGTCTATATAAAATCCAAGAGGGAATGGTTTTAATGGTATTAAGAAGATGAGATTTGTAAAATCATTAGGGTATAATGTAGCAAGATTGCGGAGCATGAACATGTGTTACTAAGTTCATCAAAGTAGAGCCCATTGCCTGCTTGAGACAGTGCTTCATTTGAGCTGCTGCAGAGGAGCCACATTGAGTGGTTTCTTTGATGATAAGGACTATGCCTTTTATTTTTTTGTTTCCCTTTGTCTAGAAAAATGGTTATACTGTAGGCAATACTTTAGGCTTTTTTAAAAAATTGAAATATAGTTAATAGTGAAAAAAAGCTGAGATAGTGGCTATAGATATCATACTTTTAAAAGTTGGTGGTTAAACAGAGAGAAAGGAGAATACTTTTAGTTTGGCAGCAGTTAGAAAGCAGACATCTCTGCATTTTAAATGTTAAGATGAATTTGGTAAAGAGGAAAAATTAGTTTCTGAAGAGAGAAGTTTGAAAGCTAAAGTCCTGTTGTGTAAAGGAAGAACTGATTGTAAATGAACAGTGTGCCCTTAAAGAGGTAAGTAGATAATACCCCCTGTTCTGCCAACACACACAAACCTTGATGATTTAGGACTATTCTAATGAAAGAAGTATAATCACTGCTGTCAGAAAACCTAGAGCTGAATCTTGACTAGATTGTAGCAAATTCCTTACATCCTTATTAACTGACTTGTTCAAAACAGCTCAGCTAGTGGTTTTAGTGACCATCTCTGAGATACCTAGGAATTCTTCCACCAATCTTTTCCTCCTCTGCCTACTACACTTTATAGGATTATGTGTTTCTCCCAGCATTCATCATTTTGGCAGCATGTCATTGGCAGGATGAATGTGCCTGGCCTAAGTTCAACCAAGGGATGTCTTCCTGGTATGTTAAGGTGCAAGATGAGAGAGAGGGTTAACAGAGTCTGCCAGAGATAAAGCACATAAATGGCTATGCTGTAGGACATAAAGACAGAGAAGACCAAAGGGTATTTGTAAATAAGCGTTCAGAGCAGAGCAGAACAAAGAAGGCTAGGGCTTGAAGTTAAATTTTATAGTCTACGTGGAGATGATAAAGCTATAGAAATGAATAATATCCTTCAAAGAGAGAAGGTAAATCTTGAAGAAAGGAGCATTGAGAAATGTGTGTATATAAAGGGTGAGACAAAGAAGAAGAGTGAGCAAAAGGGAAGTTTATATATTTATTTTAAAGAAACCAACACTTATCTGTGCAGATGGTAGCAAGAATATTTTTGCTTTAGATGTAGTCCTCATCAGGAAGATTAGAAATTTTACTTGAAAACTTGATAAAATATAGGTACAGCTTGGCTAATTTCCATTCATTCATAATATGAATTTGATATAGTTAGCAGGCTTGGAACAAATAAAAATTATCATTGTGCAATATCATTTCTGCTATAGAATCACAAATATATCTGTAAAATGTGGTTTATATTTGGTCAGGTTGTCAAACACAGCAAACTCCAGGCCAAATAAGCAAGCTTATAAACGTTGGGGAGAGCATGCCTAGTGTTTTCTAGATAATTTATAATTGTAAATAATGTGAAGGTTCAATATATTTGCTATGTAAGATTAAGGAGAAGTTGTTGAGAGGACCTATACATAAGAGGAATTATTTATGCCACTGGGAAGACTCATGAATTTCCTGACTCTGTAATATACAAAACACAAAAGGAAGTCATTATACTGCCTGCCAAGAAAGGCTTAGGAGTAGATTGAAAGTTGGTGTAAGTAAAGAAGTTGGGACTGGAGGTGGAGCACTGACAGGAAGACAAACAGGGAGAAGGAAGTATGGAAGAATGTAGATAGGCTTAAGGTCAGTTCTATGGAGTAGAAAATAGGGAGCAAGCAGGTCATTTTGATGCCTAACTCAGTGCCAAGACAATATAGGTCACAGAAGTACTTCTTGAAGGAAAGAATGAATGATGATTAGGCAGAAGAAGAATTACTCTTACAAGAACAATGAAATACTGCTTTGCTCCCACTTTATCTGTTATATGACTTTAGTCATCATTTGCCTTCCTGAAATTGGGTTTGCTGTTAAGATTCATTGTTATACCATACACTAAATGTGGGAATATTGCAGGTAATTCATATTTGAACTTATAATTTTCGTTTATCTTGGGAGACTGTGGGATCCCCTGCTGTTTAAAAATATGGTGAATGTCCCTGAGGACTAGGAAATTGTTTTTGTTTTAAGACTGTGTAACAGAAGATACATGACCACATCTAGCTCCCCAGTATAGGCCTGTCCTTGGGTGAGCACTTTTGGCTGATCCTGACAAGTTAGAGGTGTGTAGTTATTTCCTCTACTAAGATGATCAAGGATGGTGAGAAGTAGGATGAAGAGTTTAAAATTAATTCCAAATATGGGTGTATAAATGGAAGTGAAAATATAGAAACTTAATACACAAAACTGATCAGATGCTGTGTAATTTACGAATTTTTTTTCTTCATTTTCTTCCAAGTTCCTTTGAAATCAGATAGTCCACAAAAACTTAGTATATAGAATTTTAACTGATTTCTTAACTCAAATACTATGGTGACCTCACATCTGATAATGTAAAAAGATTTCAGAGTCATGCCCTGGTAGAGAAGCAATTAGGTCTGCTGCCTTCAGGCAAGCACAATCCACATGTATCCCAAGGACCCAGGTTCCTGTTCAGGTCGGGGTGGGGGGATGGAAAACAACTAATGTGAACAACTAAATAAAATGCTTCTTCTTCCTCTTCCTACCTGCCTGCCAACTCACCTTCATTCCTGCCTGCATCTTTCCTTCAAAAAAAAAAAAAAAAAGAGAGAGAGAGATACAGGGTCATAGAGGTTGTATTTTCAATTTTAAGTTAGTGTATATTTGCAACCCAATTTAATTTACCCCATATAGTCTATCATTTTTAAAACATTCCTGTATGCATGTAAGTAAAATATGTGGTAATAGTCTATTTGCAAAGAAAAGGTGGACTAAGTCAAAGAACTTTCATCTATTTCATTCAATATGTATCTGTTTGAGTGTCTGACAGATACTGTTTTAGACACTGGGGAACAGATACAAAACTGAACAAGACACAAAATCCTAACCTTCCTGGAGCTGTTTTAAATCCTACTTTGAGAAGGGAATATTTCAGGGTAGGTGTTAATTAATCAAAGAAGAAAATACCTTAATCTCTAGGAGAGCCATATTTTCAGTGAAACTGAAATATAAACTAAAAAGCTCACTGAAAACAAAGATTTTCAGTTGTTTTTTGTTGCATTCACTGCTGTATATACTCAGAACCCAAAACTGCTTGGTTCATAATAATCATTCAGGAAGTATTTCATTGGTTGAAGTGTTTATTGTTTTGAATTTGTATAATCAGAAACATGGACATTAATATATGATTTTTTCCTCCAACGAATTGAAAACTTTATCATCTCAATTACCTTATTTTTATGTCTGTTACCTACTTTTTGTTTCTCCTTCTCACCATAGGATGTAAGAAAAACTTGTTAATATTAGGGGGATATGATATTGCAAAGAAGAGATTTGAAAGGGAACCCAAGAGGTCTTCTTTTGTCCAACTTCCTGACTAGAAAAATGGAGTAAAATGAGTAGGTTATATGTTTTTAATTAATCATTTAAAAAACTAGGACAACATAATTGGGTTCCCTCTTGAGAAAAGAGAGAAAGGTACTTAACCCTAGATTTTCAAAGTACTAAGCTGAAAATTTTAGAACTTTTAACTGTGTGGGAAAGTAAAAAAAAAAAAAAAAAAAAAAAGCACAACTAAGCTGCTCTTTGTTGATATCAGAAATGGGCCTGTCATTCATTTTGGCAATGAAGCATAGCCTCCTATCTCAGGGGGCAGGACCGGGGCTCTTTTTATCCTCCCAGAATAGTGGACAGTTATTATAGGTTGAAAAGCCCCGACCAGTTTTTCAAGAGTTCTTCCTTTTTTTTTTTTTCTCCTGAAACTTTTGGTGCCTCTACTCTGCCTTCAAGATGCACTAACACCTCCTGCTTTGAGACTGCTTTGGACCAGCAAATACCCTGTCATGTATAATTCAGATTATGCTGGTTTCATGAGTAAGTTTAATCTTTATTTTTTAGTTAAAATTTAAGTGATTTTTAGAAAAACGCTAGCTTGGAATTAGGCGTTTTATCATTTTGCCACTTTTAAGCATATTTTTGAAACAAACTTTTATAAACAATGCTCTACATGAAAACTTTTAAGACGTGCACTTTTGATTTCTTCTGAAATATCTCATTTGCATTAGGTAGTGTTTATCTTTTGAAAGTCAGTTTTCTTGAGCATCTTTTTAGTATTACTGAGAAGGATTTTAAATCGAGCCTTTCTGAGCTCCATTGCTTATGTCTGACACAGTCTCAAGTTTCCACTGAATGGTAACAAAGACTGTAGAGTGTTATGGGTACTGCAGTGAGAGGCATGCTTCTTTAGACCAGGTAAGAGAGATCATTTTGTTTCTTTCTGCCGGGTGAGTTTTTGCTGGGTTTATTTTATATTCTCCCCAAGAGCAGCAGTGTTTAACTGATAAATATGCAGGAGTTCGCAGAATTCAAGATGTCCTTGCTGTTGCAGACAGGAAAATACAGGCTATGGGGGTTGGGGTGGGCAGGGGGGAGGGGTAGATTAAGCGTAGTTGATCCTTCAGTTACTTATATAAATCAATTGAAATGTGAAAATAATGATCAGGCTCACTTTTCTTCCTTCAAGAACCAAGGAAACTGGAGGAACTGACTAATTTTAAAGGTACTTCATGGTTGGTTATTACTTGTGAATTAAATTCAAATGATAGTTTTTACTTTCACTTCTTCCCAGTAGTTAATAAAAGAAGCTTTGCCTTTAACTATCCATTTTTTTCTAAGTATAAAAACTTTTAAATTGTCAATGGCAAAAAGTGTTTCCTTAGGATCTTTGAAATGAACCGGACGCACACAAAAAAAACACATTGCTTTTTATAGCTGTTTTATTCCTTTTTTCTTTTTTCTAGCATATTTTTCTTAAAAGTATTTGTGCTTTGAAAATGTCAGCTGTATTCTAATGAAGCTCAGGCATTGTTTGCTCATAAAGGGACCGGTGCATTCCACTGCTTTATGGTTATTATGAGGCACAGTGTGAGAGTGTGGGTGGTACCATTTGGTGTCTGCTTCTTGGGGTAGTGACTGCCATTATGTTAGTGTTGGATGGGAAAAGAAAATACAGCGTGCAGGATCCTATATGAATTGGACTGTGAAAAAAATTGTAACCCTCAACAATACTGAGTGAGGCCTGCATCTGTGACAACATGAATTGAATCCTTCAAGTGTACTCTTGAAGTTTACGTTTTCATTACAATTAATATTCTAGCAATCACATCACTTTAGTTCTTTTTTATTTTTTTAATGTACATAACATTTAATTATTTTTTGAACTTTATTAAGTTAATGTCTAGATAAACTATGATATTTGAAGTAGATACAGGAAAAATTTAAATAATTTACTTTAAAAAGTTTAAGGAACTTCTGGGTAGGGAGGTGGAGTGGGAGAGGAGGTCAGGCAGAGAGCCTTTCTTTCAGTTAGGAAAAAAAAAAAAAAAAACCGATGAAAAAAAGCAACAGATGTTTCTTCTGTTACCATTGAGATTGTTCCATTCAAAATGGAATGGGGAGGGGAGGTAATAAATCTGACTTAATCAGCAAATAAATAAAACTTTGTCATTTAAAATGTATTCACATAGTCAGAATTTAAGATCCCTTGTAAAGTAACATATTCTGAATAACATAACTTTTGAAAACTTTTTTTCACTCTTAAAAACTTTGTAACAGATTTGTGAGAGTTAATTTTTAACTTTCATTTAGCTTTTCATTTAAGTTACAGAAAAAATGATCATTAAATAATGTAGAATGTTAGGGGGGGAAAACATAAGCCATTATAAGATATAATGATACTACTCAGGTTGCAAAAGTTCATAATTGCACAATAGGTACTAAGGCCAAAAAATGAAATTGCAATATGAAACAGCAGATGCATTTAGTGATAGATCATTTTATCTTCAACAAAAAGAGACTCCAAAACATTTTTTAAAAAGAAATGTGGCAGGAGTATTTTTTATTTTAATTGATGTAGTGTTGCAGTTTGCCTCTACAAAAGAAGCTTTAATCGTACACTTAGACTGGTTGCCTTTGGAAAGGGGAATGTTTATCTTCTGGAAAGAGTAGGAATGAAGAACTTAGAGGCAATATGCATGTAAGGAAAGAGATCAAAATTTTTTTTTAAAGCTTTGAATTTGTGGCGTTCATAATGTGTAAAAACTTTTCCTTTCACAGCAATCACAAAGATGTTCTCTGTTCTTGTATAGTTTGTACTTATACACATTGCAGCTGATGCATTTCTTTATGTTTGCCTATGAAAAAACATTTCTCAGAGTCAGATCTTTCCATATTAGACACTTTAATGTTTTGCCATATCTGATCCTCTAAAATTAGTAATAACATATAATACCCAAAATGTTCTTTGAGCCTTAATTCAAAATTTTGTATGGGGCAAGTATTAAACAATTTTCACAATATTTAATTGGTCTAAGGGAAGACTGGAAAAGAAAACAACAAAAATGTTGGTGGCCCTGCATGTGATATAACTATGGCAAAATCATAGATTATAGTTATCAAAAATGTGTTGCTTGTTATAAACGTGGGCATGGCAAAATGTTATTAATGAAAACAACATCAGCCGCAACCAGATAGAAATGATTGAGACTTCACCACTCCTGTGAAGAGCAGTAGACTACAAGAAGCACTCAAGAGTGACGTGTCTACCTTGTATATAAAGTGTTCAGCGCAAAAAGAGGCCTTACCTATTCATGGTTCAAGTCAAAATACTCAGAAGGTGACTGAATCACATCGTTCTGTCTGATTGATAGACAGAAGGGTGTGTGTGAGCGTGGGGCTGTGTGTGCGCATGTGTGTACGCGTGCAATTAAAAGTGGTGGCAACCTCATCTCATTTCTGGAAGTGTGTGGAGGAAAGAGGGAAGACTTGCCTTGATGCCTATATTTTTCTAATTTTGTTGTTTATTGCAGGTAAATAGTATGACTATTGTGCTCTGAGTTTATTATGTTAGTGGATCCAGGAACCTATGGAGTAATAGTATTATTTCATTCTACCAAGATTAGGCAGCCAATTTACAGAGGAACTTTGGCATCTTAACTCTCACACTAGACATAATCAGCAGGGGCTTTGTTTGTGGCATTTGCTCATTTGTGTTGCAAACTTTGATGAGTGTCTTGGCAATTTCTCCTATAGAAAATGAGGAAGATACTGCAAACAGCTCATTATTTCTGCATGCCAAGTAGACACTGTGGAACTTATTTATAAAAGTTTGCAAAATATTTTACTACAGAAGATTTTGTTGATATTAATGTTTAACTTTCAGATTTCTTGCTCTTTACATTGTTTTTTGTTTCATTTTAAGAGAGGGAGAGGTGGAATAAACATTCTTATTTGTTTTTGTACTTTTGGTTATTCTCCCCAGCACCAGTTTCAGTCTCAAACCCAGCTACCAGCTTAGCACCTGAGCCACCAGGGCAAGCCAGTCACATTGTGATTGAAATATAGCTTCGGTAACAGCTCTCAGACTTTCTTATTGAAATAAGAATATTGGCATGCCCTGGTGGCTTAACAGTTACGTTCACTGGCTGCCATCTATGTACATCCCAAGAACCCGGGTTCGTGACCCATGGTGAGGGAAACAACCAAGATGAACAATTCACAGGTGATTCTTGGTCTGTTTTGAGTTTAAATCTCCTGAAGTTTTAAATTTATTTGAAGAGTCCAACTTTTAAATTAGAGATCTATGTGCGTTCCTTTTATAAATCTTAGAAAAAAATCTTTGGTGTACTTTCAAGATGATTTATTTGTTAACACTCTCTGGAGCTACTTACCATCAGAGGGGTTGTGGGCTTCAATAGAATGATTTCCAATTAAGTGCCTTTGAGTAAAATACCCATAAATTCTGATCCTGTGGTTGCACCCAGCTGTCTTGATCTCCTCTAGCCATTCAGTGGCTGTTGGTTTGAGATAAAACATGCTTACTCCTAGGGGGCAGACACAGTGTCTATATGCCATCTGGTGGGTGTATCAGCTGTGGAGATGGTGCTAAAAGTCACTGAAAATAAGCATTGGATAGTTGTAGAATTTAAGAACAAGAAGTGAAGAAATAAGGGCCATTCACCTCTTTCTTTTTAAATGATAATAGAGATAGTTCATTTTAGGAGGAGTCTTTTTGCTTTCCATTATTTCCTTAATTTGAACAAAGAGAAAAAGGGAACTTGAAGTAATCTTTCCTAGTCTTGCCTGGTCCTAAGAATCATCTGAGGCGCTTGTTAAAAATATTCATTGCCACCCATTTTCTGATTCCTTAGGTGTATAGAGGAGGCCAGGAATTTTTATTTTGAATAAGGGGATACTATCCTCCTTCACTTTTCTCCCTCTTTACATCTTATGATTCGGGAAGGATCGCTGTGAAGCATTGGAAGAACCAAGTTATTTGAGGGCATATCGTAAATTATTAAATTATTAATCAGAAAACTTATTGTCCAAAAACAGAAATACTAATTAAGCAAATGGAAGAGAAATGAGAAAATTAAGAATCAAAAGGTTTCCTTGACTGGGTAAAATAATAGAAAAATGACAAAGTGATATATATTTTCTTTAAAGATAAAGAAGCCAATGAAAAGAGAGTAAGATCAAGGCTTACAGATGACACAAATATTTTTAGATGAACATTTAAAAAATATTGAAAAGATCTTGCAAAGAAACCTAGTGAGAATGGATGAATGATTTCTTGTAGCTTGAGATTTGATGAACTGAAAGAAAACACTGGTAATATTCCAGATACATAGAGCTAGAATTAAGAAATCAAGAGGCTCTGTTTAAATCCTGGTATGTGGAAAGACAGAGAAAGATTTTTTTCTCAAATAGAAGAATTCAGAGCATTTTTGGTTTGAATACCGGGGAAAGATGGAGCTAAATAATTATTTTAAAAGGTGTCCTCAAGTCAAAAATGCTTATTTTTTATCAAATTTGATCATCTAGAGAAAGTATGTTGGAACAACTAACAAAGATTTATTGACCCATATAGGAGTATGCCCTCAGGACTGTAGTGCTGTTTCTTGTTATGACCATTTAAAGGATCCTTTACTTGTTTCATGAAAAGATTCTAGTTAGATGGTCCATCTAGGAGAAACCTGTAAGCCTTGTTTTTGACAGGTAAAAACATTTTTTGCTTCCATATCCATGATATGTAAGAAAGTGCATTTGTGATCTTTATCTCTGTACCACAAGATGCTTGATTTCCATTTAGGAACAAATCTAGGTCACTTTATCTATTACAGTTTGGAACTTTTATGAACTTTTGTCTTCTGTTTCTCACCCATCACTTTCATAATGTGATAGTCACTCAGCTTAGAAAGGCTGGTAGTAGTGATGGGCTTTGGATTTAATCACAGTGACTTTGGTGAACATGATTAAGTACAAATGTAGTAAAATAGAACATAGTGGTATTTTATATGTACAGATAAGTACATTACACATTAGTATAGATACAATGTGCATTGTAATTATACTAGTAGCTAGCTATAGATGAAATCTTTAAAAAAAGATCTGATGATACATAAAAATAAGTGAAGATACAGTAACTGTGAGGTTTGTTTATTTACCTTTGCTTCCTAGTTCTGAAATATATATGTGTGTATACATGCACACATATACACACGTACATACATGTACATGTGTATATGTATGTATACTATATACATTCATATATGTATAATGAGGTAATAGAGATAGATATACTATATTTTAAGGATGCTATTTTTTTGCTTAGAGGTTTAATATTTCTCATTGGAGGTGCTGTATTTCTTAAATCATTTGCATTATTAATGTATATTTTATTTATGAAGTTGTTGACCTTAGTTATTTTTCAAATAATAAAGTTGATGGGTAGTCCCTGAGCTGCCCATATCATTTCTCCCTAATCTACTCTGTCTTCAGTGATGTGTATTACTTTCTTGATAGTTGGCTGAAATTAGGAAAGTAGTCTTAAAACCATGGAGTCCTTTTTCTTTGCAAACAAGTTGGTCCACTCCAGAATGGAGTGACTTTACCTCATTAGGACTGTGTTTGAAACTAATCTTTTACAACAGTTATTAACAGATAGTTAAAAATATAATGTGGGAGAGAAAGAAATGTTTGATTCTTATTCTTGACTCTGCCTATTCTTTAGTGGAAATATTAATCATGAGTGAAATAAAGCCATGTCATACTGGCATATAAATAGGGAGATCAGTGGAACAGAACAGCAAGTCAGTAAATTGACTCGTGTAAGTAAATAATCAAGGTAGCATTTTATATCAACATGAAGGAAAGGGAGTAAGTAGATTTTTTTCACTAAATGTATCCATCTGAGAAAAAATTTAATCTTTTATTTCCTATATCAAATAAATTTCAGATCAATTGATGAGGGTTTAAATTTTTAAACGAAGGCATTAAAGTGTTACAAGAAAACATGGGATGTCTAATCTAATCTTTGTATATAACTAACGGTAATTAATTTCAAAGAACAGGATATCCAACCAGAAATACCAAACCTTTTAAGATATATATAGTATGTATAATGTTCACCTCCAGGCTAGTGAGCAGGGATAAAAAAACTTTGCAATTACTCCCTTCATTTTTACCTTTAAATATACTCGTAGACCTTTTAAATTATGATACAAAAGTCATAATAGGAAAGAGCATGAAAATTGCTTACATTCTTTAAAAATGTGCACAGATCCTTGCTCCTTTGTGTCTCAGGAGACTAAGGACAGACTGTGAAAGCCATGGACATGGATTTGAGATCCATGCAGGGAGTAGTGGGGAGGACAAAAGTGCAAAGAAAATCATGTAAACACAAGAGACAGATGTTGAATTGCAACAAATGTTTGAAGCAGGTATGACAGAGTATACTACTTAATAATTAAAGAGGGCCTACTAATAAAATCATAGCCAATAGAAAGATGGGCATAATTCTCAGAAGGAAAATTTAGGTGATTTTTAAGCAAAACATTTTCAAGCTTATTCATTTTTTTGGCTTCTTTTTTTTTTAAAGGAAAGGTGCAGGTAAGAATGAGTAAATAGGTAGGCAGGAAGGCAGGGCGAGAGAGGAGAAAGGTGTTTGTTTATTTTATTTTAAGTTGTTCGCACTGGTTGTTTCCTGCGACACCCTCATCTCCCCAGACACACACACACATACACTTGAACCCAGGGATGATTGACTTAACCACTACTTCACCAGGGTGCACCAAGCTTATTTATAATAACAAATTTAAAACAAAATGAGATACAAATTTTAATCTGAAAATTGACAAAAATAGAGTTTGATAATATTGAATTGGTCTTCACCAGTTGGAAATGGGCACTTTCATACATTTTTGGAAGGAGGGTGAGTTGGAACAGTTAGTTGGTACAACCAATGTGTCTAAAGACATATAATCATTGCGGTGTTACTTATAGTAATAAAGGAGTTTATAATTAATAATATTTGTAATACTAAAAGCTTTTCCATTATGAAGGGATTCAGTAAATAAACTGCCAAAACCATAAAAGGAATTTCTGGAGCTAACTAAATATTGAGACAAATATGCAAACTGATGACCGTAATCAATCATATGTGTAAGAGGGAAAAAAGATATCTATGCAAGTATGTCATATATGCCTAGAATAACTCTGGAGGTTATATAAACTGGCACCAGTAGCTATCACTAGTGAAGAGAATGGTTAAGTGCTGATTGAGGATAGAAGGAGACTTAGTTTTCACTGTACACTCTTATCTCATTAATTTGTATCATATGCTTGCATGCAGACTTTCATGTGTTCATTCCTTCATTCATTCATCTAACATACTTGGGATTCTGCTCTGTCCTTGGCACTGCGGTAGGTGCTGCAGCTATTGTGGTAAATAAGGTGAGCCTGGTCCTTATAGAACTTAACATCCTGAGAGTGAGTGGGCTGTGGACACATAATAATCATATAAAGAAGTAATTATAAATATGTAGTATGTCATATAGAGATACATACTGTGGTGAAAAATTCTAGTAAGTTAGGAAGTACTGATACGCAGTGGTCAGGCATCTCAAGCACAGTGAGTGACAACTGAGCAGAGGCTTAAGGGAAGCTGGGGAATAAGGCACGTAATATCTGAGGGAAAAAATTAAAGGCAGAGGAAACTTAAAGGACAAAGGCCAATGTGGAAACTTGGTTGGCATGGTTTGAAGAACATCATACAGGTCTGGGTGAATGTAGTGGATTGAAATAAGGAAAGATTGTCAAGACAGAGAGGGGGACCTAGTACTGACTGAGATACAAAGCCAACTGGAGGGTTTTGAAGAGAATTACTCCACAGAGCAGAATCACTCTGACTGCTGTGTATTGGATAGAACATTGTCTCTCATTAGTGACCCACGTGTGTAATTTTCCATTTTCCGGTAGCCACATTTATGAAAGTAAAAAGAAATGGGTAAAATTAATTTTAATGATAGATGTTAATTAACCTAGCATAGCCAAAACATGACCTTTCAAGATACAATCAATACAAATAAATTATTATGAAATATTACGTACATTTGGAATGTTTAGTCTTTAAAATCTGATGTGTATTTCATAGTCAGCACACCTCAGTTTAGATGCTAAATTCTCAGTAGTTGCAGTGAAATGTAGTACTACCAAAACAACAAAGTTGTATTTAAATTATTTAAAATTTTTAATTAAGTAAATTCAAAATCCTCGGTTGCACTCACCACATTTCAAGTGCTTAATGGACAGTGTCTAGTGAGAGTTGTGGGGTGAAGTGGAACGGGCACAGTACAGAAGCAGCCTGATGAATCAGGAAGATCTGCAGTAATTCAAGCAGGAAATAGTAGCCTGAACCACAGTGGTACAGTGGAGTGGGAGAGAAAGAGTTGTATTCAAGCTTAGTCATTCATCTTGGTTGTTCCCCCAAACCCTGGGATGCAAACCTGGGACTTTAGGATGTATGTGGATTGTGCCTTACTACACCAGGTGCTGCAGAATGTGTATAATTGTTGTTTTTTAATTATATAATTTTTATTGCAGTAATTATTCTACACATTAAAATAACCTATGTATACATTCCCCATTCCTCAAATATATGTCAACATCATGCCCTCCACCAAGTCACCAAGTGTTCATCATTGCCCAGTGGCCTCCGCCATCATTTGCCCCCACCCCTTCCACTCCCTGTTGATCACCTCAGTTCTGTTGCAACTGTCCAAGGGTTGCTTTTGTTTTGTCTGTTCCTCTTTTTTTTTTTTTTTTTTTTGTCTATTCACATTCCACCTATGGGTGAGGTCATCTGGTGTCTTGCTTCTTTTAACTTATATCCAGAATGTGTATAATTTTTTAAGTGGTTATTTAAAAATTTGTACTGTAACACACAGCCTAATGCCTCTCTAATTACCTTTGTTAGATTGCTGTCCGAAAAGTTTCCTCTACCAACAGACCATGTTTAGCCCCTAACTTACAGGAGACAGTGTCATTTGTACTCAATATCTACAGTACTTAGCATATAGTACTTGACATATAGTAGGTGCCATATGAATATTTAAAAAATAGATCCATTTTGCCATGTTTCGCCAACTCAGGACTTTGTCAGACTTCTTAATCTTTATCACCCTGATAAAACTAAGCGTCTCATATCATTTGATTACCGGTATATGTTTATTCCATGTAGTCAGTTTATTTTCCTATTGAGATATTATCTTATTCTTACTGATTTTTAAATGGGAAACTAGGTAAATATATATATATATATATTTTTAAGGATAGTAAATGACTTGTGTGTTGCAACTTTATTTACCAAGTCTGAGTCTTTATCTTTTAAATATATTGGGTCTTTTACTATTTAGAAAATATTTGATCACTGTAGCTTATAATCATTATGAGATATGATAGGCTAAAGTTCCCCTCTTACCCAGTATTCCTTTTGTTCAAAAATTTCCTTACTGTTGTTACCTGCTTTTTTTCTTCCAGATACATTTGGGAATCAGTTCGTCAAATTTTCTCAATTGCCTATAAATTCTTTTGGTATTCCTGGCATCACAGATCTGGTTTTAGTGTTTTCCTTTTTATTTGGGCCAAGATTTTATTTTTTAAGTTTTCCTTTAGTATTGGGTTTAAAGTTGTCCTCAGTTATCCTTTTTTTATGTTTCTTTGTTATTTTTTGAGTTCTTAACTTTTGCTTCTAACACTATCAGAAGTGATGTCATCTTAAACATACAGCCGTTTAAAGTAGTTTATGAAAATCAGTTGAGAATTGGGCTTTTTCAGGGCTGTGTTCTTCCTCATATGGATCTGTAGTGTATCCTTCTCCTGCCTGACACTGAGTTGAAGGCTGGATTAATCACATGCTTTTCCTCCTCCTAGAATCAAAGATTTAGTCCACAGAGCATATCCCGGTAGAGCAGTGATTAGGTCAGTTGGCTCCAAAGAAGTGCAGGCTACATATCCCTGTGTTCCAGTACCAGGTCAGGGAGGAACAACCAGTGTGAACAACTAAATAAAAATAAAATGAAATGCTTCTTCCTCTGTTCTTGCCTGTCTGCACCTTTCTTTTAAAAAATGTTATTCTCCAGTTAGGTGGATTCTTGACTAGAAGACTGAATGTATTTGGAAAGTTCTGATGATAATCTTTAGTAGTTGATAAGACACAAAGATATTTTATTATAAAATATTTTATTATATAAAATGTTTTATATTTTTTTAAGTCAGCTGAATAGCCACAGAGTAAGGAAACGAGATAATACTGATCGTTCAGTCTTTTTTTTTTTTTTTTTTTTAAGTAAAGTTACCTGAGGGAATGAGAGCAAGTAGGGAGCAAGCAGGAAGAAAGGAGGAAGAACATTTTCTTTATTTTTATTTGTTTATCTTGACTGCAAACCTGAGTCCTTGGGATATAATTAGACTGCACTTGCTGACTGTTGGGAGGCGACTGATCCAACTGCTACTCCTCAAGCAATAAACAAAGGACAAGATGCTTCAACTGATTTCAAACTCAAACGTTATTCTACCTGTTAAAAAGTAATGATGCAATTTAGGCTACCTTAGAGGAAATGTGGCAGTCATGTTAGGAAAGATAACAGATTCAATCTGTACAAATCCGTTTTTATAATTATGTTCACCTATTTTATACTAGGATACAAAGCAGAGAAACTTGGCCCACTTCTTATAGAACTACAAGTAAATAATAACACATTTTAGGAAAAGATTCGGCATCCAAAATCACAGAGGCTGAGGGCAGCTGTTGAGGAGGCAGCACTGCAAGCAGAAGCTTAAGAAGTAGAGCTGTGGCCCTGCCTATCAGGGGGGCCGTATGCAAATGATTTAACCTCTTTATCTCAGTTCTTTCATTTGTAGAGTTCGTAATAATATATTCAGCTGTTGCCCTAAGCATTAGTTAGATGCTGTTTCTGTGGGAGCCTCGGGGGCCAAGTCAGAAAAGGGTGTGGAATACCATTCTGAAGTCGGAGGCCAAAGCTAGGAGTTGTCCTCTGCCCGGAGACTTCCCAGTCGGAGGGGAGGGGTCTTTGAACTGATTGGACTGTGGGTGACTGACAAGCCTGCGCTCTCCAAACAGCTGCTGTGCTGCTACGTGGACTCAGAGGCATTTAGAAGGGTTGTGGAGACTTCGTTCAAAACAGCTTTGTCAATTGAAAGATGGGTTTGTTATAGATGTGTTGAAGGACTGGGAAAACTAATTGCGGTAGGATTTTGAGTTAGAGAAGTAGTGCTTATTCCTGGCTGCAAACTGGAGAACTTTTAACCGCCTAATTGACCAGGTTCATTCCAGATCAGTTTTATCTCTGCGAACCATAAAGTCAAAAGGTAACTGTATTCAAACCAAAGTTGATTCAATTCCAAATTAAGCAAATTCCTGCAGCATAAAGGAACAACCATAAGGAATTAGCAAATTGGATCTGGTGGTCAGATGAATGCAGGTGAGTCACAGGGTGGATGATGATGGTACAAGACTCAGTTGTATACCAATCTGAGAACTTAAAGGAGAAGCAGATTTGGATACTAGACCTTGCTAGGTAGGCATAAGAAAATTATTTTTAAATGTGGAATTTAAGGGTAAATTATACAGAATGAATCGACATAGAGAAAATGACAAACTTACCTCTACCAAGATAGGGTAGAAAACTTAGGTAAGAGTTGATAATTGATTGGTGAGACACCTGAGGAGACAGAAATGCAGAGCAGACTTAAAAAAAAAAAAAGCCATTAATGTGAGGATTTCCACTCAGAGAAATAAGTAAAAATATGTGAGGTTGTAGAGAAATCCACACATTAGGGACGAAGAGGTGCAATATGACCTGATGGCCTGGTTTCCTTCCTGTAGAAGATGGGCATATCTGTTGAGAATTAGGAGGTCAGAGGGGGTTAATGAGTCTTTAAAAACCTTGGAAGAGTCATATTAGGAGGGCCCTCTGAGGAAAGAGATAGAGAAAGGAGGTATCTTTCTGATATCTGTTCCTGAATGTTGGTTTTCCCCCAGAGTTGTTGACTCTCACATACTTATTGTGTGGTCTCCTTTGTTATATTAGATTACATTGCTATTTTCTAAGAGAAACTTTAAGATGTGCTTTTAGAAGTTTGTCTGGAGGAGTTAAGTATTTCAGAAAATCAACTGGTTTTTGTTCGGGGGACAACACTTTGCTATCTTAATTTGAAACTGAAAGTGTTAAAATCCCTTGAAAGCACTGTCTGTATCCCACAGTTTCCAGCATTAATAAGTGGGTATAGTCATATTTTCTGTTACAATACAACTTCAAAAACCTACCAACTCAACATTTTGAAAACGTTACCTTTTAGTATAAATATTTATATTCTACTCTAAAGAAGTAATGACATTTATTTTACTTCTTTTTATACTTCACATGTTTTTTCTTTAGTGTCTAATAAAGATCTAACTGGATATATTAACTCCGATGTAAGCTATGACTTGCATTATGTAGTCTCTAAATATTTTTTTCTCTACGAAAACCACAAAACTAAAAGCTCAGTAGTTAAATGTCAGAGAGACTAAACTACTTATTTTATAGATTTCCTGTTTAGTAGAACTAATAGTATTCACTGCAACAAACCAGTCACTTGTATACTTTTCAGTAAGACTTCTTTATTACTTCTTACGATAATTATAAAGTACTTAAACAAAAGTGGAGTTAGAACCATAGATGTATAGATCGATAGATCAGGGACTTGAAATTGTAGAACATTAACTTAGTGTTTTGATGTCATTTCAGGTAACATTTCATTTGTTGCATTTCCAGTTTCCAGCACCAATTCACCCACCAAGATTTTACCAAAAACCTTAGGACCAATAAATGTGAATGTTGGACCCCAAATGGTAAGAAAATCATCAAATCTTAGAATTTGAAACTTAGTTTAAGACTAATTTACAGACTAATTGTACTAAAGATCTTTGATCATATATTCCAGTTTGCGCTCCCTTGTGGCTCAGGTACTAAACTGGCGGCTGGGGTGTGGATCTTATAAAACTAAGGACCCAAATAAATAAGTGAAAGTGCTTCCTCTTCTTCCTCCTTTCAGCCTTCCTTCAAATTTTTCTTCCTCCTCTCCCTTTCTTTCTCTCTTAAAAAAAATTCCGTTAATTTTTTTATCCTAATCACTTTCTTTAAAAAGAAAGTTTTGTTTTTGTCTGAATGTAACTGTTTAAGTCTTGAGAAAATGAAAAGCATTGTGTTCTTCAAAGGCTAATTTTCATGTTTTGTACTTGTGAATTCTGAATGTGTAATATTAAGGCATTTGTTCCCTGTATGAGGCTTCTCATTTAATTAAACTGATGTAAAATCAGTATCTTTTATACTTCTTTTTTCTTTTTTTTAATAAAATAACCTACTACCTTAACTATGTATATGCTGTCATAGAAATTGTGGCCCAACTGTTGATCTGTATCTGGAGTTGTTAATTTAAAACTCTTTCATTAAAGGACTTTTGGGAAAAGGCAGTATACCACTTCATTTTAATCTATAGTAGTGAAAAAAAAAAGAATTTATAAGGAAAATATTTTAACTGTTTCTCTGAAAGTATTAATTAAGCTAGGGTTTTAAGTGCATAGAACTTTTAGAAAATCTTGTGTATAAACTAAGTTGCATGCAGCTACTCTAAAACTATACCTAATTTAAATATACTTACTCAAAAGAAAATGTATATAAACATTAAAATAATAGCCTGCATGTTAGTGTTTATGACTTCCATTTTCAGTTCAATAAGGATAAACTTTGCTGATAATGTACATTACTGTGGATTGTGTTAAAAGCAAAATTATGTAGACACAAATATCTTTAAACATACTTAATAACTTCAGGAAATATTTAAAGCTTTTAAGACATTCTAGACATGCCATTTTTCTTGTTTAGTTGAGGACTGTTAATCATCTGCAGATTTCAAACTAAAGATCTTGAACAATTTACTGTTAAGTATGTGAAGAATGTAGTCTAGCTCCAGACCTCATCGTGACTTAAGCTCAGGTAATCATCCCTGTTTCAAGATAGTTTAGGGTATATTTTCAAACACGTGCTACACATTTGCTCCTTGACAGCCACTATCACTATCGATGGTACACATTAGATAAAGCACCTGACTTTTGAAATATAAGCACCCAGATTAAACAAACTGTTAACAATTTGGCCCTGTTAGAACTCCTGTATTTTGAGGGATTAGTTCCTATTGATGTTTGTTTCTATATTTATTATTTTTATATAGAATTGTTTTTTCTTTAGTTTGCATGCTATATGATTTTTATGATATTGAATTTATACCTCAGTCTGTGTGCATTTCATGCCACTCTCACCATCATAGTTACTTGCCCTTCACCACCATCTTATTAACTCTTTCATTCCCTATTCCCTCCCCACTTTTCCCCTCCAGATAACCCCAGTCCTGTATCCTGTGAATTCTGTTGTAATTTCTTTGTTTCTTTTGTTTCTTTATCTACGACATAAGTGAGGCTATTGATGTTTTAGTGATGCTACTATAGCCCAGATTTTTATAAAAATTCTTTTTTGGGAACATGATTGATTTTCTTTCTGATTGTCATTTTGAACTAATGTACATGTAAGCCTTAAAACACCTTAGTTCTGACAATGATAGGTAGTTATGAATGCTACTTACCCAATATTGCAAACCTCAGAATCAGCAAAACAAAGATAAAGAAAGGAGATTTGGAACTCTCCCTTAAACCAGGCCAGTAGAAGGCCTTAATTGTCTCACTGATTCTGAAGTTCTTTTTGCAGTTCTGAGTTTATATAAGGGTAGGAATTGGAATTTTTTTTTCCCTAGTTATTTTAGAAACATTTCTCTTGCTTGTTGCTCTTTTTTTTTTTTTTTAAGAAAAGGTACAGGCAGGCAGGAAGAAAGATGAGGAAGAAGCATTATTTTATTTTGTTGTTCACTCTAGCCTCAGAGTGCAAACCCTGGACTATACCTGACCAGTACTCTTGTTTATCTCTTCTTATGGCTCACTGTCACTGTCTTGGTTTAGGAAATCATTGCATCTTGTAGGAAACTTTTAATTTGTCTTTCCAGTTCAAGTCTATCTTTCCAGTTTGCTCATTCAGGAAATGTTACTAAGTACTTAGTATGTACCAGGCACTATCTGAGAGAGAGGAAGAGTATCACTAATCATTCCCAGATCAGCAAAGAATATCAGCTGACAACTAACATTAAGGCAGAAAAAATAAACTAGCACTTAGCTATTATTGCCAAAGTCATTCTCAATTAAGATAACCCATTTTCTCTATGTCCTGTTTCTTTTTCTGCAAAACCTTATAAATCAGCTCTAGACCAAGCCTATAAGCTATAACAACGGATATAAAAAATAACTCTTTAGTAATAATACTGCATAAGTAATGCAATTGGTTTCAAGAATAAGTCTGATTGATTAGAATTGCTTTGTGGAGACTCCAGTTCTTCTGATCTACTGATTGATCTACTGATAGAGTAGCTCAGAGACGGATCAAATGTTGAGATTTTTCTTCTTAAGCTGTCATATTCAAGGTCAACATGATTGAGGACATTTAAATGTGTGATATAGTCATTGGTGCAAACTGTCCTATATATTGTGGGGTGTTGTCTTACTGGTTTGTAGATAATCCTTTCTACCGTATCAGTGAATAAAGAAGTTGCTTTTTTTTTTCCCCCAGTTTTTTTAAAAGCTGGGTCTTCTGTCTCAATGCAGGAAATATTTATTTCACCTTGCTTTGAATGTCTCTTGGCACTGTGCTGGGCCCTACAAGCATTCTCTCTACCCTTAAAGATTTGCACTGAAGTGGACGCAAGGAGGTGGGATAGGGTGTGTGGAAAGGTTAAGAAGTATGAACAAATTGTGTAGTATTTTCTCATAAGATAAGCTTCTGAATGCCTTATTTAATATTAAATCCTTGGCATATTGCAGAGAAGCTACCTCCACACACCTGTCAGTATTTATGTTTTAACTTTAGAATTAATTTTATAAAAATATTTCTTAAGCATTTGTATATAGCAGCATCTCTACCACCCAAAATTGGCATAATGCAAGATATAAACAGAAAGTCACTGAAGTTCCTAAGTATTTAATCAATGAATACATATTGACTGAACTTTATAACTTAGTCTGAATTGAGCTTGAAATGCAGGTGAATCCTTCCCTTGGTTCAGTGTAGAACAATATGGCAACTAACTTAATGACTGAACTTAGACCCTGTCTGCAGAAACAGGTTTCATTTGTCCAAGATGACAAAAATGAATTAGCATTTAACTTACATAAGGCACTAGATATAGAACTATTTCTTTATTTTAAGTGCTGTCATTTAAGAGTTATATTAGTCCCCACATATGATTTTCTCTTGTAGTTGGGACTTAAACAAAATCTTACTATTCTGGAAAAATTTTAAACTACAAAGTTAGGAAAAACCCTAGTAAGCCTTTCAGCAATGATTTACATAGCACCAGTCATAGTTTATTAGCACCCTGTCACTGGATTATATTTTTGATTTTTTTTATGAAAATATTTTGAAAGATATTACTAGAATGCCTGACTGTTTTTATATTAACTATTATAAATATTTTTGGAAAAACATGTTCTTTCTACTCATGAAAATTATAAGACGTGAACAGAAAATGTCTTTAACTGTCAAGGAACATTTAAAAAAATCTATATCCTTAGTTCCATTAATACCCTTTCTTTAGTCTATCTTTATGAAATAGAAATTAAGGCCAAGATCATTGTACAGAAATTTTTTTCATAGCATTATTTATAAAATTGAATAATTGAATATATGTATGTACATATATACATACATACATATATTTAAAATAGGGAATAATAAATCTACATGATGAAATGTCTTACTATCTTAAAATGACTAATAGTTAATGAGATGAGGGCATACTCTTCTTGAAAAGACATCTATGTAAAAATGCAAATTGTACAGTGTTTTTTACATTTATTTTGGACTATGAAATCTGATTTGCTGTAAACCTGGTTTTGATAAGTCAAGTATGGCTACATCAGGTTCCATAAATTCAAAGAAAGCTTTTCATTTTTCTGATTTTTAAAACATTGTCAACTGCCAATATAGTCTTTCCAAAATGCTAATCAGTTACTGAAACCTGCCTTTTGATGTCACATCAGTATAAGGATTTTGTGCTTTAAGATCCTAGAATATAAATGAATAAAAAAATACATATTTATAAATGATTGATACTAAATAATTTGAGGCAGTTTTGTTTTCTCTTAGCTTATAGGTTAGCAATCATCATTATTTTCTGTCCACAGGCTATTCTTGATAACTAATAATTTTATTTTCTTTACCCTAACTTTACAGATTATAAGCACACCACAGAGACTTACCAGTTCCGGAAGTGTTCT
Organism: Solenodon paradoxus; assembly: GCA_004363575.1. NCBI lineage: Eukaryota > Metazoa > Chordata > Mammalia > Eulipotyphla > Solenodontidae > Solenodon > Solenodon paradoxus. The sequence goes on along the minus strand of RJWH01001147.1, from coordinate 274,327 downwards.
GATTGGGGGTCCATACACCCCTGCTCCAGCAATGGTCGCTCAGACACACATAGCAGAAGCTACCGGCTGGGTCCCAGGGTAAGAGTAGTTTCCTCTTTACCATATTTAGGACTTTAAAAAAAATTCTGGCCTTTCTGTTTCTCATGGTCTTGTGATCTTTTCTTATAGGTTAGCCTAATTCTTAAAAATGTTTTTCCTTTAAAATCACCTATTTTGTTTCACTATATCAGATATAAATCATCTCAGGCAACCATTTCAAACGGAAAAAGGCAGTAGAATTACTCGTACCTGAGTCTTGTAGCTTTTTTCAACTGAAGGGGGATTGTTGTGATTATGACATTTAGCTGATTTCAGGATATAAAATTATTTTGTTGTAAAACTGTATAAGAAAAATTATACTTTAAGCATTGACTATACACAAAATTTCCCCGTGAATTCTTATTTTCTAAAAATAAAAAAGAGTAATAGGTAAAAGAGGCCTAAAACGAAAATTTTATCGAGTTGAATCTATATATTGAAGTCAGTACCTCATCTATAGTACTCATTTGCCATTTTTAGTATCAAACCTTTATGCGTTTCATCTTTGCTTTTAAAATACTTTTACTTATCCAACCTTTCTGTGCTACTTTTTTATCCTCCCGTAAAAGAAAAGCAATAATAAGACAAATGATTCAGGTATGCCTTGGTGGAGTAGTGGTTTAGTCAGCTGCTTTTGGCTAAGAGGATATGCTACATACATCCCAAGGACCCGTGTTCAAGACCCAACGCCAGGGTGAAAATCAAGATGAGCAACTAAATAAAATACATAAGTGTTTCTCCCTTCTCTCTCTCTCTCTCTCTCTCTTCCTGCCTGTCTCTGATTGCTTTCATTCTTGCTTGCACCTTTCCTTTTAAAAAAAAAAAAGAGGGTAAATGACTCAAAACTTCATTTTGTCACTTTAGAAGTTATTTCCATGGTGGCGTAGTTCACTGATTGATTTAAAATTTTGAATTCTAACAAGTAGACAGTACTCTCAGCTGAGTAAGAATTTCCTTGCTTCAAGTTAAATAGTGAAATAAGATTCCTGGCAAAGTCTCTTAAGTTATATATATATATTCATACACATACACATAAATACACATTTTAGACAGAAGAGTGTTCTATGTATACATTCTCATCCATTATCAAAAAAGAAGTGAGGACAGATTTCCTGTAATTTCATAGCCTTTCTTTCAGGTCTTAAGAACATTCCCATGCAGATCTAAAATTATCTTGGATTTATGCATAGCTTTGAGAAATTATGAGGTAAAAACCAAGTTGATTCCAGCACTATTGGTTCACTTTGGAGATGACCAAGGTCTGGTTATTTTCAGCCCTAATGGGACTGAAATATTGGGGGTAATATGATTATCTAGTGCATTCGTTTCATTATCTAGTGCGCTCATCTTCCCTTGCCTTCTCCTTTGTAAATCTCCAATGTTTTTCTCCTTAAAGATTCATGAGCTCAGCATGCCCTGGTGGCTCAAGCATTAAGTCTATAACTCAGGCCTGGATCCAGAGCTGAGGGGAACAGCTTGTCTACCTGTCTGCTTCCTCTTAAAAAGAAAAAAAAAGATTAATGGGCCCGTTTCTTTCTTCCTTTTTTTTTTTTGTGTGTGCCCATTAGGGCACACCCTTGAGCTCACTTCAAACTCTGATTATGATTTTTGGTCCTATGATAAAATTTAATTTCTCTTGATTTTATGTTTTGATATAGTCACTATGGAATTATATAAGTTATAATAAATTATTCATGAAATAAAATTATGTTTATATATGTTCTTTTATGCTATCTTCTTTTCTTTATAGTGATAGAAAACGGGCTAGAGAATTTATAGACTCTGATTTTTCAGAAAGGTGAGTATAAGTATTTTGTTTGGAAGAAGTTACTGCATAGAGAGGGATTTGGTGTCCAGGCTACTGTAGTTTAAGAAACTAGATGTTTGTTTTCACATAACTTTAGCTTGATTGAGTCTCTGCTATTTTATTTTGCATTGAATATTTTCCTCCACTTATTATTACATACATGTATTATATTTGTATGATTTCAAAAAATCATCCTGTGAGTAGATTGACTATTGGTTTTATGTCAGTTAGCCCCTTCCCTGCTTTTGGGAGATGAAGTGTTCTACCAAAGTGAATATTCCACATTACTCCAACGTGCCCAAGGCATTTAAAAGCAAGTTTTATTAAATACATCTAAATATAATATTAAATTCTCACTTTTTTTCCAATAGCCTATCAAATAAAATATAATATTTCCTTAGACTGTTAGGACAGTGGTTCGCAATTCTCAGTGTGCATCAGAATCACTGTCAGTTCAAAAAAATATAAGGCCTAAAAGTCAGTAAGTCCAATATTAAAAACCACCATCTTAGGCACACCCTGGTGGTCTAGCAGATAGGCCAGTTGCTTCTGGAGGAGCACTGGCTTACATACCCCTGGGTCTGAGTTCCAGGTCCGAGGAGAAACAACCAGTGTCAATAACTAAAATGAAAAAAAGGAAGTTTTTCTTCCTCCTCTTCCTCCCTTTCCTTCCTCGCTTCCTGTCTGCCCTGCCTACTCAACTTCATTCCTGTCTGAACCTTTGCTTTGAAAAAAAAAAACTTTCAGTTTAGGTGCACCCTATGAGATCTAGAGGATAAGTCCAGTGCCACCTTTGTTCCTGCTTGCACCTTTCCTTTAGAAATCAAACAAAACTACCACTTTAGGATTGTTATTTAAATTTAAGTTCAATATTTCATGTAAGTCACTATACTAGGTATGATATTAATGTTGCACTATAAGAAGATACAAATCCTCACAAGGGGCAGTTGAATCCTATAAGATTGTTGCTACTACTTTAAATAAAACCTTGCCAGTTATGCATTTAAAATTTTATTTATAATTTTAAGATTTTGTAATTCCCTTTCTTTTTTTAAAAAGAAAAGATGCAAGCAAGAATGAAGACAAGCAGAGACAGGAAGAGAGAGGAAGATGAAGCAACTTTTTTTCATTTTTATTTTAGTCACTCATACTGGTTGCTTTCCTCTTGGCCCGGGACATGAACCCAGGGGTATATGACTTGCTCTCTTGGGGGCAATTCACCCAACCACTGCTCCACTAGGGCATGCTGTAATTTCTTTTTGCAAAGGTGTTTTCATCTTTCTCCTTGTTAGATCATCTGTTCTCAGTATAATTTTCTATATTTACCATTTCTAGTTTGCTGTCTCTGACTTGCTGTGCACTGAGAAACTAGATAATCAAGCATGTTAGAATTTTGTCTGAAATAAAAGTAAATAGGATGTGCCCTGGTGGCCTAGCAGGTAAGGTCACTGGACACAGTCCACATATATCCCGGTGATCCAGATTTTGAGACTCTTTCCCCAAGTGTTGAGGGGAACAACCAAGATGAACAGCTAAATATATTAAATTAAGTGCTTTTTCCTCCACTCTGTTCCTGACTGTCTGCCTAATTGCCTTCATTCCAGCCTGCACCTTTCCTTTAAAAAAAAAAAAAAAAGTGAATAGGCCGTGAGAGAAGACTTTATGTCACTGACAATGATTCTGAAGTAGTTCCTTGATGGCCTTTGTTGCTTGCTTCTTGACTCTCAACTATTTTAATAGACAAAGCCAAGTCTGAGGAACTTTGTATCATATAGAAATATATGGTGACATGTTCTTTTCTCTCTAAAGGAAATTCCTCTTTGTAACGCAAGCTAATTTCTTGTGTTGATCTTTGGAAAGGACAGCAGTACTTGTTCTGACTGACGTATATAGCCATGGTTAAGGACTTAAATGAAACTAACCATTGGTTATGATTGGTGGCACCAATGTGCTGAAAATAGTATAAAAAGCAAGATTTTTTTTTTTACTCTTTCTAAGAAAGAGAAGACAACATCACATATGAAAGAGCTAGATTAGACTTGTTGGTATGGCAATTCATTCAACTTTCCTGTTTTCCTTTTCTACATTTGGTTCAGTGACTTTTTTCCTCTGGTGCTTTTTAGTCTATTTACTTTATTTTTTTTTTTTGTTTGTTTCCCTAACCCCCCACCCCAGTCCTGGAAAACAAATCCTAGTTTTTTGGGGCTTTAAATTGTCTGCACCTTAGTCACCTCAACCAGTTAAGCTACAAGGGTTTGCCTACTTATTTATTTGTTTATTAAAGAGGAAGGAAGGCAGGCAGAAATGACTGTAGGCAGACAGGAAGGAAGAAAAAGGAGGAAGAAGCATTTTTATTTGTTCATTTCATTTGTTCCCCCTACCTCTGGGTCTCGAACCTGGGTCCTTGGGTCATGGTTTACACCCCAAATGCTACCTTAACGCCTGAGCCACCAGAGTGCACCAACTTTAAAAAATGTATTTATTTTTTTAAAGGAAAATGAAAAGAAATAAAAGCAAGTAGGCAGATAAGAAGGGTGAGGAAGAAATACTTTATTTAGTTATTCATTTTGGTGGTTCCCCCTGGCTCTAGGTCTCAAGCCGGGGTCTTTGGGATGTATGTGGACTGTGTCCAGTGGCCTTACCTGCTAGGCCACTAGGGTGAACCATCTTTTTATTTTGTTCTTGTGAATCCCTCACTCCGCAGTCAAACCACAGAGATTACATGTGGTTTTCGTTTCTTGTTTTTCTTACAAATGTTTATTTTCCTCTAAATTTATTGTGCTTTTTGTAATTCTGTGAAAAGTCTTCATTTCCCATTCCCCAAGTGTTGAGGTTGCAGAACTCCTACTCTCATCTTTCTTCTCTTAATTGTCTTATGTTGATAAAGAGCTTGTGGAAGGAACTGCAAAACCTTCCCCTTTTGTCTTGCTCGGGGTTTGGATTCTAAAGAATGTTCATTCACTTTTTCTTTCTTCCTTTGGTCTTGGACTTCTAAATGCATCTCTTCCAAATAGGTTCACTTTTGTCTTTGGGACCTCCGTTGGGAAAAGAGGTCCTGGGCTCACTTTAGGCAAAGGCCACAACTTACCTGTGTTTTTCTTTATTGCTGTCTTTATGAGTAAGATTTAGCACAGAGGTGTTTCATTATAACTTTATACTTACAGATTCTAGGCAGAGGGAATGACAAATTCAGAACTCCTAAATGAGGAGCCAAGTTGATGTATTTCGGGAAGCACAGTGATCTGGAGATAGTGAGAAAGGCAAGAAGTGGCATGAGTTTAAGAGGAAGAGGCAGGTCGAGGTCAGGTCATGAAAGTCTTTGTGGGTCCTTGTAAGGAATTTGATTTTTATTCTAAGGAGGATTATAAATAGGGTAAATGACATGATTGGTAAGGGCAAATTGGGTTCTAAGAAGACAAGAAAAGAAGCAGGGAAATCAGAAAGCTTGCAACAGTGGTGTGGCAATGAAGGTGGGAAAAAATTCACATATTTTAGAGATAGGATCAAAAGAATTTATTGATAACTGAATGAAAGAAGGGGGAACATAAAGGATGGCTCTTCTTTTTGCATGAACTGTTAAGTGAATATTGATGTTTATATTACATTACATTATATTTACATTAGAAATAATGGGGGGGGGCGCGGTGGGCATGCCCTGGTGGTGTAGTGGTTTGTTCAGCTGCCTCTGGCCTAAGAGTAGTAGTCCACATATATCCCAAGGATTCAGGTTCATGTCCCCTAGGCTGGGGACAACAACCAAGATGTACAACTAAATCAAAATGAATAAAATGCTTTCTCTTCCTCTCTCTCCTCCCTGCTTGTCTGCTATCCTTAATTCCTACCTGTATTTTCCATTAAAAAAAATTGGGCAGAGATAATGAGTTTTGCTTTGTACATATGAAATTTAAGAAGTTTATCAGTTATCCAAGTGATAATATGATTAGTATAAATAGTATCATCAATGTGATCACAGGCCCGGATGACATAACTCAGGGAGAGAAGATTCATAAAAAAAAAAAAAAAAAAAAAAAATTTCCATTTCAAATCTCCCTGATACATATATACACAGACTGAATATATACTTATAGGAAAGTGGGGTATTTATTCTCTAAACTATTTTACTAAAGTACCAAGTTATTTCAATGATTTAAATATTCTGGTTGACTCATTTTAACTAGAAATGAAGTTTGTATTATATATTATAGATGATTCCTTATTTAAATGAAATGCATTTATTACAGATTATACCTGCCTGGGGTATACGGTTTCATATTACAAACTTTTACAAATAACAATAAATTATCTCTGGAAAAATAGAAAATAGTTGTCATTCTAGTAAATACTTGGAAAGATAAATGCTTTTTCTTTATTTCTTTGGATATAATTCTTTTGTATTTTTCAGGTGAAATTAATAAATAAGAAGTAATATAATTTTCAAGCTGTAGTATATTAGTTTCATTTTACTTCTTAAAGGAATGATGCAGATAGAAATCAAGGTGAACGGAGGTAGACAGGCAGGAAGAGAAAGGAGGAAGAAGCACATTATTTTATTTAGTTCATCTTGGTTGCTCCCCTCAGCCCCAGGATACACCCCTGGGTCCTTGGGATGTATGTGGACTACATCAGCCTGAGACGGCAGACCAAACTGCTACCCCACAGGGGCATGCCTTACTTATTTTTTAATTTCTTCATTTGGTTTTTATTTGATAAAGTACTTTCTACTAGTTCCTTTATTTTATTTTGGACTAATAGAGGTCATAGTGTTTATAGCCAGTGGCCAAATTTTAGTGTTATTTGGAAAGAGGGTTATGATATTTCAGAGAGCTTAGAGCCTAAGAACATATGTAAACTCTTATCTATTTAAGACTTATCTAGGGAAATTCCAGGTTAAGATGATGGGGTGAATGCCCATATTTATACCCCCAACACCTAAGATTCTACTGAAATTGTATATGAAAAAAGTAATAAAAGTAAATCTCTAAAAGCGATGCAGAAAGTAGTAAAGATAAAGGATTCTAATTGGAAGATGAAAGTTGGTATGACAACTGAAAGTAGAGAAATCCACATCTCAAAATATGTATAGAAGTAAGAATTGGAGATTGAAGCCATCCTGTCCCTGCACTGATAAGAGGTTCTAACTGTAGTTGGTAAGTATACATACCAGAAGGAATTGGTGGGGGAAGTAATGAGGGCAATGAAATGAAGACTGTTCAAGGAGCACCTGGGCCAGGTCACCTTCTCAGCCATTCATATCCTTACACTTCCCATCCATCTCCACACACAGAAATTTCTCCAAAGACATTTTGTTCCCTGGGCTAAAACTTGGAGAATTGATCTTGGGGAAACAATTGGTTGAAATTGTGATTAGCTTCTTTAATTTAGCATATTTTCAAGGTTCATCTGTTTTTATGGCATGTATCTATACTTCATTTTTATTGCTGAATAATATTCCACTTCATAGATATCCCAATTTTTGTCTGTTAATGGTGGACATTTGGGTTATTTCTGCCTTTTGGCAGTTATGAATGGTGCTGCTATGAACATTTGTGAATAAGCTTTTAGATGGATGTAAGTTTCCATTTTTCTTGGCTACTTAGGAGAATTGCTAGGTCGTATGATGAATCTTTGTTTAGCCTTTTGAGTAACTACCAGACTTTTTCAGAGTGGCTGTACCATTTTACATTCCCTCTAGGAAAAGTTTCCAGTTTTTCACATCTTTGGGAACACATATTCATCTTTCTAGTATAGTCATTCTTGTGGATGTAAAATGTTACTTTGTAGTTTTCATTTCCATTTCCTTAATGGCTTCTAATGTTGAGCATCTTTTCCTATTCTTATTAGTCATTGGTATATCTTCTTTGATGAACTTCTGTTAAGAATCAGGAGAAATAAAAATTTTATTTTGTTTTTTATTTAGTTGTTCATTCTGGTTCCTTACCCCCTACCCACCCCTGATCTTATCCTGGAGACCTTGGGATGATGTAGACTGTGTCCACTAGGTCACCAGGATGTACCATACTTTATTTATTTTATTTAGTTGTTCTTAGTTGTTCCCCTTGATCCCTAGACTCCAACCTGAGTCCTGTGCTGGCCAGAGGTGGTGGACCCAATTGCTACTTCACCAGGGTGCACCCTTTGCCCATTTTTGATTTGGATTGTTTTTTGTTATTGAGTGAATTGAGTTCTTTATATAGTCCTTTACCTTTTTAATGTTTTTTTGTTTGTTTTTTGTTTTACTAGAGGCATTGTTCACTCTTAACTTTCAAAGAACTGTCTGTATAGAATTAGAGAGGAACAAACCTCTTATAGCTGTTGACTTTTCTATCTCTGTTGAATTTGAATGTAAACATTGATTGGGTTTGGGTTATGATGGGCTACCAGCCTTCCAAAGAACAAGGTTAATTGCCTGGTTTATTTTGAATATTTTTCTTTAGTTTTGTATTGCTTGTTAAAGTTCTGACAGCTTAAAAAGAGAAAAATCACCTCTAATGTATGTTTTATGCACACCTTATCATTTAATGTTCACAGCGACCTTAAGAGGCATGAATTTGTAGCTCCATTTTTTAGATGGAGAAGGACCGTGAGGTCAGAGTTAACTAAAGTAAGCTGTTCAAAATACATAGTTAAGAGGCACACCGTTGTGCCTTAGTTGGCTGAGACAGTGGTGTGTGGACCATGTATAGCCTAAGGACCCAGGTTTGAGACCCAGGGCTTGGGTGAAAAAACCGAAATGAACAATTAATTAAAGATGTTTATTCCTCCTCTTCCTTCCTTGAAATGATTATTTTCTCCTTTTGATGTATGTATGTATGTATGTATGTATGTATGAAAAGCTAATAAATTACTTGCCAATGTTGATATTTAACAGTTTTTTTAAGTTTGCTATCAATTATCAATAGTGCAGAAGACATCATGAACACTAAACTAATTCTATAAACATGTAGTCTTGCATCTATATTGTAAGACTATCATTAGCATTTAATAGTTGTTAAATATCTAGTTGTTCTTGTTTAAGGAATAAGTTTAGCTTCTTCCTTTAAATATTATCCTGATCTGAGTATAGAGTACAAATGAGCTAAGTGATCGCCCCAAACTACGCTACGATTATCTATTGCTCCCTTTTTAAAAAAAACTGAAATTGCATGAAAAATAACAAACCTGCTGAAGTCCATGTCCCAGCTTTTTAAAAGTATATAAACACTGAACTGAGAAATTTATTTATTTTAAGCCATTGTCCAATTTTTAGCATAAATATAAATCCCCTACACCACACACTTATTTCAAAATAGCTCCTACATTATTTTTAGCAATTCTTGTTTACTTTCATCACCCAACTTATACTAAATATGTGAATTTATGTGTGGCTAGCTATTTGCATCACAGGGGACAAAGTTTGCCATCCTAAAATACATCTCTTTGGCATAAGATTTTAGACTGGTTATTTTAGGGCAATAGAAGACTCTGAAAACTGGGTGGAGATTGTAAAATACATCTACATGTGTAAAGGAAAATCTCCATTTGTGAGGATCTTTCCCTTATAAATGTACCTGTAATGGGTGGGTAACTAGTGTCCTTATCCTTTAACAGCTGAGAAGGAATACAACTTAAATCTGCATAACAACCATACCTTCCTTTACTGTGCCTTTTCTGGTAACCTCCCACACTACCCTCCCTGCCCTCCAACTGCCTTAGTCACTAGTCGAAGATATTATTCTAGTTGCTACCTTAGACCCTCGAGTGTGAGTTACATAATTTTCCTGAGTCTCTCTCATGGTATAGAAGGTAAGCACGTTATTAAACTTCTGTTATTTTTGTCCTGTTAATCTGTTATTACAGGATGTCTCAGTCAAGAACCCAGAAGGGTCATGGAGAAATTATTTTCAGTCCCCTACAGGATCTAAATTCAACCAACAGAGTGGGCTTTGTGTGGAAATGTATGCAGCAAAAAGGCATCAATGGAATTTTTTTTCAAAAATGAAATGTCTTAGCACAGTACATGGCACATACTTAAATTCAGTACACACTACTACCACCAACATGGGGTTTCAACAGAATAGAGCTCAAGATTGAATTTATGTAGAAAGATCACCTTTATGGAGGAAAGATTAGAGTAACCCTAGACAGCACAAAGGAGAACAGTTAAAAGGCTGTATTTTGGAAAGAGATAATGACGCCTGAATTCTAGAGCATTGGGAACAGAGCTTTAATTCAAGACCTATTTAAAAGAGAACTTAAATTTGATTGATTAGCTAGAAAGGAAGTTAGAAAAGGATAGCATGAATCTGGTATTTCTGACTTGGGCAACATAGTGTAGATGGTGCTGTCATTCATCCAGATGAGAACTGCAGTTGATTAGTAGTATTTACAAGTTGAGTTCTTTGAATAGTGATATACAGGGATCCCTTTCTGAGATGGCAGGAAATTGTGAGGTCAAGGATTAAACTAATGTTAATAATTAAAGATATGATGGAACTCTTTTTTCTCTTTTTTAAGAAGTAGAGTAAATATAAATAAAAGTAGATTGTTCAAATCATGTGCCTTCTCTGAACATCAGCAATAATCCATGGCACACTCATATTGTAGGTGTTCCCTAATAATATTATTAGAAAGCAAATTCCAGATATCCCATCATTTTCATCATATATATCTCAGTATATCTAAGAGATTCCTTTTAAACATATCTCAATATTATTATTATACCTTAAAATTTAATAACATAAAATGTCTATTAAATATTCAGATTTCTGAGAAGTTTTATTTACTTTAATTTTTTTGTAAAATAAAATATATACATAAAATCATGAAAAAATCAAGTGTGTGACTAGTGGATTACTCAAGGCAAACACTCTGGTAACCATCATCAGATCAAGAAGAGGAACCCTGGAAGCCGTTCTTGTCCCACCCCAATCACCATGTCCTCTCTTCGCTATAACAATTATCCTGATTTTTTATCATCGTAATCACTTTCTTGTGAGTTTAGTTTTATCACCTAAATGTACATTCTTAGGTACTAATTTTAGTTTTTCCCACTAAAGACAAAGCTTAGTGTCTTTTTATATGTAAATTTCCCCTTTGTACCATTTTTTTCCTTATACTTAAGTTGTTTAAGAAGCTAGGCTGTTGAGCTTTAGAATTTCCCACAGTCTGGTTGCTGATTGCTTACTACTGTACAGCTCAACATATTCCTCTGTTCTCTGTATTTTTTTTTAGTTTGCCAGTAAAATTCAGAAGTTTTATCAGATTGTTGTTGAATCCTTTAGCAAGACTATGGAGGGAGAGATGTGTTCTTCCATTAAAAGGCACAAAGTTTGATTCTCTTTATATGATATGAATACCACTGCTGCTTAATGCCTATATTTTTTCAATGTTTAATATTTAATATTTATTGAGGTACCTTGATTTACAAAATAATATAAACCCATATGTAGGTTCCCTGTCATCAAATATGTGCTAACACTCCCTACCTACCACCAAATAACCAAAAGTTCTTTACCACTGTTCATTTATCACCATTACTTAACCCCACCCCCAACCTACTAGTAACCTCAGTTCTATTAATGTCCAGTATAATTGATTTTGCTTATTCTGTTCCATTGCTTTTTTTCTTTATAGTCCACATATGAGTAAGGTCATCTGGTTTTTGTCTTTTTTCTTCTGACTAATTTCACTTAGCTTAATCTCTTCTAGTTCCATCTGTGCTGTCACAAATGACAGGATTTCATCTTTCTAAGGACTATGTAGTATTCATTGCGTATATATACCACATCTTTATCCATTATGTCTGTACTATTATTAATTCACTGTGAGTTTACAAGTAGTGTTATTCTAATTGTCATTTCCTTTTCATATACTACTAGCACTATTCATATATGTCTGCCATTTGTTTACCTGGAGATACAGTTCTTATAGGGAAGCGGAATAAATGCTATCTTCTTTCTATTTTTGAACCAGTTTTCAATGTGATAAATTTGTTCCTGGCTTCCTCTAAATGTGACCAAGTCTTCCCTTTTAAAATACCATTATGAACCATGAATTAAATATTTAATGAGTTTTATATATTATAATTATTATTACTGTTAAAGTTAAAATTATTGCATTTTGGCCAGTAGGCATCTCTTCTTGTTGACTCATAAGTCCTTTGACATTACCCTAAGAGTTACTTTTACAAAGCTTTTTCCTTATCTGGTATTGCAAAATTGTAAGTTCGTTATTTACTTTTCTTATTCTATTACCTGGAATCAGCCATTTCTCTAGGAAGACTGATTTCCTTTAAGGGAATTTTTGTGCTAAGCTTTGATTTGGGGGCAAGAGATGCTTATTGCTTGCGTCACTTTCTATCCTTTTAAATATGCAGAGCTAAGATACACACAGATATAATAATTAGTTCATATTGATACTTTGAATTTAAATCTTATTAAGTAAGCCATTACATCTCAAGCTTCAATCTTCCATACTGAGTATCATGATTTTTAAAGACATAGGGAATGAAAGAGGTGATAGAATTAGTGTATATAGGTCTATCTTGGTAGCTTGGCAGTTAAGTCCACTGAACCATCGTCCACATACTTCCCAAAGACTTAGGTTTGTGCCCTTGGGTGATGGGGGTCGAGGGGGACAACCAAGATGAACTATTAAGCAAAAATAGATAAAAATGCCTCTTCCTCCTCTCTCCCTGCCTGTCTACTCACACTCATTCCTACTTGTACCTTCCCTTTAAAAAAAGAATTACTGTATATAATTACTCATTGGCCTTATCCCATGTTATATACTCAACATTCCCAAGTAATAAATAGTATTGATATTATCATTAATGTGATTACTATAGACATTAAATTTTTTCTGTAGTTCTCTCCATTCCTTCCCCATTTTTAAAATAACGATACTTTATCCTCATTGTTGGTGTAGTATATCCACTAATAATGCTTATGCTTTCTCTCTCTTAGCCTTCATTTAGTTTTACATCTGAATTAACTATATATTTAATACTCATATAGGAGCCAAGGAAAAATTGCCTCATTCCTTTGAGATTCTTCAAGGGCTACATGAACAAACGAATTAACACTAGACACAATTAGTAAGAGATAACCCCAAATTTAATAATAAACTTTTGAAGAATTTACGTGGTGGTAAATTCTGAAGTAACTAGGCAAACCAAAGACTTAATATCGCTTGCTGAAGCATGAGAAATGAAAGTCTGAAGTGTCAGGGAGAGAGGAGGGTGTCTTGTCATGGCAAGCAAGGATAATTCATCTTTATTCTGAAAGTAAAGGTGAATTTAAATTTCTACATTCTAGGGAATAAGGGAAAAATAACCACTTCTTGATTAGGGGAAATGTAGAAGCTTAGGAAGTGATGATGACCTTTGATTAAGGTTAAGGGCAAAAGATGTAGGAGGAAAAAAAAAACGAATTATTAGAGGGAATCTATAGATTGTAAAGGACATCTGTTTAAATCCTGATTGAAACAGGTAGCATACACACATACAGGCGTAAACACACACCACTTATGGGTTATTCACCCATAAGTGGTGTATGTGTATATGTATGTGTGCAGGAATGCGCACATGTGTGCATGTATACTATGTTTGATTAAGGATTTAGATAGATATTTATAATACATAGATTCCCCTCTGGAATCTTTCTTCTCTCTCTCTCCTCATCTCCCCCTTCCTTCCTCTCTACCCTCTCTTGTTCCCTTCTTTGCTCCATTTTTCCCTTTTAATTTATTAATTGAAGAAACCACATTATGTGTATGGAAGAGAAACCTAAAGATGTTGCTTATTGTTACCCTGTAGTATAGTGTAATTTTTTCTTCTGTCCTTTGTATTTCCTTTAAACTTGTCATTGGCTCTGGAATCTTGATCAGATTCAGATTCCATGATAGGTAGCATACTTAAAAACAATCATCTGTGCACCCCTTGTGGTAGGTACCTTACTTCACAAATAATGTGAAACAACTGAAAGATATTAAGTGCAGGAGAGACATGATCTTTAGTTAGGCAGAGATTCTGACTACAAAATAGACGATGGGCTTGTGGGGGTTAGGGGGCAAAAGCAGAGGCAGGAAGACCAATTCAGAGGTTACTGTAATGGCCTAGGCAAGAAGTGATGAGTCCTGAATTTGGGGTGATAAGTAGAGTTGGAAAGGAAGAGGTGGATTTACAAAATTTTTAAAGATTGTAAGTACAACAAAGTGGATGAAGAGAAATAGGAGAATGACCCTAGAAAAATGGATTTTTTTAAGTAACTACTGAGCACTTAAAAGGTGAGAAGTCTGAATTGAGATATCCTATGAATATGAATGCACCCTGAATTTCTAAGAGTTGTATGAGAGGTGAGTGTAAAATCTCTCAGGAATATTTGTTATATTAATCACAGTTTGAAACAGTATTTTGGCTATATTGGATTAAATAAGGTATCTTAAAAATTGATTTTACATGTTTCTTTTTACCTTTTTAAATTATTAAAAAATTCAAATTTACACATGACTTGCATTACCTTTATTGGGTAGCAATGTTGTTGAGTTTGGCGTGCCTCAAGCATCCAAATAGAAATATTCAGTAAATTATTGAATATATATTTTGCTATTGAATTGTAGGGACTTACATATTTTCAATATCAATCCTTTATCAGATAAAGAGTTTGCATATATTTTCTCCCATTATGTAGGTTGGCTTTCCATTTTCTTGTATCTTTTCATTTGACTCTTACTCCAGCATCTTCCTCTAGGTTAGCTGTTCTTCTTCCCAGTTCTTATAGAACATTGTGAATACCTCTGACTTCGCACTTACCTTACTATGTTGAAATTACCTGTCGTTTTATGTCTGTTTTGGCTTTGCAATCTCCTAAGACTGACATACTGTTTTTTTACTTCAAATCCCTAGTACATTTACTGGTATATAGATAGCACTCATATATTAGTAGAACTAAACTGAACCTCTGAAAATTTTTAATGATTAAGTTGTTCAGACTTCAGGCCTGATGTGCCCTGGTGAAGTAGTGGTTAGGTGAGTCACCTCCAAAGGAGCGTAAGGCCACATACCTTTGAGTTTGAATCCTGGGTCCAGAAGTAGGAGACAGCCAGTATGAACAACTAAATAAAAATAAACAAAATGTTTCTTCCTCCTTTTCCTGCCTGCCTACTTGCCTCATTCCTGTCTGCACTTTAAAAAAAAAAAAAATGTTAGTCCTAGGCATTAACCAGACTTAAAATAATTGAAGACTTAGACTCATTATTAATACTAATTAAAACAAGTAAATCAATGTAACAGAAAAATGATGTTTTAATTCTGGACAAAACCAATTGTAATGGACATAGAATATAAAAAGATAAATCTTGACCAGTATATAAACTCTACAAGGGGGAGGTTTTCATCTGCTCTTTTCATTGGTCAATTCCCAGTGTCTAGAACAGTCAGTGCCTGACACATAATAGTAACTGTTGAGTAAATGTTTGTTGAATAAATGAATAACGTGCATAGAAAAGCATGTTTTATCTCCCATGTTTTATTAGGCAAAAACATTGCCTCATCACTAAATTTAAAATTTATGACTTGAAATAAAAATACAATTACTGTCTTTTACAATATTTTATAGTTTTATAAAGGACGTTTCTAATCAGCGTAATGGCATGTAAGTCTCTTTTTCTCTTTTAGTAAACGAAGCAAAAAAGGAGATAAAAATGGGAAAGGCTTAAGACACTTTTCAATGAAAGTGTGTGAGAAAGTTCAGCGGAAAGGTACAACATCATACAATGAAGTAGCTGATGAGCTGGTATCAGAATTCACCAATTCAAACAATCATCTGGCAGCTGATTCGGTAAGTAGATCATGAAATTGACATTGACTTTGATGAATGATTCAATATTAGGTTGCCTGTGTCATTGATCTGAGGACTCATAAGCTAGAGAATCCCCAACTCCTTTACTTGAGGGTTTTATATTATCAGTTGAGGAATTATTTTATTGTTGATTTTTTGTTTTGTTTCAAAGAGATTGTTTTATCTAAATATAAACAAGTACTTTTAAAATACCACTTTACGGGTTACTAAAGGAAAATACTTTTTATGTTTGAATGACTTTGAATATTTTTCTGAATCTTTCAGTGTTTCTTCAATGCCCTAGTAAGAAAATTTTACATCTTTAATTGAAAATATAATACATGAACATGCTATTAAAAATTTAGTTGTGCCAAAAAGTGTAAAATGCAAAAATCTCTTCCCTTTACCACAGACTTTAATCTGATTTATCTTCATCTAATATTCTCCTTTCCTGAAATTACTTTTGTTATTTTTCTAACCTATAGACTTCTTTTAGCTTTATTAATGATAGTCTTTATGGCTGTGACTTTTCCTCTTGTGCATTGCTTTAGTCATACCGCACTGAA
This sequence comes from Solenodon paradoxus, assembly GCA_004363575.1. Classification (NCBI taxonomy): domain Eukaryota; kingdom Metazoa; phylum Chordata; class Mammalia; order Eulipotyphla; family Solenodontidae; genus Solenodon; species Solenodon paradoxus. The sequence continues at coordinate 258,059 of RJWH01001147.1, read as the reverse complement.
TATGACATAGTGTTACCAACTTTGGGTTTAATTTTTTCTTTTCACCTAAGACTTGTATTATAAAAAGTTCTTGGCTCACCCTGGTAGCTTAGCAGTTAAGTTTACTAGATACAGTCCATGTACATCCCAAGGGTTCCCAGTTCTAGACCCAGGGGCTGGGGATAACAACCAAGATGAACAACTAAATAAAATAAAGTACTTCTTCCTTCTCTTTCTTCCTGACTGCCTGCCTATTCGCCATCATTCCTGCCTGTACCTTTCCTTTAAAAATAAAAAGTTCTTATGGTAACAGGGATTTTTGTTTGATGAATTTTTTACTTTTATTGCCTGTGGTCGGAGATTGTGAATCAAACTATTTCTGTATTTTTAAGTTACATTGAGATATTCCTCGTGATTAATTTTTTTTCCTTTTAATGTTCTCTGGGCACTTGAAAAGAAACTATATGGCTTTCTATTTCTGAGTGAAAGTCTAACTGCTCACAATGATCTATGAGACTCGGTGTGACCTGGCTCCTGAGCCATCTGCCTCTAGCCATCTCCTACTCTACACTCACCAGTACACAACTACAGCACACAGTTCATGAGTATGCCAGATTACTCTTATCCAACCTGTGCTGTTGCTTTTTCCTTTGCCTGGACCACTCTTCGCCAGGGTTTCTAACAATAGTTTCTCTTTCCCCTCCATGTAATTTTCACTCAAGTGTCACTACAGCGAGACATTTCTTCTTTGTACTTTCAATATCTAACATACATTTTTACTGGATGGTAGCGAGATGGGAGGGGTGGGGGAACTCTACCCCATACCCACTGCTGGATATGAGCAAGGATTGAGTTTGGTTTTTGGTTGTTTTGTTTTGTGGTGTGTTGTTTTGTTTTTTCATTTATTCACTGCTGTGTTATTTTTCGCATGATTTTGAGGGTTTGTAACTGTAGATTTTTAATTGGTTTTATTTTTAACTTTAAGTAAAATACTTAATATTTTGTTTCTTGAATTTTTACCCAGTGTCTATTCACTATGAGAGAAAAATAAATTAATGCACTTATATTTACTCCCGTCTCCCATCTTCCCCGTCTTGCACAGGATTCGAATTTGATATATCAGTAGTAGTTATTGAAAGAATATTATTATAGGTTTGTTTTATTTTTAAAGGAAAGGTTCAGACGGATATGAAGGCAAGTAGGCAGGCAGGCAGGAAGAGAGAGGAGGAAGAAGCACTTTATTTTATTAAGTTGTTCATCTTGGTTGTCTCCCCAGTCCCAGGGTCTTGAACCTGACACCTTGGGTTGTATGTGGTCTGTGCTTGGTGAGCTAAACTGCTAGGCCACAGGGAGTGCCTATTATAGTTTCGTTTTGTTTTTTATTGTTTTGAGAGGAGGAAGAAGCATTTTACTTTATTTGTATTTAGTTGTTCAAACTGGTTGTTTCCCCCACCCGCTGCAACCCAGGGCTAGAACCCAGGGTTATGTGACCTGACCCTTTCGGAGGTGATTGACCCAACTGCTAGTCTGCTAAAGCATACCACCTGTTATAGTTTTGCATAAATTTAAATAAATATATTGTACTAACATCTCTATTACTACTTAGTTTATGTGCTTTGAATAGTTTCCTTACCCCTTCCAATAGCAAGCATGAGGAAATTAACATATCTAATTTGTTATCTCTTAATATTTGTTATTAGATTAACATTATTGCTATAGTGTCAGGATTTCAAGTATTTGCAGTCAGTTCTTTAACTGAAAACTCCCACTTATTTTAGTTTTTTCTTTAAATGGATTTAAATTATTTTGGTATTTGATTATTTTGGTATTTGATTGATTAGATTTTTGTTCTTGGAGGCTGTCTATCCACAATAAGATAAGGAACTTTTTCCATAATGTTAGTCAGTATGATATTCTTCATTAAGAAAGTCTTGTTATAAAAAAAAGGCAGCTGAACTAAACAGTGTGTGCTTAGTGACATATGATTACTTTTTGGTGCAGCTTACCTATTTTCATTGTAGACTGGTAACAGCAGATTAGCACTGGTCCATGTACCACATTTTGAAAGCAGTGTTATCTAGAACTTAAAATGTGTCCTCTTGGCATGCCTGGTGGAGTAGTAGTTGGCCTCTGGCTAAGTGCAGTCCACATACATTCCAAGAACCTGGGTTTTCTTCCAGGGCTGGGTAAACAACCAAGATGAACAACTAAATAAAAGTAAAATGCTTCTTCCTCCTTTCTTTCTGCCTGCCTATCAACTCACCTTCAGAGGAACTGCCTGAACCTTTCCTTTATTTAAAATAAAAAGCATCCTTGACATTTCAGTCAAGTATCTTCCCAGACAGTGCATACATTTGGAATGCTTTAGCTCCCTTCCTCCCTTTCTGATACATACACACATACACACACACACACACACACACACACACAAACCCACTTACCCAAACGTTTACCTTTTGAGTTGGTCTTCATTCTGTCCTACAGATGTCCTAAGCTCCCATTTTAGATTATCTTTTCTTTATCTGAAGAAGGCCATTTAGTATCTTTTCATTTAGATCTGTTGGTAACATAATTTTTATTATTTTAGATTGTCTGAAAGTATCTTTACTTCATTTTGCTTTTGAAGAATATTTTCATTAAGTAAAATTATTTTAGCACTCTGAAGAAACTATATTATTATTAAATTTTAGTATGATTGTATCATAACACTTAAAATTTATCACTGAATACAAATATTTTTAGCAGGCTTATGACCAGAAGAATATTAGGCGAAGAGTATATGATGCTTTAAATGTGCTAATGGCGATGAACATAATTTCAAAGGAAAAAAAAGAGATCAAATGGATTGGCCTGCCTACCAATTCTGCTCAGGAGTGTCAAAATCTGGAGGTAAGGAAAATCTGTTTATAGTTAATATTTTTATATCAGAAGCATTTTAACTTAGAAATACATTCTCATTAAAATATTCCTAATTGTTCATGTATGCTCTGTCATTTTTTTTTTAACAGACTATGACTTGTAGAATTTTAGATTGGGATGCATGCTCGTGGGTTAGGCACTAAATCAGCAGTTGTAGCATAGACCATATAGAATCCAGGGACCTCAGCTGGCTAGGGGGAACAATCGAAAAATGAACAAGTAAATAAAAATGCTTCTCCTCTCCCTTCCTTCCTTCCTTTTTTTGCCTTCTGTCTTCCTTCCTCTTTAAAATAAAGGAAAATAAAACAAAACAATTTCAGAATGGAAGGACCTTTAGAGCTTTTATATGACTTAGTTCATTTTGTAAATGATGATACTGAAGAACATAGGAATTAAATTATTTGATTTTTACTGTTTCTCAGAGAAGATCTTTATTTTATCCTAATTTAATTCTGAGCTCTTTACTAATTTTTGGTGATTCCTGTAATAGAGATGATATCTTATATAACAAAATACTTGCTATATGGAGCTTAAAAAGAAACATGGATGCATGGCTGTTTATTTCTTGCGTTTAAACTTTTACTTTTAACTCTAGAATCAATGGCAACAGAATAACAATATTTACCATGGATAGAACGTTCAGTTTACATGAACTTTGAGAAGATGCGTGTAAAAACATTTTTCATTCTGTTAACTTTAAGCATTATAGAAAATATTTCCTAGTAGAGCATTTGTGCTAGCATAACTATTTCTAAATTGATTTGACACGATTTTACTAACATGACCATAAATTGAATAAGCTGAAGTTAAATGTAGCTTATGGGGATAAATACAATTGATTTCATATTTTTCTTGGTCTGTTTCTTTCTGATCGCAGCAAATCAGTCATTATTTGGTATACTTCTGGATGGGGGTTGAAACCAGACATTTATCAGAAATTATAGAATGTTTTTCATATGCCTTTAGTGGAACTGTCTTCCTTTTCTCCTGATAGAGTGGAATTTTAGAGACAGTGAGGAGCTCATCCTCAAGAAAATTCAGACCTTTAATATCTGCTTGCTAGGGAAATAACAGTTGTTTGAAGTTGGGAAATTTGCCTACTTAAAAATCTGTTAAACTGAGATCTTCTTTGGGAGGGGTAATAGAGCAAAGTAATTAAAAACAGGGTCTCTGGAATCAGGTAGCCTAGGTTCAAATTCTGGCTCTTGTCACTTACTAGCTGTGTAACCTTGGGCAGTTACTTAATTCTCTGTTGCTTTCATTTTCCTATGTGCAAAATAGATAACAACACTGTAGTCGGATGCTTTTTGTGAAGGTGAGTTCAGATCATGTATGTTAAGTACTTTGTCTGGTGCTGGCACATAGATTAAGTGTTAGCTATTAATCTGATTAGAATTTGTATGTATTCAGTTAGTGGTTGGATTTTATTACTGATGACAGTGGCCCTTCCCCCCAAAGTTGGCTGGTTCACATTTCCTTAAAGACAAAATTAAGGTAGCAAAAACAGGACAACAGAGGGGAGGGGAGGAGGCAGAGCAATCTGAGCAGGAGCAGAGCAGCCAGTGCAGCAACAGGTACTACCCATTGTTGATTGGTGATCCCATAGTAATGACTGTGTGGGCCTGCGGGGACTTCATTCAAATGGCCGGGGCTGATGCAAAGAATTTTCACGCCTTAGGCAAAAAATAAATTTGGCACCCCTATAAGCCCCACTTTAAATGTCCTGCCTAAAACACATGCTGCTTTAACTATCCCAATGCAAGAAAGGCCCAATAATTGTAAGTACCCAATAACCCCCACAGTATCAGAGATAACCCCCATAGTACTCACCTGCAGCTCAGCTACATTGTGGTGTTTTGCTCCCTTGGAAGAAATGTGTTCAGGACAGGGGGGATTCCTGTTCTGGCAAGGGATGTCTTTAATGTGCGGCAAAAGGGGCAGCTGCGTTTAGGCCCCCTCAACAGACAGGGCCCAGGGCAACTGAACTGCACATTTTACCCTGTGTTAAAGACAGACCTGGTTTATTAAAAATGAGACAAAATTGGTGTTTATATTAAAATGATGGGACTGTTGAGAAATATGGAAAAAATGGTACTCCCCCATTTAAAATGATACATATGGTCAACCTGCCCAAAAGACATGTGATTTGACTTTATTAATGCTGGTGCTTAAAACAGGTTGAGTTTCTCTAAGAAAAATTCTTGATATCTCAGGATATAGACCTGTTGCTTTAGATTCATGCGATTTTTTAACTTCTGTTTTAAAGATAGAGAAGCAGAAGCGGATAGAACGGATAAAGCAGAAGAGGGCCCAGCTGCAGGAACTCCTCCTCCAGGTAAAGATGCTGAATACTTTCCACTGCTCTTGCTCTCCTACTGTTTTTGCTTCTCCACTTACTTGCATTTAGAGGCAGTGTGAGTTCTAATCTAGGTGCCTTTGAGTAGTGTCAGTGGACCACACTAGGGCCATTTCCCTCATCTTGTGGCTCATTGCCATCCTCAGGGGCTACCTTTGAGCTGGTTCCATCTCTCATCACCATTAGGGCCCCACAGTAGCTCACCTGTCTTGCACGGGACTCCTATTATCGAGCACTTTCCTTTTGACACTTGACCTTACTCTGAACAGAAACTGACAGAGGGTCTTCCTGTGTTTGCTTTAGCTCTAATTGGAATGAATATCAAGAAGCAAGGCTTGTTAAATTTTAGGTGCTTTGAAAAAATAATTAAATCCACGTAAGTGACAGAATGACATGAAATGATTGAATGAGCTTTATAGAAATTCTAAAACTTCAAATGAGGTTTTTAGAAAATTAAATTATGTGTTATACTAATATAGTATAATAAATATTCCTGTATTTACTTGTACTTTTCATAATTACTTGGAGTTTGGGTGATTTTTAAAAATATTGTAGATACCTTATATTAAAATCATGTGAAGTAAAAATCACAGGATACATTGACTTTTTCTCCCCAATTTTGGTAATTGTTGATATAAAAGTTCACTATGAGCAGTATAGTTAGCAGGGTCATTTTCATTTTAGTCAAGGGAACTTTTTAAAATTTGCCAGAGATACTTTATACTTTTATCAGCAAATTGTCTTTACATGAAAAGTTTTACAACCAATCATAAAATCCACTTATGTTTGGGGCACCCTGTAGAATACAGGTTTGGTCAGTTGTCTCTGGCTAAAGAACAGACACGTACATTCCAAGAGCCCTAGGTTAGGTCCTGAGTCGGGAGAACAACTAAAATGTACAAATAAATAGAAATAAATAAAATGCTTCTTCCTCTCCTTTCTTCCTGCCTGCTTATCTATGCGCCTTCATTCCTTTTTGCATCTTTTATTTTTAAAAAATCCACTTAGGTTTATAAGTCTTATTTAATTTTTTCTGCAAACCACTTTTCAGAAGTAAAGGTAGTAAAAAGAAAAGAAAAGAAAGAAAGACAGAAAAGGAAAGCTAGTAGTGAATTATTAAAATTGGTAGCAGGTCTTTTTCTAAAATACTCTGTCAAATGGACAGAATACATTAAGTATTCATAAATAGTCCAGATTTTTGTTTTTCACTTTTGAGGTGCTTACATTTGGTTTTAGATTTTCTTTGACATTCAGGTAAGGAATATGAGGAGAGGCCATCTAGCCTTTCCAGAGGCTTCAGGATGATCTGAGAAGGAAGCAGGAAAGGTATTGGGTGGGTAAAGCAGAGACTCTCAGGACAGAGGGCCTCCAGAGACGCTATCCCAGCCTGGTTAGGTCGTCTCTTGCTTTCTTACTATGATATGTCTGCTTTTCACTTTGAATCTGTGAAACCTCCTAGAGGAGCTACTGCTGGAGCAAAATTTTATGTAATTTGCATATTGGATTTCCAAATAAGGTTCTGCACCTTCAAACAAGCAAAGAAACTTGAAAGCTGTTTATTCCAGTACTACTACTGGTGGAATTCTACTTCGTGATGGACCTGACCCTCATATACTGTTCCCTTCTTCTTCTAACTGCCTCTCTGTTGTTGCTGTCCTTGCATAGCTGTCTGCAGTATTTCCCTTCCCACTCAAGGTCCCTGTGCCCTGAGCAAGACCTTCCTTAGATGTCTTTGAAACCTTCATGGAACGTCACGGAGCTTCTTTTTGACTTAGGTTGTAAAAATCCTGCTTACCAGTATGACTGTGACTGTCTGATTATTAAAAAGGTCACCCACATATTCATGGGACTTCCATATCTCTAAATGACCAGCACAATGAATGACATTGAACATTTTTCTCTGCTTATATTTGTACAGTGAACATTGTCTTTTTTAAGTTGTAAATTTTTTTCTCCTACTGTCTCTCAAATCAGATATTTATAGAAGATTTCAACTCAGGGACAACCTAGCTCTCAACATGTATAAAAACTAGGTCTCTCTAAACAATTAAAATAAAACCTAAGGTTTCACAAATGAAAACCTCTGGTCTTCTTGTAGTTAAATAACATTTATTAAATTGTCATAGAAAGCAAGTTAATCAAGTTGTTCCTAAATGTTAGTAATCTGCTGTGACTCAACTTAATTTTTTAAACACTTTAGGGTCCCAATTCACATGACACAGGTGTTACCTGCTTGCCACCATCTCTTTTATACCTGAGGATATTGGAGAGAAATGGTGTGAATAGATTCAACATATGATTAATCCAGATGCCCTGCTTGTGTCTATATGAGTGTTCTCTCCAACCCTTATGCCTTTTCCATAGCTGCTTGTGCATGGCAAAATGGATGTCTGAGCATACCTGAAATTGTTCAGTCTCTGAAATAGATGTGAATTAGCCTGGAAATAGCAAAAGGATTACATTAGGATGAGGATAGGCACCATTTAAATGTTTTTTTTTTTCCTTGAAATATGTTCAAGTTGCATCATTCTAATCTCATTTCTTAAATGTTTAATTTACTCATAGGTGGCTTCTTAAACTAATTTTAAACTATATTATTTTTTAATGAAAGTATTTTATTTAGTTGCTTACACTGTTAGATGCCGCCCCACCCCCACCCCCCCAACCAGGACATAACCTGGGTCCTTGGGATGTATGTGGACTGCACTCCTCCAGAGGTGGCTGATATAACCACTCATTCTGCAATGGCACACCTTAAATATGCTTTAATGTATTTCTCTTAATTCATTTAGTTACAACTCACTCGGCCACAGTAAGTTACCATATGCTTTTTATTGATTATTACAGCAAATTGCTTTCAAAAATCTGGTACAGAGAAATCGGCAGAATGAACAGCAGAACCAGGGCCCTCCAGCTCTGAACTCCACCATTCAACTGCCATTTATAATCATCAATACAAGCAGGAAAACAGTCATTGACTGCAGCATCTCCAGTGACAAGTGAGTGGAGATCCAGGGGGAAAATGCAGGGCTGGTCTTCTGGTAACATGTGCAAAATTGAGAAGGATGTCACCATTACCTGAGCCCTCCAAGGCTGACTCCCTGGGGCACATGAAACCCCATTTCAAACACAGAGTGCTGTCATTGACTGGTACCTGCTTTATCATTGTCCTCTGTAACCCCACCTTATGCCTGACATGACTGCTAGGTGGTATGTGTATGTACATGTATGTGGTAACTCTGGGCAAGTGAGGTAGACCATCAGTGAGGAATGGGACAAAGTTAAGTTCACTGATAATTCACTCAGAAGATCCATTTTTCAGTATTTTCTCTTGCTAGTTTTGGAACCTCTCTGAGGTCTCACTTATTCCTCCATAAAAATTAGAATTTAGATTACTGTATGGCAACCTGGTAAGGGCAAGATTCAGATCCTCCTGAGAGAGCAACTAAGAATTAATTTATCCTCCAGGAACAAACACTGAGGAAAAGCGGGCACAGAGGCTGTAGAGACCCAACAATTTTCATGACCATAAAGCATAGGCTAAAAGATCTGGTTTCAGAGCTACACTGCAGATTTGGATTCATGATTTGGTCCTCAATGGAGAGGGTGAAACTACGGGAAGAAACAGGCCTGTTGAAGAGTTGCTCCAAAAGAAGCAAAAAGCCTACCCAGCAGACCAGAACATGGATGTGAGGGAGACAGTCTTGGCACAAGGCAGAAAGAGAACCAGCAACACAGGGTCTCAGCTGGAGCCTCTGCAGGGTACACTGCAACACCTGCCATAACCAGAAGGCCATTTAGGGGGATTCCCTACCTCTAATCCCTCCCATCACCATATTGCCCCAGGAGTCTCAGGATCCACCCACTGGAAATCTTGTTCTTAGAATTAAAGGAAGAGGTAGTGTCCCAGAAGGGACCAATCCTCAATGCTATTCACTTGTACCACCCTGTGGTTGGGAGCAGAACTGCAGCCGGTTGCCAACTGGGCCAGCTGCAATGCCATCACTGTGGGGAAACCGAACCCGCAGAAATATAAACAGAATTCCAAACTGAGCAAAGGCACAGAGAAATATACACAAAATAATGGATCCAATCAAAAACCCAGGGAAAATCAGAATACATCAGACATGCAAACCACCTGAAGATGAATTTACAGTAACAGTGAAACAGTGATTAACACACATGGAAATCCAGAAAACAATAGAGGAAGTAAAAGAGAACATCAAAAAAGAAGAAATGAAGCAAGTAGTCAAAAAAATGAATTCACTAGCTGAACTAAGGAACTCAAAAGACGACTTAATAGAATGGATGAAGCCTCCAATAGAATCAGTGAGCTAGAAGATAGGGCAGAGGCATGCACTCAAGCAAAGCAGCTTAGAGATAAAAGAATGCAAAGAAATGTAGACAGCTTATCAACCTAGGATATTATACCCTGCAAGATTATCATTCACAACTGAAGGAATGATGAAAAGTTTTTCTGATAAGCAAAACTTGAAGGAATTGATCACCACAAAGCCAGCTTTGCAAAAAATATTAGCGGTTGCTCTGTAAAGTGTAAAGAAACCCCACATAACAACAGTAAGACAGCAAATATAAAAAGGAGAGGAAGTGAAGAGAACAAAAATGTGGATAGTTAGAATAAATGGAAGACTAATAGGCTTTCAAATAGAAATAGAAAATAAATGTAGAATTGTTAATACTAACTTCAGGGAAACCTCAAAATACATCCCCAGGGAGAAAGCAAAGAAAAAACATAAAAATAAAAACAAAACTAACACCCATCCAACCTCAGAAGAGAAAGAACAAAGGCATTGTCCAGGAGCAACATATAGAAGACAAATTATAAAATCACGACAAGCAGCTGCATATCAATAATGACCCTGAATGTTAATAGACTGAACTCACCAGTCCAGTGACTCAGAGTGGCTGAATGCATGAAAAAGTATAACCCAACCTTCTGCTGCATTCAGCAAACCCAACTTCTTTCAAAAGTAAAGGCTCAGTCAGTGGTAGGAAGACAATCGTATAATCGAATGGCAACCACAAAAGATCAGAAATACTATACGAATAAAGCAGAATTCCATCTAAAGAATATAACAGAAGACAGAAGCCGACATTATATGATTAAAGGGTCAATCTAGCAAGAAGACATAATGCTTATTAACATATATGTACCAGATGGAGGCGCATCAAAATATATTAAGCAAGTATTAGTAGATCTGACAAGAGACATCGACAACAACAAAATAATAGTGGGGGACTTCAGCACCCCACTTAGAGCAATACAGAAGTCAACCAGGCAGAAAATTAACAGAGAAACAGCTGCTTTGAATGACCATCTGGAACACATAAGTCTAATAGACATATACTGAACACTTCACCTAGCGACTACGTATATCACTTTCTTCTCAAGTGCACATGGGACATTCTCAAGAACAGATCATATGTGGGTACGCAAAACATGTCTCAACAGATTTATAAAGATTGCAAGCATCTTCTCTGACCACAATGGCTTAAAACTAGAAATCAGCCATGAAAAAGAAAGCTGGAAGACCCCAAATTTATTGGAGACTAAACAGTATGCTTCTGAGTGACTCTTGGGTAACAGGAAATCAAAGAGGAATTTTAAAAAATTCTTAAATAGACAAATGAGAATGAAGACACGAGCACCAGAATCTATAGAATGAAACAAAAGCAGCCCTAAGGGGGAAGTTATTGCAATCCAGGCCTGCCTCAAGAAACAAGAAAAATCACAAACAATCTAACTTTGCATTTAAAACAACTAGAGAAAGAAAACCAGTTAAAGCCAAAAATCAGCACAAGAAAAGCAATAATCAAAATTTGAGCAGAAATGAAATAGAAAACAAAAAGCCAATCCAGAAGATCAACCGAAAGTTGGTTTTCTGAAAAAATAAACAAAATTGACAAACCATTGGCTAAACTAACAAAAGAAAAAAACTCATAACTAAATCAGGAATGAAAGGGAAGAAGTTAAAACAGATACCAGGGAAATGCAAAACATCACAAGAGACTACTATGAACAACTCTACGCCAACAGAGTGGACAATCTTGAGGACATGGACAAGTGTTTTTTAGAAAAATAAAGTCTAACGACTGGACCTGGAAAAATTGGAAAATCTTCACAGAAAGAGTCATAAGCAAAGACATTGAAGAGATAATCAAAAGTTTCCCCCTAGAAAAAGCACAGGGACAGATGTCTTTTCTAATGAGCTTTACTAATTGTTCAAAGAAGATTAATACCTATTCTCAAACTCTTCCAAAATATTGAAGAACAGGAATCACTCCCAAGTACTTTTTATGAGGCCAACATCACACTGATATCAAAAGCTGATAGAGACATCACCAAGAAGAAAATTACAGACCAACATCTCTAATGAACATAGGTGTAAAAATTGTCAACAAAATATTAGCAAAACAAATCCAACAATGCATCAAAAAGATCATCCACCACGACCAAGCAGAATTAATCCCAGGGATTCAAGGCTGGTTCAGCACACATAAATCTATTAATGTAATGCACCATATCAAGAAGAGAAAGAAGAAAAACCACATGATCATATCAATAGATGCAGAGAAAGCTTTTGACAAGATCCAACACCCATTATGATTTAAAAAAAAAACCTGCATAAAATGGGAATAGAAGGTACATACATCAACATGATACGCCCATATATGACCAACCCACAGCCAACATCGTAGTCAATGGTGAAAAATTGAAAGCATTTCCTCTAAGGTCATCAATAAGGCAGTACTGTCCACTTTCACCACTGCTATTTAATATCATCCTGGAGGTCTTAGCCAGAGCAATTGGGCAAGAAAAGGAAATAAAAGGAATCCAAATTGGAAAAGGAGTAAAACTCATTATTTGCTGATGACCGATTATATATATTGAAAACTTCAAAAACTGTTAAAAAACCATTAGAACTCATCAATGACTACAATAACATGACAGACTACAGAAATCAATGCACAAAAATCTGTTGCATTTCAATACACAAACATCACGCTAGAAGAGAACTAATTCAAGAAAATCACAGTTTAAAATATAAGTAAAAAGAATCAGGTATCTTAGAATATACTTAAATAACAAAATTAAGAGACCAATACAGTGTAAACTACAAGTCCTTCTTAAAAGAAATAGAAGAAGAAACAAAGAAATGAAAAGACCCTGCTCATGATTGGGAAGAATCATCATTAAAATGGTGATCTTGCTTATAGCAGTACACAGATTTTAATGCAATCCCCATTAAAATTCTACAGACTTATCTCCAAGAAATAGAAAAAAATTTTGTTGCAAAAGATCCCAAAAAGCCAAAGTAACTATGAGAAAAAAGAACAAATCTGGAGGCATAGCACTCCCAGACATTGAGCTTAGAGTACAAAGCAATAGTGATCAAAATAGTATGGTACTGGAATAATAACACAGGCACAGATCAGTGGAATAGAACTGAATCACCAGAAAATGACTCACTCACCTACAGTCACTTAATCTATGACAAAGGAGCCAAAAGCATATGATGGAGAAAGGAATGTACCTTCAATAAATGGTATTGGGACAGCCACATTCAAAAGAATGAAGCTAGAGCACTCTCTTAACACCATTCACAAAAATTAACTTAAAATGGACTAGAGACTTGGACATAAGACCAAAAACTATAAAATTCTTGAAGATAGCATAGGAAAGACATTCCATGTCATCAGCTTTAGGAAGGCCTCCAGGGACTCAACTCCAACATCAAGGGTAACAAAAAGAAAAATAAGCAACTGGGATAACATCAAACTAAAAAAGCATCTTCACAGTGAAAGAAAATATCACCAAACAAAAAGAAAACCTAACTGACAAGGGCTTGATATCTAAAATATACAAAGAACTTATAAAAGTCAATAACAAAAACAGGCGATCCAGTCAAAAAATGGGAAGAGAATTTGAAGAGATATTTTTCTGAAGAGGATATACACATGGTTAGCAGGCACGTGAAAAGATGTTCCTATTCATGGGCTATCAGAAAAATGCAAATCAAAACAACAATGAGATATCACCTTACACCTGAGAGATTGGTTATTATCTAAAAGTCTGTAAACAACAAATGCTGGTGAGGATGTGGAGAAAAGGCGACACTTTTACACTGCTGGTGGGAGTGCAAATTGGTGTAGCCCTGATGGGAAACAGTATAGAGATTCCTCAAAAAGTTAAATATGGAAATCCTATTTGATTCTCTCACCCGACTTCCGGGTATCTACCCAAAAGATACAAAAACACTAATTCAGAGACTTTTGTATCCCCATCTTTATTGCAGCCCTATTCACAGGGAAATGTGAGAAAATTTAGCTAAAGCATTATGGATTCTGGGCTTGGGTCTGATAAGTCTTTCTCCTTTGGTGGTTACTGACTCATGCGCCTTTTCAGCCCTCCCATGATTGGAGCAAAGAAGACTCTGAGAAGCTTGTAGAAGCTTGTTATTCAAGTTAGATCTTAAATCCTTGCCTTTCAGTTACTTGACGCAATCCTTCCTCCTTAATTAACCAGGACACTTTTCCCACAATGAGGATTATATTTACAAAATCATCTACTTTTAGATACAACACAGGTCTTTCCTGAGACTCTAAGAAGGCCTGGCCCTTTGGAAGGTGCATTTGTCAAAAACAGGACCAGGTAGGCCACGAAGATCTGGAACTCCATGTTCACCCCTGTGGCTAAGCCTCCAACTCCCTAAATACTCAGACATGATTATAGCTTCCATTGAGGCAGAGAAGAACCATGCTGGCGTCCATCCAGAAGTACAAGAACTACTGCTGATGGGTGAGAACACCCACTTACAGACCAAATTGTCCAAGTGCTAGTCTTCACCTGATTCCTCAAACAGATCAAAGGCTGGGTGCCTTGGGATCCTTCAAGAATATGAAGAGGGATGTCAAGTAGGTGGCTAGGCCAAAGAAGGCAGCCAAGCTCAAGAAAGCTGCCTCTAAAGTCCTAGGAAAGAAACGTAAAGCCACACCAGTCAAGAAACCAGCTGCCATGCCGAAGAAATAAAAAATCCCAGTACTGTCAGTCATGCAAGAACATCAGCAACAAAGCTCATCTTTATAATGAGAATGTACTTAACATTCTGTTTTGTTAATTTGTTGTAATCTAATTGTGGATTTAGGGATTTGGATGGTTTGTTTCCTATGATGGGAAAAAGGAAAATGGGCAGGGCAGCTTCTTCTGGCTAGATGGGAGGAAGCCCAGGGTTTGTGATGTTGCTAGTACTTTAAGGAGAGCAAACTTTCTTTAAGTTGAGCTCCCCTTGTGAGAGTTTCATAACCTTGACTGGATGGGTAGAAGGGCAGAGCTGTAAGGCAAGAGAGGAGGGTGGGGAAGAAAAACCCTCCTGGCTGACTTCCACCAGAGTGGGGTGTCCCAGGCTTGTTGCCTTCTCACTTTTGGTGTCTGCCCTGTGGCCTCCCCACTTTCTTTCCCAAGGGAAGGAGAGAAGGGTCAGCATGACTGCTAGTTCAAGAAACAGTGACCATGTTCCTTGTGGCTCCGTGGCTAAGGTGCAAGCCCAGGGACCTGGCGGGGAAAAAAACAAGAATTCCTAGAGAACAGTGGTTTCTTTCAGTCATTGGGAGGGAGGTGTTGCCTCAGAATGTGTCTTGTTAAAACAAGTGGAAACTTTAAGGGATATGTCCTGTAGAAACTTGGATGTTCCTACACAAATGGATTGTATCCTTGGAGGACTTTTTCTCTTTTTCCCTGGCTTTTTGTTTCTTCCTATGTATAAGAGGTGGCTTTGCTTGTTGAATGCTGGGGCTCCAACTCCACCACTGAGAATCATTCCAACCTCTTTAGCACTGAGTCTTTTTATAGGTACTGTAGATGGGGGAAGGGGAGGGGTCTGTAGGAGACACTGCAGTCCTTTTCAATTTTTTTTAAGGAAAGGTACAGGTAGCAATGAAGGTGTGTAGATGCAGGAAGGCAGGAAGAGAGAAGAGGAAGAAGCACACTTTTTTAATTTAGTCCATCCTGGTTGTTTCCACCAGTCCTGGGACAGAAATCTGGGACCTTTGGGATGTATGTGGACTAAGGCCGACTGCTACTCTACCAGGATGTGCCACAGTAATACATTTTGAATTGCTAAGTAGTTTTACAGTTAAGTCTGTGTGTATTTGTGTGTGGGTGTATATATGTATAACTTGGGCTACTTCTTGTATTTCATAGGAGCTAGGAGAAAAAAACCTCTGCTGTCATCTTTATCTTGTTTGTAATAAATCGGAAATAAAATGCATAGTTGTTCATTGTCCTCGAAACCGCCACCCCTGCTCTCCCTTTTAAAACAAAACAAGTGTTACTTGTTCCGGGAAGAATTTGCTTGCTATCTAAACTATCTGCTTTTAACCTATGCCTGGAATTATCCCTGTGGCAGCTACTCACTTCAGATTTTATTGTTGTTGCTATTTTGTTTGTTTTCTGAGAATTTATGTACTTTAATGTAAATTTAATGTACTTTATTCAAGTTCATATACTTCAAAATATTGAACATGACATTTGCTTTAATTTATAATTTTTGCTCCAATGTAAGTTCTAGCATAAAATTTTTGAGCACTTATCATTTTAATAGAGAGAATTTCATAGCAATGCCAACTCTCCATTGACCCAGAGCAGTCACCTGCACTGTCCCTGCAGGGCTGTGTGGCTATGGATGAAGGTGTTCGAGCCCAGCATCTGAGTCAGAACAGAAATTTGAGCTACTGGTATTCCACAAGGTAGAAGGATAGAAGATATCAGAAAGGGTAGCAAAAGTCAAGTTACAATCTTGACCATGAATGTTGCCTGGGTACTGCCACCGTTAGATTGGGAACTACACCCAAAAGGGGAGCACATGGAGGGACTTTCCTTTGGAATAAAGTAGGACGCTGGGGATCCGAGATCCCAGGACAGAGCAGATGGAGAACTGGAGGATTCTCGGTTGTTGATTCAAAAACTTTAGTGAGAGGAATAAGAAAGATGGATGGCCTCCCCCATGAGCAGAGATGCAGCTGGGCATCCTTTCCAGGCTCTCTTTTTTTCCTCTGTCGTGCCAGTCCTGACAGACCCCATTCCACCTATATTTCTCTGTCTTTACTCTGTTTGGCATTCTGTTCATGTTTCTGTGGGTTTGGTTTCCCTGCAGATGTACTGTGTCGGGTTGACTTGCACCAGAGAAGCCTGGATCTTAATCTGAGCACTGGGAATTCTTGAGTTTTGTGGAGTCACCACTAGTTGGATTTGTTGAAGTTCTTAAGTGGACTCTGCGTTGGGAGCCAAGAGTTTAGTCTATGGGGTTGGAGTTTCTTCCCCCATTGTCCCAGCTCTGAGCAGTAGCAACCACCTTGTGGTTGGCTGACAATTAGCAATCAGGCTGCGTTTCTCCATCCACAGGGTGGCAATAGTGAGTAGCATTGAGTGTTCCTCCCTTCTGGGGATTTCCAGTGGGACAGGTCCTGTGGCGCCTGCGCAATATGGGGGAGGGGCTGGGGATTCTCCCAGCTGCCAACTGGTTATGGTGGCACCCTGTGTAAATTTCCTTCAAGGAGTCCCGCTCAGTTCCACCAGGTCTCTGGACAGGGTCTCTTCTGCTTTCAGAGTAACTCCTGGGAGACCCAGTTCTTCCTGCATCTCCACACTGTCTGCCGCCACCCATATTCCAAACTGGCGTAACTTTGAACCCTGATGCTTTCCGCTACCCTTTGTGGTGGTGATTGCTGCTGCATTTCTGTTGCCTCTGGGTCTGCTTTTCCCTCAGTGTTTGTGTCTGGAGAATAAGTGAATTCTAGTTGCTCTGTGGGGAGGATACGAGACTCATTCCTCCCAGGTTGCTATCTTGATTCCATTCCTCCCTAGCAGCTAGAGCTTCCAGCCCCTGAACCCTAAGGCTTAAAATTGGCTGCAGCTCCCTCCTCGGGGGTACAGATCAGCTAGAGGATTCAGGTATTTATTGGGGGATGGGCATGCTTTGCCACAGCCCACTCTCAAGGTCTCCAGGAAGCACCTGAATGCTTCTCACCAGTGGCTTCTGTTGGTACTGTGGCCTGGGTCTGCACTTCCCGGGCCTCTCTCCTCATACCTATAACTTGGTGGGTAGGGGGTGGATTTTCTTTGAGAAACAGATTGGAATCACATCTAGGTTTCAGCTGAGGAAACAAGTACAACCCAAGAATACTGGGAAAGCTCTGACCCAGCCTCTTTTCACCCCTTGATCTGACTCCAGTGGTAAAGGTGATGGGCCTCCCCAATGCTGGCTCTGGAGCTCCAAAAATTCTGACCGGTGTAGAGTCTTCAGCATATGTAGAAACAGAAATACTAGCAACCTAGGCCATCACCTATATACTATACAACTATAGATCCTAAGACAGGGCCACAGCATCTAGGCAGGGAATGAAAGCCTTTTAGACCTAATCTGTAGAAATAAGTACACAAGTTATAAGCAAAACAATGAATAACCATCTCACACCTGTGGGGATGACTATTAGCCAAAAGACTGGAACCAACCAATGTTGATGAGGATGCAGAGAAAAGAAAGCCCAGGTGGGAGTGTGAATTGATACAATGAGGAGATTCCTCAAAAAATTGAAAGTAGAAATTCCTTGTGAATCCATGATCCCACTTGAACATATTTACAAAAAAAAAAAAAAAACACTAAAACATTAATTCAAAGAGGTATATGCACCCCTATGTTTATTGCAATGAAATGCTATGATTTGCAACATGAATGGACCTAGAGGATATTTTGCTTAGAGAGATAAGTCAGAAAACATCAAATGGTTTTATTCATGTGTTAGATAGACCAAAGAAACAAATGAACCAAATTAAACAAAAGTATACTTTTAGTTTGTAGTTCCAAATTGGTGATTACCAGACAGAAAAGGAGTAGGGTTAAATCATGTAAAGGATGTCAATTGTATGGTGAAGGATGAGATTGGACTTAGAAGAAAACAGGCAACACATTCCATGACATCGACCCTAGAGATATCTCTGAGGATTCAACTCCAGCAGCAAGGAAAACAAAAGCATTAAAGTGGAATTATCATCAAACTGAAAAACTTCTGCACAGGGAGAGAAATAACCAAAATAAAAAGACATCCTACTCAAAGAGGCAAAATATTTGCCCATCATACATCTGACAAGGGCTTAATATCCAAAATATATAAAGAACTAGAAAAACAATAAAAAATTAACAAGAATTAGACATTTCTCCAAAAGAGACATATAGATGACCAATAGGTAGATAAAAAGTTCTTCCTCATGTTATTCGGGAAATTAAATGAAAATTAAAACAGCAATGAGATATTACCTCATACCTGTGAGACTGGCTATTATCCAAAAATCTGGAAACAAATGTTGGTGAGGATGCAGAGAAAAGGGAATACTTTTACACTGTTTGTGGGAGCATATGTTGGTGCAACCCTTATGGAAAGTGGTATAGACCTTTCAGAAAATTGAGACTGGAAATCCCATATGATCCCATTATCCTACTTCTGGGAATTTATAAGAAAATATATATATATATATATGTGTATATATATATATATATATTCACAGAGATTTATGCACTCCCATGGTCATTGCAGCATTATTTACAACAGACAAGAATTGGAAGCTGTGTTAAATGAAGTGCATTGTTAAATGAATGAAGAAGATGTGGTGTGTACTCCCACACACACAGTGGAATGCTACACAACTACTCAGTTCTGAAAAAAGATGAAATCCTGTCATTCGAGACAGCATGGATGGAACTAGAGTGGATAGTGCTAAGTGAAATGATTCAGAAAGATTAAGACAAACATCAGAGGACCTCAGTAATATGTGGAATATACAGAAGCAAAGCAAACAGAGACAAAACAAAACCCAGCTTTGGACACTGACAAGAGAACTGGGATTACCAAAAAGGCACCGGTTGGGAGGCAGGAGCAGGTGGTAAAGGGGGTCCAGTGGATAGGGGTAGAAGGTGATTGGTAATCTAGTGGTGGGCATGGGTTACATATTTGTGAATAGTGAACCTATAGATTAAATTTATATGTAATAAGTCACATTTACCTCTGTAAAAGAAAAAAAATGGGGGAAGGGATGGACAGATCTGAAAACAAACACTGACTCGTGTACCTAGAACCTAGGACTAACGAACATAAAGCTGTACCGCCATTACTTATTTTTTAATATTATAAAATAGAAAAGGCAGAAACTATAAAGAGATGTAAAGATAGTTAATGTTCATGGATGGGAAGAATTAGCATTGTTATAAAGGCCATCTTACCTAAAATGATACACAAATGTAATACAATTCCTATCAAAAACCATTGACAATTTTAAGGAAATAGAAGCCGAAAGTTTTAATTTGTGTGGAATCGTAAAGGACTCCAGATAGCTAACGCAATCATGAGAAAAAAGAATGGAAGTGTCACATTCGCAGATTTTAAAATATGCTACAAAGTGATAATAAAAGCAGACATGCAGATCAGTGGAATAGACATGTGGTACATGTCAAAAATAAATCGTTCCTGAAGCCCTCAATACGGGATTTGGGGATTGGTCTGTGTGTGAAGTCTTGCACTAATTCCTTCTTTAAGTTGTGCTATAGATAACACATGAGTCATGAAAATGAAGTAAGCATCCAAAATGTTTTTTCTTCAAACCTAACAGGTAAATTCCGAGTAGGGATGTCATTGAATAAACTAGAAAGGCTGTCTTAATATTTTATCTTTTGTGAAAAAAGCTGTAGACAACTTTGAAAACTATTGGAATAAGACTCAAATTTCTGTGTCCTGTTTGCAAAAATTTACTAATGACTGAAATTTATGGACTCCCATGGTTTGCCACTGGAAAATTGTTTTAACTGGCAAAGTGGTTTCTTTTGAGATGTTTTTCCCCTGACACAGCAGAAGGACTCTTAGTACTCTAAACCATAACAGTTTCTGGTATTATTACTAAATTTAGGCCCTCATTATTCTGTTATGTAGAGTACAAAACTATTCAGTCCTCCCTAATACCACTGACAATCCCAACAAATTTTGTTTCCCGATGCAGGTTTGAATATCTCTTTAATTTTGACAACACCTTTGAGATCCATGATGACATAGAAGTATTGAAGCGGATGGGAATGTCCTTTGGCCTGGAGTCAGGCAAATGCTCACTGGAGAATCTGAAACTTGCTAAATCTCTGGTGCCAAAAGCTCTAGAAGGTTATATCACAGGTATGTTAGTTGTTGTCCAAATTTGTTGTCAGACCCTAACTTGTTCAAACGTTCTTGTCAAAAATTAAAGTCCAGTGTTCGCTTACTCTCTCTGCTGTACCCCTCGTTACCCTCTGGATGTAACTGTGAGAACGTCATTATCAATCATTTGCTTTTCTTTAGGTATACACACAAATCAAGGTAGTAAACAGGAAACAATTTATTACTCAGTTTTGCCCACTTCTGATCTCTATATAAGTGAATCATAGTAATACTCTTTGTTAATTTGATTTTATTTCTCTTATCTTTAGATTCATCCACATAATTTTTTTTTAAAGGAAAGATACAGGCAGGAATGAAAGTGAGTAAGCAGCCAGTCAGGAAGAGAGAAGAGAAAGAAGCATTTTATTTACTTTATTTCAGTTGTCCGTCTTGGTTGTTTCCCCTTGCCGCAGGTGCACACACCCGGGTTCTTGGGCTGTATGTGGTCTATGTCCAGCACAAGGCAGCAGAACTAACTACGACTCCACCAGGATGTGCCTCATCTACATCATTTAATATAGCTGCAACTCATACATTCTACTGCTATATTAAATTTCATTATATGATCATATGACTTTATTTGTTCATTTTACTGATAAGCATTCAGTTTTGTTCCCAGTTTCCTGCTGCTAAAGAGCAATCTACTTATAGCTTTCCTGTGCATATAGCCTAGAGCCCATGTACAAGCGTGTAGTACGAAGTTGGTAAATCACGACTTATTTAGCTTTTACTAGATGACACCAAAATGTCTTTCTTCATTTTACCAAGTTGCCCTCTCACCTGCAGGGTGGAATCCTTCTAGTTTCCCAATCATGTGGATTTCAAATGGTATCATGTAATTTCTTTGTAACTGAGATTTGATTCACATGCCCATAAAGCACATCATTTTAAACTATACGGTTCAGTTGTTTTTAGTACATTCACGAGGCTATGCAATTATAACTACTCTCTGCTTTTAAAACATTTTTGTCATTCCAGAAAGAAACTCTATACACATTAGCAGTCATTCCCTATTCCCGCATTCCTCCCAGCTTCTGGCAACCGCTGATCTTTCAGTCTCTATGGACTTCTCTATATAAATGGGATCATCCAGTAGGCATACTTTGGGACTGAACCCTTTTACATAGCATAACATTTTCAGTGCTCATTCATGCTGTAGCATATATCAGATTTCATCCTTTTTACTGCTATTATTTGGATATACCAAATTGTAGTTGTACGTTCATTAGTTGGTATATATTTGAATTATTTCTTTTTGGCTGTCATAAACTATACTTGCTTAAACTTTCTTGTAGGTGTTTTTGTGTGAACTTAAATTTTTAAGTTTTTAGTTCTGTTGATATATGCCTAGGAGCAAAATAGCTGGGTTATATGGTAACTATATTTAGTATTTTGAGGAATTTTTAAAGGATTTTCCAAAGTAATTTACCATTTTTCAGTCCTACTGGCAATGTATGAGGGTTCCTATTTCTCCACATCTCTCTCAACACTTGTTATTCTTCATCTCTTTTATTCTAGTCCTCCTAGTGGGTATGGTTTTAATTAACATTTGCATATCCCTAGTAACTGATAGTGCTGAGCATCTTTTCATGTACTTATTGACTATTTGTATCTTTTTCCTTGGAGAAATGTCTGTTCTAATTCTTAGCCCATTTTTAAATTGGGTTCTCTTTATTGAGTTAAAATAATATATTAAATAGGCATGCCCTGGTGAAGTAGCAGTTTGGTCAGTTGCCTCCAAAGGTGCATAGGCCACTAACTGAGTTCAAGTCCCAGGTCCAGGGGATAACAACCAGGGTAAACAACTAAATAAAAATAAAGTGCTTCCTCCCCCTCAACCTGCCTTTCTTGCCTGTTCACCTTCACTCCTGCTTGTACCTTTAAAAAAAAAAAAGTATATATACATATGCATACACACACACACACACACTAAGTAGATGTGCCATGGTGGCTCAGGTATTAAGCCTGTGCTGGGAAAGCAGTCCACATGCAGTCTAGGGGGAATAACTAAAATGAACAACTAAATAAATAAAAATGCTTCTTTCTCCTCTCTCTTTCTTCCTGCCTGCTTCCTGCCTCCCTTACTCTTAAAAAAAAAAAAAAAATCTAAGTATACTTTTTGCATGTTCTATGATTTAGGAATCTTTATGATTGTCTTAATATCTAAGATTATATTATGTACACATATAACTATGTTTTTTGTGTCATCATTTTCCTTCCATTGTATGAATTACCATCTAGAATCTTACATCATTTTTAAAAGCTATTGTAGCATTATTTCTAAGGTCTGATAAATCATGTATCAGCCAACATAGTTTTTATTTCATTTTATGTTATGGTTTTGGCCCTTTGCTCACAAGTATCTGTTGATTGAGATTTGGTTTCTGTGCATGTATCCCCTGCTTCTTGCCCTTCAGCCAACCTTCCCACATCTTTACCCGCAACTCTAGCGCATTCTGTCCCAAAGCAAGACTTGCTTGTATTAATAGCTCCCTCATACTGATGGTCTAGTAGGAGCTGAATAGAAAGGTCTTAATAAATCACAAGCACTTGAAGTTATTATCAGTGAAAAGACTCAGGCGATTAGGCAGGCTCCCTTTTTTTGATTTCTTTGTGACCTCATTTGTAGACAAGAATAATACACTTTCTGGTTAGTTCAAAGGGAGAGATGTGTGTCTTAGTGTGTGAGGGACAGAATGGCTCTTGAGTAAAATTGGGAACCATTGTGTGGATCCTATAATGGGTTAGAAATGCAGGCTTTTCAAAAGTCCTTGTAAAAAGAAAATTTAATATGTTTTGCTCACAAACAAGTCAATAGCTGTATTCTAACAGAAAATTTCCATATATACTAATGAACATTCAGCACAGGATTCTGGCTTGAATTTAACCTGGTACAGGCTTGTTCTGATTTAACATGTTTAAAGTCTGCTGTCTTAGAATTGAAGTTCTTTTCTTTGAGCGCTGCCTTAATTAGCCTGTGAAAAAAAAGGTTCATAAGGCCATCTTAAAATTAATGTTGTTATTTATTTTTTTCCTACATGGGAAGCCTCTCACTTGATCAGACAATGCCAGGATAGCAGTTTCCAATCTTAGTACAATAGTTTCTTTTTCACATAGTGATTATGAAACTATTTTTATTAAATATAATAAAAGCTCATTTTGGCAAATTACATTTTCTGAGTGTACATTTAATCTTACATTTGTAAGTCAAAGAATTTCTTTTTGACAATGTTTTATTTTTTTAAAGGCAAGATATAGGCAGGAAAGAAAGTGAATTAGGCAAGCAGGCAAGAAGAGAGAGGAAGAAGAAGCACTTACTTATTTAATTGTTATCCACCTTCCCTGGGTTGCGAAACCCGATTTTCAGGCTCTGTGTTAACTACGTAGAGACACAGACTTAACTGCCTGAGTCACCAGGTCTTGCCAACAATGTGCTTCTAATTTATCTGCTACCTGTTTTGTGAACTCACTGTTGAAAGAGACTACACACATTCACTCAGTAACATTTAGATCTTATTGTCCCATAACTACCTTCTTTGAGCTCATATTCTAGAGAAGGAGACAAGTAATATATAAGTAAAATTACAGAATCAAGGTTGTGGTAAGAGAAATACTACATATGTGCAGAAAACAAGCATGGAAGGATATGCCCAAAGTATTTTATGCAGACTAAAACAGTTGACCATCTCACCCTTATTTAAAATATGATTGCATTTGACCTTTCAAAATAAGGGCTAGTTTAAGTTCTAAAACAAAGGGTACCAGGAAAAACAATCCATCTTTGAGGAGTAACAGCACCAAGGCATTTGGAAAGACTGTAGTGGGAGTTTGAGGGGAAAAAAGCATGTCTTTCCTTCATACCTATTTCTGATTTTACTTTTTCTTTAGCCACTCCAAACCAAGCTATTACTTCATAGACGTTTGTGGTGAGGGCAGTGAGTGTGCAGAAATAGTGCAGCCATCGCTGTACGTAAGGAACCACCCTCCAGGTCTTATTTGAGGAAAAAAAGATGGCATACCCTGGCAGAACAGTGACTTGGTCTGCCACCTCCAGCCAAGAGTGCAGTTCACATGTATCATGGGGACTCAAGTTTGCATCCTGGGGTCGAGGAACAGCCAAGATGAACAACTAAAAAAAATAAATAGGATGCCTTTTCTTCTTCTCTTTTCCTGCCTGCTTACTCGCCTTCATTCCTGCCTTCACCGTTCTTTAAAAACAAAAAAAGTATGATTTAATTTGAACTCTTTCTCTCTGTAGTCTGCCCTCCTGTATTTTTTCCTTTATAGTCTAGAATTTCTTTTTCCCCAAACTGAAGATCTTGGGTTCTTCCCAGCACGTAAGATTTGTCTTGCTGTCCTTCAGGGCAGGCTACCCAGTTAGGGACAATAGCAACCACAGAACTTGCAGAGCCTACCTGTTCTGTTTTTTTGTTTTGTTTTGTTTTTTTCTTTTTCCCGTAGATATTTCCACAGGACCTTCTTGGTTAAATCAGGGACTACTATTGAATTCTACCCAATCAGTTTCAAATTTAGACCTGACCACTGGTGCCACCTTGTCCCAATCAAGGTATGTATCTATTCAGGGTTAGAAGGGCTAGTCCTGCAGCCTTGGCCCTCTCTGGAGGGGGGCCAGCATGCTAATGTGGGCCCATAGAACCTCCTTGCCCGCCCGAGCTTTTATTCCTCTGTTTTACAGCTTAAAACATGTTCCCCACTAATGGCCCTGTGTGTTTTCAATTGCTCGCTAGTGTAAGCCAAGGGTTATGCTTGGACGCTGAAGTGGCCTTAGCAACCGGGCAGTTCCTTGCCCCAAACAGTCACCAGTCCAGCAGTGCGGCCTCTCACTGCTCTGAGTCCCGTGGCGAGACCCCCTGTTCCTTCAACGACGAAGATGAGGAAGATGACGAGGAGGACTCCTCCTCCCCAGAATAAAGACAGGCGAAAACCCACGTTTTTATCTTTGACGCTCGTGTGTTTGTAGTGTGAGCTCTTGTTTTTGAAATGATTGCTTCAGTCTTTGCCTTTGTTTGCACTGTGTGCTCAGTGAAAACTAGGGAAACACAATCCGCAGGTTATACGAAGGCTGAGAGGATGGAGATGCAGGTTAACATAGTGTGAACGCAAACATTGATCACAGTGCAACAAATAACAGCGCAAACACAGTGCATGTTCTCAGGGGATCAAGGGGAGAGACCGTGAAGAATTGGCAGCATGAATGCAGCTTATTGATCTTAATGAGGTGTCCAGTGTTGGTGTTGCCCCGGCCTATAGGCCCCTCCGTAGAACTGAAAATGCCTCCATGAACAGTCCCTAGTCATCCCATCTCGAGTTTCGTCCCTTCCCTGGGCTGCCTTTTCCAAAGTAGAAGTGAACATGGCAAGTTTCCAGTGGGGGGAGTTGTACAGTAAGGGGTTAAATGGCGATCCCTGTGACCTGAGGAGCTCAGACTGAACTGTCAAACTAGTTGAAAGTTTAGTTGAGGTGCTTTATGCAACAGCTGCCTTAGACAGCTTCTAGAAATGAGCAAGAATGAATTCTTAAGTATTCATGTGACATTTAGAACATAGTAAAATGGAACTGATTATCATTAGCCAATGCATTGGTACATAGAATTTCTAGGGCTACTTCTGGAAGCCAAAATAGAATAGCATTTCCACGTGCATTAAATATTTTGCCAGCACTGCCTTCTGCCAGCATTCTAAACTGGAGTATTACAGAGGAGGAAAAACTCTAGCAATAGTTTTAATCAAAGCAATGCATTTCATACAGCTTTTGCATTTAAAAACAAAATTTCTATGACTGAATCACTTGCTTACAACTCCTTGCAGTAATTGTGTGATTTCACCCGGTGTGCAATTTTTGAAAATGAACCAGATGTCATTTCTTTTGTCTTGAAAGTCTATTCCAAGAATATGAATGGCAGTGTTTTCCTCTACCTGTCACCTTTTGTACATTTTCATTAATCAAAATGACTTTATTGGGGTTATTCCTGGGTAAACTGCATTTCAAAGTAACTCGATACTCATTGGTTCACAAAACACCAAAAAACATTGATTACTCCAAATGATTGAATTTACATCAGTGCAGTATATGATTTCATAGCCAAAGATGCCACTAGAAATATTGCACTAGTGTGTTCATAGTGACTGCTGCTCTGAATAGTGTGTATAGACATCTGCCACCATGGCCAAATCCTGGCTTAATTTCACATGAAGACCTTGAAAAGGAACACATAGTAATGGAAAATTAACTCCACATTTTTGACTTGAATCATTTAGGTTTGAGCGTAGATTGCACAACTAGCTCCTTCGGGCCTATAACATTTCAATCCCAGTCCATTTTTTCCTAAATCCCAGAGGGGATGTGCAGATGCCTTATGATGCCTTTTGGAAGTTCTGCCACTATCCATACAGTATTTGTAATAAGGCCATAAACTAATACACAAGAACATACGATTTTAAATTCCTTTGAGACAAAACTCTCATTCTTTGAGAAATAAACCATAGAACAGACTTAAGAGTGTTCCAAGAGAGGCCATTTCTAGAAAATTGTGTCTAAGCGCTAGGGTATAGCCCTTTGGCTGAGCAGAGGGGAGGTATCTGAAACATTGCAGAGACCATAGCTGGTCCCCTACCTTTGACAGGAGGATCCTCAGTGCATAGTCAGTTTACTTCCAAACTCTTTTAAGAGGCTCCCTTTGCTAACCTTTCTCATCCCTGTATTTAAAGGGGGCCTAGTAAGGAGAGACCAAGGGCCATGTCTAGATGGATACACTGCTACATTCATGATAGGTAATGGATCATAACTATACACACCAAATGGCAAGACCCTTGCTAGGGCTCTCGGGAAATCACTTTCTCTACTCCCTCTGCTGCTATAGTATTTAAAAGGATTAAAATCTGGGGTTAAAAGAAAAAGCAACCAAAATGCTTATCATTATTGATGCCCAGCATCACAGCCATAGGTATCGTGTCTGAGAGGACAAGGCCTTCATTCTTAGAGTTGTGTGTTTGGGTTACCGCTGGGGACTCTGGTCACCAGTACGTGTCGCTGATAGAAAGCCTGACCTGAGCAGAAAATAAGGTTGAGAGGTTTAGAAAGGTAAATTCTCCTGTATATCTCCCAACAGATTTTTCTGGATCAAAAGTTCAGCACCGAGTCACAATTTCATCTAGAAATCAAAGTGAAAAAATGTTAGGAAGTTGGGATTCCAACATTCCAGGCTTTTTTGCAGGAATAGCATGTGGGGTTGCTTGCGTGCACGAGTGTGCGCACACATACAGACACCCGTCCTTTTAGGGTGTTGGAGAGACCCTTCCCACCCTTGAGGTTAGTTCAGCTGATTGCTTTTAGCATGTGTTGCAGGTAGCCCAAGGCCTGCCTATTTCACTCTTGTGTGGGAAGGGCTGCGTAGCCAGTATCCAGGAGTGTAAGGAGCCCTGGCCCTCCCCAGTCTTCCCTCCACCCTTCCCCACTGGGATTCTGTGTCATCCATTTCGTCTTTTCATGTGATGACTCAGTGATGAGAGCAGCTTCAGGGAGCATTGATATAAATTGTGCCTTGTGATCTGGGAGACCTTGGAGAGGGTGCAGGATAGGAAGTACCTACACAGTGACTCCTTGTCCCTGGGAAATTTTACAAGTGACAGCCTCTTAGTTTGTTTCCTTCCTTTTTTTTTTTTTTCTTTAAAGGAAAGATGCAGGCTGGAATAAAGGTGTAGGGAGGTAGGAAGAGAAAAGAGGAAACCCAGGGGTATGTGGCCTATGCTCCTTCAAAGGGGATTAACCTAACTGTTACTCCACCATGGTGCTCATCCATTTTATTCTTTATAAAAATGACGAGGAGGCTATTTTATGTTATTTTTGCCACTTTACCAGGATGAAGTAGGAGAACTCTCCTCATCAGCCAAATTTGCAATTGTAACAATACTCTGCCACACTTGGAAAAGAATCCAATACAGGTGCACTCTGGTGGCCTAGCAATCTAGCACACCTGGGAACAGTCCCACATTCATCCCAAGGACCTGTGTTCAAGACAACGGTCTGGGGCAACGACCAATGTGAACAACTGAATTTTTTTTTAAATCCAATACAAATTAGCCTCTTAATCACATAATTCAGATAGAGAAATTGTATGAAGTAGCTCAGGTTAGCCATAAGAGATGTTATTAACTAATCCATTAGCAATTGCTAATCCACACTCTTCGCTAGTTGGGTAGGAGAGGCAGTGAAGTTGTGCCAAGTATAGAGAGTACTTGAGCCATGGGCTGCTTAGGACATAGTGGGGTGAGTGCTGGGGCGATAGGCGGGGTTAGCAAGGAGTGGAAATGCTGCACTCAGACTTGAGCTTATCTGTGATTCATCTCAAAGGCCCTTGAAGTACCTATCTAGCTTCTCCCCTAAACACATAAAAGAAGTAACAAAGGAGTTCTCAGGATTACCAAATCCATAGGTGGACTTTAAGATTGCTGTTTTCGTGGGAACAACAGGTGAGGGGAAGGGCGAGGTCAGTCAGTGAAGGTAAAGATTTCATCCTTCAGTTAAGTATTTGAGTACAGAGCAGAAAACATTGGGATTGATTTGTGCTATGGAAAAAGCAATGGTAATGGGACAGTGGGGGACAGAATTTGAGGGCGAATAGGGGAACCATTGCAAGACAGCCATCTCTATACAGCAGGTCCCCAAGTAACTTCATTTTGTTCATTGTCACTTTGTTATAACATTGATGAGAAAACAAGTGACACTATTATTTGAACACTGCTTTCATCATACAATAAAGTTTCCAAGTACTGTCCACGATGTTGAGTGAGGACTCACTGTAACTTATTACCATGCCTCTCCATTCCATAACATTTAGGAATCTCCTGAATCCCTGAGGCTCCACTGTTCCACTTGTGAGCATACATTTTTGGAGTCTGTTAAGGAATTTTAAGACTTAAAACCAAGCTTGGTAGCTACCATAAAGGAAGAGATTCAAACTGACACATAAAGGTGTTAACAAAAGTAGAGAATTTTCCTATATGTTTTCTAGTTTTACAAATTGCTGGATACATACAGATCTTTTTGTATTTGATACATGAAAGATAACCTGGCTTTAGTGCTTTAGTGGAGTTGAGAACTACATAAGACCCCTTTTGCAAATAGGTTCCTCATTTTCATGCCTCCAAAAGCTATGACCCCCAAGCACTGATGACCATTAATATGTATTTACAAAGATCTACAGTGTGCTAGGCCCTGCACCAGTTCATATGACTCTCAGAAATGTGCCTCCCCCCTACCTAATTCCATCATATAACTTTCAGCCAAACACTCAAAAGAACAAAGACTGATGTTTGCTTACAAGCAAATATCTTTTATAAATCAGGCTGAAATGTCTGCAAAAATAACATTTCTCAGGAATTAGCCCCTTCACACAGCCAAGATTTATGCTTAGATAACCTTTGGAGTCCAATGCCTACACTCACTGTGCTAACGAAGAAAAAAGCAGGGGACACAAAACTTGGACCATCCAGTTCTGCCCTGACAGGTCCAGAAACTTAGATGGTAGGAGACATTCATTCACTGTGGTGTTGAGACAGGAGAAAGCATATTCATTTATTCTTAGTCATGGTAAGATCAGGTATCATTCTTACGAAGCCTTTGCTTTACCAAAGGGCCTATGGAATTCAGTTCTGGCTTTCGCCTTGCTATTCCAGCAATTTGGACTGTTCCTCCCTGCTCTTAGCTGCATTGGAAACCAGTTTCACTTAAACCCGGGGGCAGGACTTACCCTTCTCTACCAAGTGTCTGAGAATGGAAGAGAACATCTCTTCCACACATTTAGACAAGAAACAAGCCAAGAGCTTGACTTGCCTGATGTCCCTCAGCTGTAGCAGAATCTCATCCTTTGAGGGCCACAGTACTTTCAGGAAACTCTCACCACAGGCCTCCTGGATGGCTTTTGAATTTAACATTATTCCTTGGTCACACCAAATGCTATAAAGGGCAAAGGTGGAGCTCCGTGCCTCCACTTGGAAGCCTCCAGGTTTAGAAAAACACACCAGTGAAGAACGTTCCTCCATGGCTAAGATGACCGTCCATACACACTGGTAGATGGTGGTAGCCGGCTTGAGAGAGAGGTTGTTATCAACGGATCTTTCTGCCACATCAGCTCCTTCTGTTCACACCTCTCGACAAGGAAACTTTCTCAGGTCATTTTTGAGTTTTAAAACCTATCACTTTGTCACTTCAGACTGTGTTTTTAATTCAACATGCCAGGCAATATCTAATAAGCAAATGGCTTTATTTTTATTGCTCACAACTGATCAAAGGTTTTTTTCATACTGAAAAGTCTCCGGAGGACCCAGATAATGTTTCTGCTTAAAGACCTCTGAGCGCATTGTGGGTCTGCTTTTCCCAGTTGTGCCATGAGGGTCCACCCTTGCAGCATCTTGAGAAGCGGGACCGCCAGCCAATCAGCTGCACTGGGTCTCCAGGGCCCAGCCCAGGACCACCTATGCATTTCATTTGCCCTCACCAAACTTGACTTATAGATGAAAAGGAAAAGGCTGTGAGCCCTCATCACCAGTTTGTTTACCTTTTCATTTGGAGATGCTTTACTTTGATCATGTGCTGTTAGATTTCTTTTTCCAAAAAAAATCTAGTTTTGTTTTTTTCTGCATGAAGGAATCTCGGTGCCACAGTAAGCTTTAAGCAGCTTAAACAGAAATATAAGGGGTAAATGCAAGCACCGCATCTGACTTGCCTGATGTAGACGTCCCTATTTTGGATTGACATATCTAACCTAATATGAGGTATTATTTTGTAGTATCTCAAGCTTTGTAAATAAATACCATTATTTTTGTATGGAAATTTTATAGAAGAGCTATTTCTGTATACTTAATTATTCCTGAATTTTCTCAAATTGCTTCTAATACATAACAGACAAGTCCTAAGCAGTTCCTCTAAGGATGGTTCAAAACCACCAGCTGCTGAATAATGGGGGAAGTTTTAAATTTTTGCACCCTCAGGGCCCATTCCAGGCACTCCGAAGCTCTGGGAGTGGGGCTTGGGAAGCTGCATTTTTAATATAAATTGATGGGGTTTTGGTCCATTAAAGTGTGTCTTTGTCCATCCTGTTAGACTAAAAGTATCTGAAATGAGTATAAGTTGTGCTTGAAGGGAGAAAATAAAATGTATCCATTTTATTATTTGAATGAGATGTATTATAGAAAAAATAAATAATTTAAAATAATGTTGGTCTCATTATTCATGGGCTGATGGGGCGAGTGGAAGTGGCTATTGTGGGGCCCCCAAATAGGACCCCCTCCATTAGAACTGAGATGCACCCCACTGAGTCCCCCAGAAACTTCTTTTAGAAGGGAGCTGCCTTTCTCCTTCCCAGCGGTGACCCGCATGCAGCCAGTAAAGGAGCCGGGAAGCCCAACCTCTCCCTGATTCAGGGTATCTGAAGGGCCATCCCAACTTGAAAGCACCTTCTAGAATTGACCAGTTCCACTGGCAACTATATCATGATTCACCCGCCTCCTGGTGTTCTGAGTAGCATCCCCAGTATACAACTTCCAATCATCCCTTCTAGGAGAGGGGAAATAGGTCATATCTTAAAGGGTTTTCTATGTTTGACCTAGGATTTTACATCTTTTTGGGGGGTCACTTTGAAGATAATAGCCTGAAGAAAATAGTCTCAATAATAATTGCCCTGAATACAATTACTAGGAAAGATATTTTCTTATTTTCTGTTACACCAAACCAGCATCAGAGAAAAGAACTACAGTGAAGAGTATAGAATTCATGTTTTCTAGCCTCTAGCTTCATATGTCCTTGGGGAGACTCAGGAGTCCTCATTAGCACTATCACTTACATTCCAACAAGCCAACCACGGTGCGTGGTGAACACTGGACAGTAAGAGTCAGAGGCTTCAGAGCATTTTGAGGATCATAGAATGGGGCCAGGTCTTGTAGTAACGCTAGGAAATGGTTCAGGAAGCACTCTTGAATGTTAATGCCCAGGGAAGAGTCTATTCAGAAAGACTCTCACTTGAGCTCAGTAGACCAAGTCATCAGTGGGAGTGTACAATGCCCAGTGTTGAAACAGAGCCAGTGCCCACTCCCTTATCCCAGGGATTTCCTGAACCGAGGAGCCTGGTCTGGTTCTATGCCTTCCCTATTCGTTCTATCCCACTTCCTAGTGCTATTTGGTTTCCATGTCCAAGGATCCATGGAGGTAACCACTGGCTCATTTGTTCCTAAAATAGTGCTTTTGACCTTGTGGCCACAAGGGGGATGTTGTGAAGAACTGTGGGGAGTGTCATTGGTAGACATCAGTGCAGTCGCTGGACACGTTGCTGAGCAGGGAAAGATGTCTGCACAGGCTAAGGAGGTGTTTACTTCAGATCCATCTTCTGGAGCTGGATTTGACTGAGGTGACAGAAGAAAAGGAAAGTCATCCACACGAAGAGTCTTCTCCAGGAGATAGAACCCAACTGACAACTTGACTGTGTTCCTATGGCTAAAAGCTATTTTCTTCCCATTCCTTCAGACAGAAGAACTGTAGTTAACATGCTTCCTCATTTCCACGTCTTTTCTCTGAGGTTGGCTCCTGTCCCTGCTGCTTACATCCAAAGCCACCTCTAGCCTTCCCGGCTTTCTCACCTGTGAGGAAATTTCACTGTTAGTCTTACTGTGAGTGGTTGTCAAATGCCTGGGAGCGCCCTGATCCCTCTGCCAACTCAAACTTCCTCCTGAGAGGCCCTAAAATTCTTGATGAAACTTGCTTTCAGGAAGTTTCAGAAGATAAAGTAAACTGTTGTACGAAAAAAAAAAAAAAAGCCCGCATCAAGGTGGGCAAAATCAGTTCCATTTTATGCTGAGAATTTGTTAAACCTCTTTCTCACTGTTACGCAAACCACTTTGACATTTGCCACTGGGGCATCCTTGCTTGCTCTACAGACCTAAAGTACTTTGACACCTACCTACTACCATAAGGTCAGGAGATTCATTTTCTTCTTTTATTCCCTAGCATTTCACGGCTCCCCAGAGTCAGAATTCAATTAGAAATCTCGAGAATGTGTGCTAAAGAGTGAAAATGATGCTCCTGAAAGGCATCATCACAGGAGTTATTTTCAGGTTCTCCTAGCAAATAATTATTTTTAAACTTCCAGTGAACAAAGGTATGTATCAGATCTTAGAGCTGAATACAAGAAAAAGTAATTTTACAAAACATGTTTTTAAAACAACTTTGTTTTTTGCCTTTTTGATATTTGAAATTTTTGTTATCTGCCTATTTTCTAAAAATTTTACTTTAGTTCTTCACATTGGTTGTTTCCCCCAGAACTGTGACATGAACCTGGATTCTTGGGATGTATGTGGACTGTGCTCCAGAGGCATCAGACCTAACTGTTACTGCACGGAATGGCTGCATATTATTTTTTATTTTACTTTCTGCAGTGGGCACTGGAGTAAACAAGGCTCTCCTGTCTATATTGCATGGAGGGTGCCTATGATGACTGAAAGAACGTTTCTTCGAGTTTTATCAAAATTGTTTATAAATCATTATTAACAGTTCAAGATGCAAACAATGAGTTAGAAGAGAAAGAACTTAAGATAAAAATCATATTTACAATAGTAACAAAGAAATAGAATAAACTTAACAAAGGAGGCAAAAAAACAGCACAATAAAATCTACAAGAAATAATTAAAAAGAAAAAAGAGGATTGTGCCCTGGTGACCTAGCAGTTTGGTCCACTGGGTGTTGTCCACATACATTCCAAGCTCCCTGGTTCAAGACCCGGGGGCCAGGGAAACAATCAAGATGAACAACTAAGTAAAGTACTTTTTCCTCCTCTCCCTGCCTGCCTGCCTTCATTCCTGTCTATACCTTTCCTTTAAAAGAAAATACAAAGAGATGGAAAAGTAGTCCATGCTCATGGATAGGATGAATTAACATTGTTAAAATTATCATCTTACCTAAAGCAATATACAGATTTCATGCAATCCCTATCAAAATTCCATTGGCGTTTTTCAAGGAAATAGAACATACATTTTAAACTGCTTATCCTCGGTGTACCCTGGTGGAATAGTGGTTTGGTCAGCTACCTTTGGCCAGCATAGTCCACATACATCCTAAGGACCCAGTTTACATCCTGGGCTCGGGGAACAACCAAGATAAACAACAAAATAAATAACTTCTTCCTTTTGTTTCCTGCCTGCCTTTGCTCATCTTGATTACTGCCTGCAACTTTTCTTTAAAAAAATGGTCATCATTACTTATTAAGGAAATAAATATAAAAACCAAAATGAAACGACTGTCTCACACCTGTGAGAATGGTCTATATGGAAAGATCTAGAAACAAGTGTTAGTGAGATTGTGAAGAAAAAGGAACCCTCATACACCGTTGGTGGGAATGCATACTGATGTAGCCAGTTTGCAAAATTGTATGGAGTCTTCTCAAAAAGGTTAAAATAGAACTACCAAATAACCAGAAATTCCACTTTTAAGTATTTAGCCGAAGAATCTGAAAATATTAATTCAAAAAGATAAATGCACCCCTATGTTCATTGCAGCACTGTTTACAATAGCCAAAGAACAACCTAAGTGCCCATCGACAGATGACTGGATAGAGAAGATGCGGTGTGTATACATGTTGGAGTACTACTCAGAATACAAAAAAAAAAGGATGAAATCTTGCCATTTGCAACAACATGGGTGGAACTAGAGGGGATTATGCTAAGTGAAGTAAATCAGGAGAAGGACAAATATTGGATGATCTCAATCTATGCAGAATATAAAGAAAAGAAGACAAAACAACAACAATAAAACATCTAACCCTTGGACACTGATGGCAGAACTGAGCTTACCAGAGGAGAAGGGAACAGAGGATGGAATTGAAGGGTTGAGGGGGTCCAGTGGACAGTGATGAGGAACTATTAGAAATTTGGTGGCAGAAATAGTGTGTTATATATTTGATGAAGAGTGAACCTGAATATCTAAAATATTGTGCTATTAAATCAAAGCTACCTCAAAAGGGGGCGGGGGTGGACAAGAAAGACCTACTTTTATTTCAATACGTACTTTTGGAAATTATTTTTAAAAACAAAAGTCAAATATCAGTCAAGAGAATCATGTTAAAAATCAGATTAAAGACAAATGAAACACCATCAACCACGTTTTCTATGGAGGAGTTAATAGCCCTTCTAGTATCTTACCCTCCAAATAGGCAAGCCAGGACAGAGCAGGAGGGGCTGCCTGCAGGACGGCACTGACTCAGACCCTGGCAGCGGGGTGGAGCTGACAGACAGCTGAGAACATCTCAGGGCTCCAGCTTCAGTCCTCCCCTGGATTCCTGAATGGAGACCTGTAGAGGAGTCAGTCTTCAGAGACAGATGGTAACGGTGCTTGTCGATGGACAACACTGGCCCCACGACTGCAGTCAGTTTCTCAAAAGACATTTCTAAAACATCTTGGATAGGAATCACTGTTGCAAAGGCAGCTGTTACCTCCCTGTTGGGCTTGAGCCAGGAAACTTGTCTATGCCTTGATTGCACAGGTTAAAGACAGGCCTGGCCAAAGAAATGAGAGTGAATCCCTTCCAAGTCTATATCCCTGCAGAGAGGTTTCTCAGAGCCTGGAGGGCCAAAGCGTGAGTAAGTTTCCAGGCTGAGGTTTGGCTATGGAGGTAGGTGCCTGCTTGGGCAGGCTGTGGCCACTCCCAGTCTCCATAACATGACAAAGAACAAGCAGAGGGAGAGAAAGGTAGAGAAATATCACTGATAGAATAAGCACAGAAATGAAAGGTTATGACACCCATTTATCATCAGCCACATGGGTCACGAATGTGCTGGGTCATTGATCCAGCTGTAAGCATGTTTCTTACTAGGGGCCTGAGGGAGAGGCCAAACACTGCAGCATCAGCTGCAGCAGTTGGAAAACAGGAGCACAATGAGTGGGTTTTGTTTCAGTTTTTGCTCACACTACTCAACAAATATCAGTTGCTGTGCTAGCGTCCCTGACTGGGTTAAAGTCTTGCTGGGTATAAATGTATAAATTGATGGATTGACAAAATAAGCTGTTCCCACCATCTCATTTGATGATGATGATGGGTGAACTGTTATTTGAGAAATTTTTGTTGATGTTTCTTATGTGGATATTTGGGTGTATTCATGAATCCAGGAAAATAATTTCAATGCATAATTCCCTACCAAAATTCTAATTTTTCTGTAGGATTATGTCATGTTCAATAAATAGTATTGTAACACACTCTGCAGTTGAAAGTCAATCTGTTGACTTTCTTGGCAAATTTTTAAATGAAGAAAGACAAGTTCCTCAGTGTGGGAGCAGAGTATTTTGCGCACAGCTTTACTGAGTGAAGGTCAGAAAGGTCACTGCTGCGCTACGCTCAGGTGACAGGCGCCAGTGCAGGAAGTGCTGCCCACTTGGAAATTCTGTCTTCACTGCTGGTGTGAGGGAAGCCAGGGAAGATCTTTGTTTCTCAGAAGTTAGAGGTTTTCTGAAAACAACTACAATCAGGAATTTTCTCATTATGTATGGGTTCCCTTTTATCTTTGTCAAGTCAGGGCCTGATACAGTGCCTGATATGTAACAAGAGGATTTCAGTCTTTAATGAATGAATAAATGAACTACACACTCTTTTGAAGTATGTTGACCTTTCGGTTAGTTTTGAATAACCATATAGTGTTCTTAGTTTCAGAACAGATGCTCTGGTCAAATCTGGGTAAGTTTGAAAAATTGTCATCTTGCTAAACCGTACTTATTTCTCCTGGGTTGAGTCAAAAAAGGATAAGATGGAGTTTCAAGAGTGAAAAGTTGCGAAGATATGGCATTTGCTGACTTCGGAAGTAAATAGCAAATAAACTGACCCAAGCAGAAAAAATCCTTAGGTGACACTGGGCCTTATTCAGTGACCTGGCCTATGGGTCCCAGAAACTGAGGGCCTCAGCCTTCCTAGTGTCTGCCCATCCTCCTGACTGGGCCTCTGCATATCCTGTCCCCACCAGGAAGACTGTTCATTTATTTTCTGTAAGCCAAGTAAAGCCCATGGATATATGTGGGCCACGTATCTTTGATCAAAGTCCCAAGCCAATAGTTCTCACTTCAAATACCTGGATCCCCCATTCCAGTACCAGCTAGTTCTGTCTTCTATGCCGCCAACACACTGTTCTAACTGGCAGCCACAGGATTGTCCCGTACTTGAGTGCGGGCGGCTGCTAACAAGAGAACACTTGCCCAGAGAAAGCCAGTGAGCATGGGAGGGAATCAAAGATAGATGACTAAGAACTACACTGGGAAGTCTGTACTGCTTCCAGCTTCTCTCATGTGCATTTATTTCTGTTGCCTCTCAGGAGAACTGAGCGCAGTAAAGGAGTGTACGTATCACTTGCAGAAAGAGGATCTCAACTCTCAAGATCCAGAGAGCTTTCCCACTGGATCTGTGCAGTCTTAATTATCAGAGGGACCAACATGCCATCAAGCCATTGCTTCAGGTGTGGTGCCGAAGCTTGTCATTCATGCTTCAGTTTAAATACAGTCACTTTGAGATCCCTGGTTTGACAGTCATTCAAAAGACTCTTTTGAAAGGCCTCGTAGTACACTCTGGTGGAGTAATGACTAAGTCAGCCACCTTTGAAGGAGCACAGTTCACATACATCCCAAGGACCCGGGCTCGTGTCCTAGGTCTGGGGGAAACAACCAATGTGAACAACTAAATAAAAATAGAAATAAAAAGCTTCTTCCTCCTCGGTCTTCCCGCCTGCCTGCCTATTCGCCTTCATTCCTGCCTGCACCTTTCCTTTAACGTAAATAAATAAAGAGGACTTCTGAGCCAGCT
Source organism: Solenodon paradoxus (assembly GCA_004363575.1). Classification (NCBI taxonomy): domain Eukaryota; kingdom Metazoa; phylum Chordata; class Mammalia; order Eulipotyphla; family Solenodontidae; genus Solenodon; species Solenodon paradoxus. The sequence continues at coordinate 219,711 of RJWH01001147.1, read as the reverse complement.
GCAGAGCCTGCTTCCCCACCTTCTGTGCCCAGAGGTGAAGTCAGAGACCAGGGATGCACCTCTCTTAAGGCGAAGCACTTTTATTCATTGGTTTATAAGTTGAAAGCCTTCTCTACTACCCAAAGAGAACTTTGATCAATCCTGGGTAATCTTCCCAGGTGTCCAGAGTGGTGAGAATACAGGGCATGTACCTGGGTGAATGATGACTCCTGAAGCTCAGGAGGGAAAAGACTCATCTGTTACCAAATAACTGATCTTTTACAATAATAAATAGCTAAGACAAATAGCACTGATTTCCAAGGACTATTCTAAGCACTTAGTCCTATTTTATAAACAAAATCTCTGACAAACAGAGATTAAGTTATTGTCCAAGGTCATACAGCTCAAGGAAGAGGCAAAGAAAGGGTTTAACCCCATGCAGTCTTGCTCCAGATTGTGCTTTTAAGGATAAATTAGACCCCTTCCAAGGCAGTCCCCAGATCTGCAAAGTGTATAGCTTAAGTTTTACACAAATGAGCCCAGGTCAGGTGGGTTGTTGGTCATTTGGCACAGAGTTGGAGGCAGGGGCTGGAGGTGATGAGTTCTCAGGCTTTGAGGGACCAAGTCCTGTCCTAGGATCTGTGCCATTTGGACAGAGGTACAGAGAGAAAAACTAAGGTGTAGAACAAGTCCCTTCTCTCCTCATATCTCAGTCTTTCCCAAGGAGGGCAGTGTCTTGGTGTTCTCAGCAGGTGGCTGTGTCCAAAAGCTGCCTCTTCGCACCCACCTGCTCTCGGGTGTGTCTCTCTTTGAATGGTTGCCAAGTGGTCACCACAAGCTACGGGCGTCCTCACTGTCGCCAGCCTCCAGCCCAGGCTGTATTTCCCCAACCAGTGGTTCTCACCAGTCCTGGGTTCTCTCTTTTGAACAGCCTAGGTCACAGCCCCACTTCTAACCAGTGTAGCTGGGAAGGACACATGCAGGTGAGCTCAGCCAGGGCAACCCCTTACCCTGGAAACGGGAGTGTGGTGGGTCCACCGGGACTGAGAAGGGGAGCAAAGTGCTATGAGGCCTAGAAGGAATGGCTCAGGGCAGCCAGTAACCATGGACTCAAACATACTGAAGTATAGCAATCTCATTAGAGAAGACCACGCCTCACACTTTTTTTTTGAGGAGGAGGAGGAGGTGGAGGAGGAGGAAGAAGCAATTTGTTTTATTTATTAGTTCATCTTGTTTGCTTCCCCCACCCCCCATCTTGAACCCGTGGCCTTGGGGTGTATGTAGACTGCACATGGTGTCCTAAACTGCTAGGCCAGCAGGCCACTGAGAAGACTCTCTTAAATGCTTAGAGTGTTTGTGTTCTGGCAACATTCTTTGAAAGTGCTGTTGTGAAGTTAGCAGTCCAAGATGGAGTTAATCACTGTGGGATGCAAACTTCTCAATAGGTGAGTCGAAATGCTGGAATTCATGGGACAACAGGTCTAAAGCAAAGGAGACTTGGCTCCACTCAAGTCAGAGGACTCTGGGCTGTTATGTCATCTAGCTGGATGGACTTCCTTTTCCTTAAGGAATGGCAGCCTCACTCTGCCCTTAATGCCTCCCAGGCATTTCAGGATAAACTAAGAATATGAAGGTGGTTGACCCTCCAGAGCAGTTAAATTCTGGGGCAAATCCCTTCAGAACTAGGGCAAAGTTAATATGGCCAGAAGGCAGTACAACAGATGGCAAGTGTACCATGTCCCGGATAATGAAATAACAGCAGCTACCCTCTACCAGGGGAAGAAGGCAAAGGTCACCCATGTTGGGACTGACAATCATACTGAAATACTCACTCCAGAGACTTCGTTATTAAACAGCACAGATGTTCCAATCTGAGTTAAACAGAGCACCCCCGACCAACAATTACCCTGGGCAAGCCTCCCCAAAGGGTTGGCGGGCTTTGGCCACATATCCCAGGGGAAGGCCCATGTGGTAGGAAGGCACTTTCCTGCAGGGAGCCAGGCCTGGCAGTACAAGTGGACTCGGTGGATACTACCTCAGAGCGCATCACTCATTTCAGAGGTTCTGTAATTGTGGGAGACAAAAGATGATGGTGTGATGTGTGGAGAGGGCCCTCATGCAAAAGACTGAATTGGATTTGTCTGTACTCAGGGAATGGACTGTCACCACCCCTAACCAGCAGGATTATCATGGAGAAGACATCCAGGAAAACCCATTGAAACTTAAAGAAAAAAAAATGAGCCAGTGGCAGCCATTTGCATCTGCCATTTCTTCAACACTGAAGACAACTCCCAGTTGGGCTTCCTCAACCACAGAGGTCTCAGGCTCTGTGACTGATACTTGGGGCGGGTGTTAGGGAACACTCACTTCCTTAGGATGCCTCATTAACAAACTCCCTTGGATGGATACTGGGACAGATCCTCCTTCAAACAGCTGCTTCTTCTAAGGGATCTAATGAGAGTCAACATACTAGATAAGAGGTTTTCCAGGAGTCCTTGCAGGACTTTCAAACTCTTAATATGAACTATTTTAAATTCATACTTGCAACACACCTATATCATCTTCTTTTCCAACTAATACTGACTTTTAAATTCTGCCTGCTCCATAGGCTAAATGACGTATCCATGGGAATTATTCATTATAACCTCGGATAGACTCTCTTACAATCCTCTATTGCTTTAATTTGTTTTAGGTCAGGAATCCTGATGATGGTGTGTGTAGACATGGTCTCAACCATCGCTCTGGATGGTTCCAGATTTAAGGAGCCACCACAGGCCTGCTGGGGAGTAAAGGCTGACATGCCAAACTTGCTTAGGGCCTGAGCACTTAGCCTCCAGGACTCTGTCCCTGCAAAGAGCAGAAAGGACAGCTGCTTTCCGGAGTACCCACCAGTGGTTTTGGTTTGCTGTGGTTGCTGGGGTGTCAGCTCCATGAAGGAGCTGTTTTAGTTTTAATCCTCAGGGTCCCCCCAAGCTCTTAATACAATGCCTGACACACACTGACCTCACACTTTTTAAACAAATAAATGAGGCCTTGGCACGCCCTGGTGGAGTATCTTTTGGCCAGTTGTCTTCAGCTGGTGCAATCCACCTGGGTTCGAGTCTGGAGCCAGGGAACAACCAAGATGAACAATAAAAATAAAAATAACGTAAGTGTTTCTGTCTCCTCTCTTCCTGTCTGCCTGCCTTTGCTCACCTTCATTCCTGCCTGCATCTTTCCTTTAAAAAAAAATTTAAACAAAAATAAATAAATGAGTCCATTCCCTCTCACAAGGATTGACAGCAACTTTGCACGGTTTCTTCACGGATGAGGAGAGTTGTCTTCATCTCCCAGCTGGTCATCTCCAGAAGCATACCTTCCACTCATTTGGGGGAACGGGGGTGCTGGCAAGGACCTGGTAATGGGCAGGCCTGCATCATGCTGTCTTCAGGAAGCTGCAGGCCTCCCACAGGGCCACAGAGAAGTGCAAAGGGCGAGAAAAAGCTCACGTTTTTTTTTTCTTCTCTGCAGGTCAAAGACTAGGCCATGAAGCTCAAGGTCCAAAAAAATGAAGGGTCTCCAGCAGGTCCCTTGTCCAGGCTTTGTGAATGCTAATTTCCAGATGAAGGATGTCTGTCCAGAGGGCCCCTTTCATCCCCATTCCTGTTTCTTCCTGCTTTTGCCTCTGGCTCCAATCCCAGGCACCGCCCTCACCGCAGTGGAATGGAAGAGTCTGAAATCCAATTAATTAAGAAGTACTGGGTTGAAGAATGCCATCTTCATTGAGAAAATGAGCATATTAGCTTTCTATTTGCTGCCATAATGAAAGAGCACAAATTTAGCGGCTTAAGACAGTACTTATGAGTATCTCCCATGTCTGTAGCCAGTAACCAGGGTCTGGCATAGTTTTCCCTGGGGCCTCTGGAGGCTCAGTGTGAGCTGGCCTGGACTCTCCTTTGGAGGCTTGAGGAAGCTTTGGTTTCCAAACACACTAACTGTTGGCAGTTTCCTTCTATGGTTTCCCACAAGGCTCCCTTGATCTTCAAGAGAGCAATGGTGTGTCCAGCCTGTCAGTGCTGCAAATCTGACTTCTGCTTCTGGCATCCAATATTATAAGGTCAACTGATTAAGAGTAATCTTAATTTCATCTGCCAAGTTCCTCTTGCCATGTGATATAATCACGAGTGATACCAGAAGGCAAAGGTCTTGGGGACCCAAATTCTTACTATCACAATGGCTCCAACGGGGAATGACGCATCTCAGAAGGGCACTCCCAAGGGCTCTGAAAGTCTCTATCAGCTTCTCTACCTGCCACACCCCACCTGGTTTGTTCTCTCTGGCCCTCAGTTTCGCTCAAGTTAGCCAGTGCCCACCATGCACCCTGTCATACAGTCTCTCACACTTAAATCATCTCAATTTCCTCTGTCCCAGAAGAGCTCATCCTGGAGGGACACATAAAGTCTATCCTTCTCCATACTATCCCCAACTATTCTTAGCCAGAGGGAAGGATCACATGGAATAGGCTAAAGACAGGAAACAGGGTAACCCATTGGTGAGGGACAGCATAGGGGAAAAGAGGGACACCTTGAAGACAATTAAGCAGGACTGCAGATGTAAAAACAGATGTAACTGCCCAAATTTCAGGCATGCTAAAAATAAGCCAGTACCTCCCAGGTAGACCAAAAGACCACCCTAGTCCCAAGCATAGAGGGGATGAGCTTACAGAAAAGATACTTCCTTAGTAACCATTCTTAGTCACTCCCCTAAACAACTGCTGCCTAAACACCAGGCTTACCGGGAAGTGGCTTGTATTCCCTGGTAACTCATAACCATACCTCACTTATACCCACTAAGAGATGAATCCTCTCCCCTGGGTATACAGTCCTCCCTCGCGACATCGCCGTTCACGTATTGTGGCTTCACTGTATTGAGGGTTTTTTAAAAAAATATATGTATCTAATTCTGTGTAGCGGAATTTTTGCTTTATCAAGCGATTTTGCGGTGTATATATACTTCACTAGTGAGCACCCACACAGAATTATATGTGTTGTTAAAATTATGTAGGTTTAAGAGTGTAGAACGTGTTTATAAGAGTGTGGAAAAGATTAATAAGAGTGTGGGAAGGGTTTACAGGAGAGTAGGAAGGGTTTATAAAGCCTTAAAAAATATATATATAAATAATAAATTATAAAGCCGCTACTGCGCGGATTTTCACTGATCGCGGAGGTCTCTGGAATTTAGCTGCCGATAGGTGAGGGATTACTGTATAAGGGATTTCCTCAGCCTATATTTTCTTTTTTGTAGCCTTCCTATCCTCAGAGAGCTTGGTCTCTCTGTGCTGCTTCTAATAAACTTGCCAAAAGGTGCTGTCATCGCATTTCCTTGAATTCTTTCCTGGAAGGATTTCATACCTCATCAGTACATCACTCACATCACTCACATCACTCATGCCTGCCATTTCATGTTCCCCTGCACTGCACCTTTCCTGGGCTTCTGCATTAGAGACTCTGACCTGCAGAGCAGAAGCACTGGAAGTGTGAGGGTCAGTGGGGGGTCCTCTCGAAGCTCAGTACCAACCAAGTTCTGGGGGCCAGCAGCCCAGCCTCTTACTTTTCTTGGGGTCTCCTGCCCAGACAGGTGGTCACCAGCAGGGCTGCATACTCTTCCAATTCCAGAGAGATTCATGCATGAGTACAGTAGTCATGTCTTCAAGCAAATCCAAAACTAATGATATTTTGTCACTAGCTGATAGGTCACTGGTCAAATTCAGTTTGTTCTCATTAAGGCTCTTCCTCTGTCACAAGGCTACACAAAGACTCCCAGAAGCCTGATGCGGGAGACATTCTCTTAGCAATTCATGTTTTGTTTTTGTTTTTCATGTTTTAATACCAAGTGACTTCCAAGTAAATTTTGATTAAAGCAAGTCCATCCTTAGTGGACAAATTCTGCACTTGACATTGGTCAAAGAGCAGTTTCCTGAAAGTAAATCCAAAATTCATTCCTAAAAGGTTCTGTGGGTTGAAACATGACAGCGTCATTGGTAAAAGGGGGCTTATCTGAAGGACACCAGTCACTGGGGTGGGACTAAATTGATTGTTTCATAGGAGGGGCTCTGGAGGTTGGGTGGAAGCCGCTCTTTGTAAAGGAAAATATCTCTTTGGAGGGCATGAACCACCCCACTCTCTCCTAGAGGGTAAGATCTAAACTCTCTTATCAGCAGATAAACTAAATCTGCATAACCACCTTGTCCAAGCTTTTCCTGGTGACCTCCCAGGGCTGACTTTCCTCCCCCAGCCCAACACATCCTTAACCACTAGCTAAAGACACTTAAGCTGGTGACTGACGCCATCTGATCAAGTCATCAGGTTTTACTGGGTTTAGCCAATGTAATTAAACTTCTTTTTGTTTTTTCTTTCAACGATCCATCTAATACTTAATTGATTATTGTAGCGTACAAAACCCAAAGGGTATGAGATTTGCCTCTGTGCCCTTAGAGCTCAAAACACAACTTCAGTTTGCAAACAAATGGATCTGGATAACTTTGAAACCAATTTAGCAAACTATTTAGCTTCCATTAAACTTCATTTTAATAACTTTACCAAAGCAAGAATAGCAAGTGAAATAAATTCTATATGAAATGATTAAAATTCATGCATTTGTGACCCACACAAACCTGATATACTTTTTTTCACCACTCCCTTCTCTGTGAGTGAAACAATTACTTCAACACAACAGCAAAATAGCATTTATATACAAGATTTCCAGTCACTGTCAGTTGTCCAGCCATAGGAGAGCCTAATAGTATCACGGAAAATACTTCAGGAGACAACCCTAAAAACCTCAAGGCCTTGGTCATTGCATGTTAATTCCAAACGCAGACTCTCTTGATCCCCTGGCTAATGTAGTTTTGGACAAAGGTATAGATAAATGTCTTAGGGAAAGTCCAGAGTGACCAGGCTAAGTAGTTCTGACCACCCTGTGTCCTAGACAGAGAACTAAAGGTAATCTTCCCTTATTTTAATACTAAAATCATAGCCCTAGAGTTTCGGGGCCAGCTTTTGAACATGCAGTGTGTGAGCAAGGCTGGAAGGCTGGTGCCTATGAGGTGGACATGGAATCTTTCCCAAGAACCAGTTGGCCAGTCACCACCCACTTCCTCAGTTGAGTTCCCTGAGCTGAGAGACAGGGCTTTAAAGACTAACCTGGTCGTCTCCTTACCGATTATAATAAACCTTTCATTGCCTACAGGAACTTTGGCTTGTCTTTTGACTGACATTTATCAAGGGATACACCCATTACATTCTTTTGATAATAGTATTGGACATAGTACAGAAAACTAAATCCAGGAGGGTGGATTCTTGAAAACTAACAAACATCTACTAGATGCTATATTTTCACTTAATCCTTGCAAGCCTGAAGGATGGCATTGCCTTTGTTTTATTTATTTACACATTTAGTTAGTTCTTGAGTCACTCCTGCCCCCCACTGGAATGGGAACCTGGGTCCTTGGGATGTATGTGGACTATGTCCAGTGACTTTATCCCCTAGGAAACTAGGGTGTGCCATTTTATCTTTTTGAAGAGAGAGAGAGGCAGAAGTACTTCAGGAAGGATGAAGAAGAAACATTTTTATTTAGTTATTAATTTTGGTTTTCCATCCTGGCCTTGGGTGTTGAAACTGGGTCTTTGAGTTGTATGTGGTTTGCACACCAGCATCTCAACCATGAGCCAGAAGTGTGTGCATCATTGCCTTCATTTTAATAATTAAAAGACCTGCACCTCATAAGTAACTTGCTTGAGATTTCTATGCAATCTAAATAAACAAGGTTTTACAGTAAATTCTTTCTCTTCTGCAAAATAAACTATAACAGATTCTACCTAAGTGGGACCTCTTCCAGCAGATTCTATACTTGGAAAACCCCTTTTACAGGTTGCATCTTCATTGGTAGGCAGTCCTATTATATTTGGATTTTGCAAAGAGGAAAACTTTCTTTTTTCTTTTTAAGGAAAGGTGCAGGTAGGAATGAAGGCAAGTAGGTAGGCAGGCAGGAAGCCAGGAAGTATTTATTTAGTTGTTCATCTTGGCTGTTTTCCTCTGCCCCTACCGTAGCTCACGAACCCCGGGCCTTGGGATGTATGTGGACTATGCTGGTCAGAGGGTGTGAACTTAACCATTAAGCCACCACCAGGTTGCAACAAGCTATTCTGTTCCGATCTCACCACAGCCTGCATGGGGAAAATGACTACTAAGATAACAGCGCTTAAGAACTGAACAAGTTCTCCAAGTATCTTTCACAGAAAAACCCAAAGCTGAAAACTTGTAAGTCCAAAGTGAAACACATTGAACTATATTGCAATTTGTTACCTACCCATTGAGGTAAGAAAAATAAGAGTTCATAATGGAAAAGTTTAAAACATTTTGGAAGCTAACTCAGAATTTTTCTTGAGCTAGGAATATAACATATTTGCTGAACTTTAAATATCAACTAACATCAACTGACAGTGAATCTTCTTCATCCACTAGTGCTAGTGAAGTGATGCTACTCAGTTAATGAGGGTAGTCAACTCAGTCCTGTACAGCCCCAGATGCTGCCCATTTTCCCTTTGTGAGTAACACTACCTATCTCTTGGGATTTTTCCATAAAAACAGATTTCGGAGGAAGGGACCTTTGGAATAATCTACCCTATTCAACCTCCATGGTTCCTTGCACATAACTGCCATTACTATAGTTACCACACCATCCTCAGAGTCAACTGTCTTGTAGTTTAAGATCCTTTTGTTTTAAAGGAAAGGTGTAGGCAGGAACAAAGGCAAGCAGGCAGGCAGGAAGAAGTATTCCATCTGTTTTATCCAGTTGTTCATCTTAGCTGTTCCCTCCAGGGCCTGGATGTGAACCCAGGACCCCTGGACACAAATGAACAGTGCCCAACCCCATCAGGGCATGCCCCTAGTTTAACATCTTTGAGAGATGATGTCTTCTATTTCTGTATTTGCAGTCTAGCAAAACATTAACCTGACACATCGAGGTCTATGATAAATGGTTGTTAAACTAATTTCTTGTGCCCCCTCCCTTCCTTTTTTTTTTTTTTTCTTTCAAAGGAAAGGTACAGACAGGAATGAAGGTGAGAAGACAGGCAGGAAGAGAGGTAGAAGGAGTATTTCATTTATTTTTATTTAGCTGTTTACATTGGCTTTTCACCCTGGCCCCGGATCTTGAACCTGGTCCTCTGGGATATATGTGGGGCTGCTCACAGGGTGTACAAGACCGGCAGGCCAACAGGGCACATCCCCTTTTCTTTTAAAAAGCAGGTGATACCTAGTAGAATAGGGATTTGGTCAGCCACCACTGACTGGAGTAGACGACATACACCTGAAGGATTCAGGTTTGCAAATGGCCCATTTTTATTTCTCCTTAAAAACCCATACCCCTATTTTGAATATCTCTATTCTAGTTTCATGTATTGCGAAGAACCAGTTTGCTTTTTAAAACAAATTCCATCTGTTGTATACAAACGGCCCTCCACTTTTGATTTTTCAACTTCATGATGGTGTGGAAGTGAAATGCATTTGGTAGAAACTGATTTCGATCATTTCCTGGGCTAGCAAAATGCAGTAGACACTCCTGGTAGTGAGCTGCAGCTCTCTGCCAGCCACATGACAGCCACATCACCTCAAGGGACAGCAATCAACACTTAGACTGCATTTCAAATTTCAGTACAGTATTCAATAAACTACTTGAGATAATCCAACATTTTATTGTAATATAGGCTGTTAGATGATTCTGTTCAACTGTAGGCTAAGTGTCCTGAGCACGTTTAGGGTATGCCAGATTAAGCTATGAAGTTCAGTAGGCTAAGTGTATTAAATGCATATTTCAACTAGTATTTTCAACTTATTATGGTTTATTACAGAATAATCCCATTAAGTCTATCTGTACCTCAAGACACAAAAATACAAAATGAATATTTAACATGAATTTCACGAGACAAAGTTGAAAGTTGGAACCTAATCACACTGGACCTTCTAAAGTGATGTCCTAGTGACAGTCCCATGACATTGCTCTAAGGGTATGGTAGCATTTTTCTTAATTCTGTTTTACACTAATAAAGAGATAAACAGCAGGTACTGACCCTGGTGGCTGTTAGGCCAATCCCTCCAAGGGCGGAAGTTACAAACCCCTGGGTTCCCAGTCCCAGTCTGAGAATAAACCACCAGTATAAACAACTAAAAACAAAATGCTTCTTGCTCCTCTTTCTTGCTGCCTGTGTGCTCACCTCACTTTCATTCCTGCCTGCAACTTTCCTTTAGAAAACAAACTTTATTCTAGAGCTGGAGAAATGACTGTGCTATACTATCAGAGAATCCACTAGAAAGAAAGCTTACTACACAGTGGCCTTCCTAAAAACATTCTTTAAAATATTTTTTTAAAGGAAAGATGCAGGCAGGAATGAAGGCAAGTAGCCAGGCACGCATTTTGAAACTTAGACAAAAATCCCCCAAACACACACCTAGATTATATGGGATAAACATCCTTTCCTACACTGGAGAATGTAGCTCATGTTATGACGAGGAATCTTCTTTTGACAAGAGGGCAGATGACAGAAGACCTCCGTCCTGGCCCTCAGAGCATCTAACTTATTTGGACATGGCTCATGGGGCAGAGGTGTAAGTGGACTCAGGTCGCTGCAGTAGCAGCGCTCCCTGTGCTGCGCCTGCGCAGTCACGTGGTGCGGGTTGTGGGGCCAGGCGAAGGTGGTGAATATGCACCAGCAGGTCAGACCTGTCCTGTCTGAGACAGTGGATGTCTACAACTGTTAAGACCTTCAACCAGGTAGAGATGGGGCCCGACATGACCAGCCACACTGGACAAGTTCTCTATCCTTCACCAGTGAGGCATCCGTGGTATGGCTTTGGGACTTCAGCTCATCCCACTCACCCCAACTCCAGCCACCTGCTCTGCCAACAAAGGCACAGACTGTTTAAAAAATAAATGAATTTTTCATGATATGGACCAAAGAATTCTGAAATAAAAACAGTCTGATTTGAAGCTCCGAATAAGTTCCAAGTTAGTTTTTATATTTCACAATTTGTTTTTATTAGAGTCCACAATCTGCTAAATAAAAGCGGTGATAACGTATGTAGCAAACTATTATACAACTTAAATCTCATGAATTTAATAAAAAATTTAGGTGCATAGTCATACTACCCTAAAATGTTTTATCAATAAAATACTTTATAATGTAGATTTAGTTTCAGCACTAAAAACAATCCCACTAACATTTTTTACACGTTTACAGGTTTGTGCTTTAATCAAAAAGATTCAGCATGTAAAAAATAATTTTACAAAAAATCCAAGACAACCTTTCAAATCCACTTTTATTTTCTTTTTTTCCTTCTCACATACAGAACTTCTCCACACACATCTTCTTGCACCTATAGTCACTTGATGTTGGTCAGATACCATTTTATCCCTAAAACTTCGCTGGCATCAAAATATGAGTTAACCAGTGTTAAATCTATAAAATATTTACATAGCACAGCACATTAAGCTTTAGATACTTGGCAATTAGACCAAATAAAAATAGGACAAGACCCCCACTACACGTTCATAATCAGGTGTTCATGGTCCCTGTCTGGCGATTGCACACTGGTTCAAAAGGCAGCAGAGGCAACAGGCAGTTACTTCAGAGAACACTGAACACCATGATCCGGAAGTACAGGATGTCACCCCAGTGTCATGTACCACCCCAGCTTTCTCCAAGGTGGTCCCATAATTCTAGAATGGCTGGTCCAGTTGATACAAAATGAAGACAAACAACACAACATTTACTCTGTGGAGACATCCTAACTCTTACTATGCACGCACTGTGACTTTGAACATAACTCGTCCTAAAAATTTGTCACGCTCATCCTTGTTTTTTAGGTTAGATGATCCATCAATCTTACAGTCGACTGTTACTTCTTGTGCAGTATTGATTACATTAAAGTGGACTTGGACAGCGACTAAAGGCTGTAGATAACTCACCTGGTAAACAAAGGAAAATACATTAATTCAAATCCTACAGTAACTTCATCTACACTTTATCAGGATTTGGTTTATTCTGCAAAATGCTAAAATAAGATTTTAACCTATTCATTAGATTTAATATTTTCTACTCTTTACCTTTTGTTGGGAAGCTGGATATTCATTTTCACTTTAATTTTTGACAAGTTATTTATGACTACAAACTTTCCTCTGAGCACAGCTTTAAACGTGTTCCCATAGGTTGTGATTATACTGTATTTCATTATCATACTTTTTTATTCTACAATCTTGGTTAGAATTTCCCCTTTCACCAAAGAACTACTTAATAGAAGGTGCCCAATGCCTCCCTCTTTTGGAATGGGCCTCGAAAGCACTGTTTGTGATGAATTTCTACTCTATGGATGCCAAGAATGTTCATCTTTATGATTCAGTTCTGTGCCTGCTCCAGGTGTGCTTGAGAAGGACATGTACATTATTATCAATATTGTTTGACAACTGTTATAAGATTGACCTTACTTAATATGTTACTTCAGTCTGAAATCTTTACTTATTAGCTGATATATCTTGATACAAATATATACAATTGTTTCACCAACACTGTGATTTCATTCTCCTTGATTCCAGCTGGGACAGAGAAACCTGATTCATCAATACAAGGTGAACCTGGGCTATCTCGTGCTGCCAGGTAGGAGGCGCACAAAAAATCATGAGAATATGTCAAAAGGACACCGGAGTCAGCCTGAAGGCTTCCCATTGGTCAAAAATGAGATAATTTTAGCACCAAAATAAATGATTATAACCCTGAGTTAACCAGAATTTTATACTCTCAAAGCACTTTCCCACATAATTATTAAAAAGAATAACTTTGTAGTAGAAGAATGTTCCGACACCACCTTAACCAAGTGTTCAAGGTCACCATCACCATTGATGAGACTGATCAAGACCATGTCCTTTCATGGTATGCTATTCTGAAAAGGATATATTATTTCTGCTGAAGCACACCTGCCACAAATGTATAACCTACACTTAATCATGAAAAGCACCAACTCAAATTAAGGGCTATAACTAAACAAAATAAGCATCTCAAAAACCTCAACATATTTTTGAAGAGTATAAGGGCATAAAACAGGCAGAGGAACTGCTCCTGGTGACTAAAGATGCAACAGCGTGAACCAGGAAAACTCATTTTGTGATAAAGGACAATGCTGAGACAATTTGTGAAATTTTAACAAAATCTATAAATTGGATAATAGTACATTACCAGTGCTAATCATTACCAGTGCTAATTTCCCTCGATAACTTTTATTATGGTTATATAAGATAATGTCCTTATTTATACGAAAGAATTTAGAGGCACCATATTTAAAACGTAGTCCTAGATAGTTCAGGGGAAAAAATATATAGGAAAAATGAGACAAAGAAAAACAGCAACTCTTGGGAAATTTGGGTTAAGGGGTACAGGAATTCTTTGTATTACTCTGACTTTAAGTTTGAAAACAAAATGTTTTTAAAAGGATACAGTATAATCCTAATTTTATGATACTGTCATCTCTGGGTAACGAACTTTTCATTTCTTTACTACTTCTCTATATTCTCTAAGCATATTCCAAATAGAGAAAAAGGTATTTTGTAAATCATCCTTGTTTTCCAAGAGTCATAACCTTTTAATATTGTCTAAATACTTACATGCAGTTTTTTCCCATAATATGGAAAATATTTTAAGTCTATTGTTCCATTGGGAGGAAAAGTTGCTAGAGTTGCTATGTTTTCATCCTAAAGTTGAAAACAAAGGAAGCCCTTTTTTTAAAAGGTCATGCACACATATACAAAAACAAAAAAACTGATATTAAAACAGTATCAAATTATGAACAGTATGAGGTAGTGACAATATTGCTCTAACTACATTAAACACATTAAAAAAAAAAAAAAAAAAAAAGGAAAGGCACAGGCAGGAATGAAGGCAAGTAGGTAGGCAGGAAGACAGAGGAGAAACAAGTACTTTATTTTAATTTAGTTAGTTGTTCACAGTGGTTGCTCCTCCTGGCCCAGGTCTTGAACCTGGGGCCTTGGGATGTATGTGGGACTGCTCCCAGGGACCACTAGGCCACCACTGCATGCCCACAAATAAATTTTTGAGAAGAGACTTGTTCTTTTTTTTTTAAAGCAAAGGTAAAGGCAGGAATTAAGATGAGTAGGTAAGCAGGCAGGAAGAGAGAAGGAAGAAACATTTTTACTTAATTGTCATCTTGGGTTATTGAACCTGGGTCCTTGGGATATATGAAGACTGCACTCAGCTTGGGGCAGCAGAACAAATTGCTACTCCACCAGGGCATGCCAGGGACTAGTTCATCTTGATTTTAATCCTTTGACCAAAAATCCTGTTTCTTCTTAGATACCCTGTATTTTTTCTGGTGAGAGTACTGTTTCTTTTCTTTTCCTCTTTTTTTTTTTTTTTAAAGGAAGGGTTCAGGCAGAGGGCTAGTAGGCAGGAAGGAGCATTTTAGTTCCATCTTAGTTGTTCACACTTGATTTTTCTGCTCCCGGACCCAGGACTTGAATCCAGGGGTATGTGGCCTGTGTTCTTCTGAGGCGACTGACCAAACCATTGCTGCCCAGGGTGTGCTTAGAGTCCCTCCTGATCACCATGTACTCTGAAATCTTATCTGCCCTCTACCAAATGTCAGTTCTTTGGCCACTGACGGTATGAATACAGGTTTGAAACCATGTACCCTTGAAATGAATAAAATATTGTGTTTCTAGACTGGAAAGCAATGGTCGTCACTACTTAGAATGAGCACTCAGGCCTGGGAGGCAACAGGTCCAAGTGGATAATGTCCAAACATATGATAAATAACCATTAACTGTAACTAGAGGGAGAAACTGTGATGTAATTGACAAAAACTATCAGGAAAATTTAAGGTTCTCTAAACAAAACCCTTCCTCTTATTTCTTTTTTTAAAGAGAGGGAGAGAAGGAGGAAGCATTAGAAGGAAGAAAGAAAGAGGAAGAAGAAGCACTTTTATTTATTCATTGTAGTTATTCCTCCATGCCTGGAACCTAGGTCCTTATGTGTTACATGGTCTCTGCCCCAGCAACTGAGCCACCAGGGCATGCCCCCTTTCTTGAATAAATTTGAGTACATATAAATCAATAAAAAGCATTACGCATCTAATGAAATCATATTCTATGTATTTTCATACAAATATAATCACTATAATCCAATTCATGCTATTAGTTATCTCTAATATTCTTAATAAGCAATGTATGACAATTCTCCTACAACATATTCCAAGTCAGCCTGATTTTTTAAAACTTGAAAAAATTTTTTTCTTTATTTTTTTTTTTAAAGAAGAAGGAAAGAAGGGAGAGGAGGAAGATGCATTTTCAAGGAAGAAAAAGGAAGAAGAAACATCTTTTATTCAGTTGTTCACATTTTTTTGGTTTTCACCCTGGCCCCAGGTCTGAATCCCACAAATCGTAATGTGGCAGGATTTTACTTAAACTTGTATTTTAAACCTTCTGTGAAAATAAGCATTTAGATACTACGAAATACTGGAATGATTATCTGAATAAAGAGATATTATAGGGTGAAGCTCACATGTCAGTACATGAATGGCATCATACTGAAAACTATGAGCAACTAACTCTAAGAGTCTATTAAAGTTACTAAGTTGTATTGTATTGTGTTTCTTTTACATAATCATCTCCTACGAAGAATTTGAAGAGTATACACCAAATGTTTTCAACAGTATCTCTGGGTATCATTTGCCATTTTTTTTAAATTCTGCATTTTAAAGGTTTTCTTAAATGGACATGATTAATTTTATGAGGAAATAAAATACCAAAGAAACTAATGACATAAATGTATATTACATCTTTTGCAGGACCCATCCTTTAAATTAACATAAATTAAAGGGCACCTCTAAGAATGTGTTTATGTGTTTCAATATTTTCAGGACTCAGCCTGTATAAAAGGCAATGAAAGCAGATCAAACTTAAGAATAGAAGACAAAAGACATCATATATATTACATAAAAATTAAGTTCAAAAATAATGGACGATCTCACTCATACGTGGAATACAAAGAAACAAAGTTAACAGACAAATCAAAAACCAGCGCTTGAACAATGACACCATATAGAAGTGAGGTTGGTTACCAGTGGGGGAGGGTGTAGGAGCAAGTGCTGCAGGGGGTCCAATGGACAGTGGGGAAGGACTACCGGTAGTTTGGTGGTAGGTATGGTGTGTATTTGATGAATAGTGAATCTGTACATCTAAACTTTACATATCTACCTATCTACCTAACGTTACCTTGATTAATAAAATGTAATTTTGCAAAATTTCTTTTTTTTTTTTAAACAAAAATATTCCACAACAAAATAAACAAAACAAAATCCCTCTATTTGGATTATTTCATGTACTTTATATATAACTCTTCAAGTAAAATTTTGAACAGCATGCTAAAATCAATTCACTAGAGCAAGATTTTAACATTTCCTCCAACTATTTAAAAGCAAAGTATACATAATAAGTTAAGGAGAAAATTCCATTAAAAACCCTAAGGAGAGAGTTACACAGAGCTCTTTATATTGGGGCTGTTCAAAGGCTTACAAAATTGAAATCTTAGGAAAGGGGTTTAAAGTTTTGCCCTCCTGACCTAAGAATTTGTTTTCCTTTCTTGGTGGTGTTGGCTCCACAGACCCACCACTCTAACCGGTTATCTGTGTGGTCCGCTCACATATAAAGGCAAACACTTCTGCCTACAGGTACACTGTCATGAAATTAGTACTTCTATCTAGCAGAAACCAAGTATCCAAGTCTCAGGAACTTGCTACTGGAAAATATATGCAAGTAAGGAGGATCTTAGAGGATACATTTTCTAAAAGTAATTTGTCACTGTAATGTGTTCTTTAGTTTTAAGAGATGACAGTCCATTATGCTTACTAGATTTCTAAGATTTGTTTACCAAGGGAAACTAAACTTAGATGTTGCATCTGGTTTTAAGTGAGACTTTGGCTCTTTATCCAAGTCCAGTTGCGCTCACTTTGGTCATATATGTAAGCTTCAACCCCGATGAGAAACCACAAACTTCCTGGATTTTTATTCCAAATAATGAATACTCAAAACAAATTAATAAGGATACTCGGCAGCAGCAGCAGCCATCACCTGAACAATTAAGTAAGAAATGCAAATTTGGGGCCTCATCTTGGACCTTAGTCATGAAATGTAAGGCAAAATAAAAGATAAATGTAGTATATAAACTGTGGTCCAGCAACCCTCCGCATGATTCTGATGCATGGATGAATTTGACAACCACTGAGCAAGAAGTTTCTGCTCAAATAAGAAATCTGTTTCTTCTTTCTATAATCTTCTTTCTATTCATGGTTAAAAATAATGTATTTTTTTTCAAACTAATTTCAATGTAGCATCTAAAGTAAAATACTTTTGATAAAGAATTAAATTGGAATGTTACTTTTTTACACAGTGGTAAAATTAAATTCAGAATTTAAGTTTCTCCTGAGAACTCTTACCCATCACTTATATATTTGTCTTAGTTGCACTTGCAGCATGGAAAGAAAACAAAAGAAGTTATGAGATGAAAACTGCACAGCACTCTGGGAAAAATAAAATAGCAATGAGGGAAAAATGCTTCTGTCTTAAGAAAAAGGTACCATGTTTCACTAAATCTCAGATACTACTGATGTTCACCAATTTAGGTACTATTGGGAAAGAAAAAAATCTTATGATTACAACACTTTCAATGAAAAGGCCAACCCCAATTTTAGTGCTACTAAGCTAGGGGAGGAAAAAGTGAACCTTAGAATCAATGAAATATGGCATAATGCAAATGTAAAGGCAATGTGTGAGAGATTAACTACACATGGAAAACAAGTCTTTTTGAATCACTATTAGTAATGAAAGATAGGTTACCCCAAAGTTTAGTGGTTTTACTCTTTGAAGAATGGTACTAAGAAGACTTTAAAAATGTGAGAGACCTTACTAAAACTTATACTTTCAAAGAAATTTTATGATATACTAAAGTCTTAACAGAAATTTGGTTATTTAGATACTAACCTTTGAAGTACAGTTTATCTTTGGTTCTCCTTGAGGTTTTAATCCAATTATCTAAAGAAAACACATAGGGATTGAGATATCATTAGTTATGTAGCAAACCTTTTTTATTGCTGGAGACCACACCTAACTGTTCATCTACACTGCTCTAACACTACACTTACTTTAAATTTATTTTTAGAGAGTTAGAAGAGAATTTTCCATATAATAATATCGGAATAATAATTCAGTGTTACCAATTAGCTATCTTACACTGGAAATTTATAAAATAAATCAGTTACCAAATAATTGAGTTTTGCACTTTGCAACTCTTAAAAATAAGAAACAGAAGCTTTTACATTTCATTCTATGAACAATCATTAGTGCAAATAATAAGAACTGCCAAAGCATAATAATTATTCTTCATGAAAAAACATTAGGTCATAATTGCCAACATGCTATACAGCCTTCCACAGAGCCTTTCACATATAATTATCCCACAAAGTGAATATACTGGGAGAATCCCATTTTTAAATCTCTCACAGCACCTTAGGTTCTGTGTAATGAGGTTACTTTTATGTGTACATTTGATAAAACCAACTTGAATGGTAAGAAATATGTATTATCCATATATTTCCTGCAATTGTTTTAAATTTATATGCATCTTACATATGAATATCTGTAAAATGTAGTCAGTATTGTTAAAATCTAAATAAAAATATCAACCAGCTTTGCCTATGTAATGACTCTGGAACTGTACTGGGATGAAATCCCGATAAAATATGTGCACATTCTATTATTGACACTTCAGTGTGCCTGATGTTGTCTTCCTGCAAAATCATGTACCTATCAGTAAGTATAATCTCAGATGTAGCTTGAAGAGGACATGTTGAAAAAAACCAAAACTCACACGGTTGGACCTGTGGGAGAAGAAAATGGAACTTGTCTTGACTCTATATTAAGAACAGATTTTTCAGCAATTTAGAGGTTATGAAGAAATTCCTAGGACTTTGGGATTACAAAAGGCTCAGTTAAAGCGAATTTAATTTCTTTTACAAGATCATCCACTTGTATATTACTTTTGGCTCACAGAGTGCTTGTGATGTGTCAGGCAGGGTTTCAGAATAATCTCTAAGAATGCAATGGAATAATCAGGAAAGCATCATTAATGCCCATCGGGGAGAAGAAGAAAGGAGAGGCTGGAGGGGTGTCGAATTGGGCACTTCAGAGTTGAGTTGGCTCTACCTACAGGCGAACCCCTTATTTAGTATAGTGCCAATTTCAGAAGACTAAAGTTTTACTTCTAATAGGGATGTAGCAATTTGCTTATCAATGGTGACTCTAGTAATATGTGAACCCCTGATTTTGAGGTCTATCCCTGTTTAAGAAACTGCCTTTTCTCTGAATAAATGACCAAGAATGACCTCACTCTTCAAAGACATTGCAGGCCCCAGCAGGATAACTGTACTAGAACAAAACTCCAAAGAACAACAAAGCATGGGGGCGGGGGGTGGGGTTAGGGCTCATTTAATTATACAAGAAAAACATGTTCCTTTGAGCAACAACCCCAAGTCATTATTTCTAACACATAGAGAATTTAACTTGCTTCTTAATTTGCTAATGGCTATACAATTCAGACACCCCTTCTCTACAACATAGCAAAATGCAGATACACTGGCAATAACTGCAACACCCCAACTGAGCTCATTATAATGCAATTTTATTTGTATTTCTACTATTTAATTATATATACATATATGGAATATAAATATGTATCTAAATATATACTGTACACATCAGTATGTGAACTATATTTTCCTACTAAATATTCGTAAAAAGTTAAAAAAGCCAAAACTTTATAGATTTGTCATGGAATTTAAATTACAAGACAGGGCTCCAGGGTGATTACTGCACATTAATAAAACCATGCTTTGGCATGGCACCAGAACACCTGGCTCCTGGAAGCATTCATTATTCCTAAATGAATGCAGCTATTTCTAAAAAGGGAAAAGCTGAAGTTGTTTTACTCCCTAATTCATGTAACTTACAAACCAATTTTTTTCCTTTATTAATTTCCTATTCCAAAGCTGCTTAATATTTCTGCTAGTCTTTCATGCAAGCTACTGTCAAATGAGATAACATTTAAAAAGTTGTTGTCAGCTTCAAAGAGGATATTAGAAAAGAGGAGGGCAATGTGTACATACTCTGTTCATTTTCACAAGAATACAAGGTTTTCCCGTGGAGTAGCCAAACTGAGGGTCATTCATACCACTGCATGTTTGAAGTAAGGAAAGAGGAAACTGACATGCAGTGTAAGTTGGTCCCTTCTGTTCAAAAATAACTCCATCAGAACAGTCTGTGAGATTCTTCTGTTCGTCTACATCATATGCTAAAAAGGAAATGTGTGCAAACATCAGTCAAGAAAGATCTTAAACACAACTAGGAATATATCATCCTTTGGACAACAACATTTTTCAAAGCAAAAACAGCAATAATTATTAAGTAATTTTAGGGAAAGAATATTTGTTACTTTAATTTTTAACAGCTATCTGGTGCTCTAAAGTTTATTGCATTTCAACAATGATACAAATTAGATTATAGATCAGTCTCTAGCCACCATTAGGTAGTATCTGTCATCGTTACAGCATTAATGAAATGCCTTCTATGCTCTTGGTCCAAAAGATAGATGAAAAGATCCTCTGGAGATTCTAGTGTCGTGAGTAAGATAGGTGTCAAGTGATAACTGAAGGGTGAGAACATCTAGAACATAATGGCAGTTTATGCTAAGGGACTGCAACTAAACTGAGAGCTAAGGGGTAAATGTGAGCTCAGAGATGGATGGTTTTTTACTTATTTCATTTTAAAAGGAAAGGTACAGGAATGAAGGTGAGCAGAGACAGGCAGGCAGAAAGTGAGAGGAGGAAGCAGCACTTGATTCACTTTAGTTAGTTCTTCATCTTGGTGGTTCCCCCTGATCCCAGGGTGTATGTGGACTGCGCCCAGCGCTACTTCAGCAGGCTGCGCTGATGGGTGTTTTTAATTATGATGGATGGACGGAGATTCGAAAATGATGAAGGTATAAAATGGTTACAAGTTGCATATGGGTAAAAAAAAAAAGAGGATAAATATATAGTGGTTTTTTGAATGTTTACTCTGCACCTGGCATAGTGTTAGGCAAAAAATGGTACGACATTCAGGAAGCCTGATGTGGTCCATGCCCTCAATGAGCAAGATACTCACTAGTAAACAGTTAACATATGGTGCAGTAGTGCCTCAGTGAGAATTAGTAGCATGTGGGCAGAACTAATACAGAAAAAGTCACATAAAATGAATTCAACTAAAACAGGAAACAAAATTTCAAATTAAATGTTTTTAAAAGAAAGCATATATTTGTTTTTCTACCCCCACCCCCTTCCCCAAATCTGGCCTTTCTTTAACTCCCTGACCTTAGTCTCCTACTTCTCTGCCCCATGCATCCTCCATCTGGATCGTCTGCTGAACCCCAAACACACTGAATCCTGTAAGCCGCAGGGTCTTTGCACCAGCTGCTGGAAATTTTCATGGCTAATTCCCTCATCTTTGGATCTTTCCTCCAGTGTTGCTGTTATTGAGTCCTCCTTAGACTACCCTAAAATGGCAATCCTACCCAGCTCTATCTATTTTCCCTGCCTTATTTCACTTTATAGACCCACTTTCTAACACACCACTAAACGATAAGTTTCATGAGGACATTTTCTTTTGTTCATTAATGGAATCTAGAAGAGTGCTTGACACAAAGGTCCTCAAAAAATTTTAGTTAAATAAATTTTACACAAAATTGCAACTGAAAAGGAGTATGGCAGGACAGGAAACTACTTTCACTTTAGACCTTTATTTGAATTTTAAACCAAGGATTACACCCTCACAAAAGCATCTTTAATTTATTTAAATGAAAGTATATGTTTCTCTATGAAGGGAAAGAGATTTAGGAAGATAGCTAGTAGATGATGTGGGATCATAAGGTTTTTTATTTAAGATAGGAGTTGAGGACTTTTCTATCCTTCAAGAGGAAGGATCTAGTAAAGGCAAACTTGACATGAGAAGAGACAGAAAAAAGCATGCCTCTGAGACAGGGAATAAAATACAAAGTAGGACTGGTATAGGTGGCCTTAGATGAGGGGAAGGGACCTGTCATCAGAGCTGGGGGGAAGATCATGGGGGCAAATGGCTCTAACTATAGTCTTTCTGACTAGGGATGGGGAAGCTTCCATTTGAATATCTCTGCTATCTCTGAAAGCAGAAAACCAGGCTATATGAAGACAAGGGAAAGGTGAGGGCTTAGAGGTTTAAGTAGAGGTTAAAAATAATCCTTCCAGAGAATTTTTCAGAGAAATTCAGTAAGATTGCCAAGCAGTAGAACAGGTCTATTTGAGGGAGGTGATCACGTGTTCATGGAGCCTACTCATGCTGGAATTCTTCCTGTGACAACACCTGGCTGCTCTGGGCATGCTCCAAAGAAGAGCTTCACCCTGGAACATTATGGTTTCATCTAAAAGAATTACATGGCTTCACTCATTTACAAGTGTATGATCAAACAGACTGAGAAGAAAGGGATTTTAGAGTACAGGCAAAAGTAAGGATAAAATTAAAGCCACGGTATTAATCAGCTTGCTAAAAAGAAAAATTGAGGCATGCCCTAGTAGTTTAGGGGTTTAAGCCTGAGCCTGGGGCACAGTCCACACACTGAGGCTCAGAGATGGGTGGAGCGGGGGGGCAACTTAAAATAAGTAAGTAAATAAATAAAACGCATTTTTCTCCTCTTCCTTCCTTCCTTCCTCTTGAGAACTGGAAATCCCAATGAAGTAGAAGTGTATTGAGGGAATGTGAAGCAAAGAAGCTAGAAGGAGGCTGTATTAGGAAAGTCTCAATTAGAGAGATTTTGGTAATGGAGTCTCACAAATTCTGAGTGTTGGGGAAGAGGAGAGGTGACCAGAAACCAAGAAGCCGGGGCACTTGATACTGATTCATGGAGTCGACAAAATGGGAGGAAAAACCTGCATTAGGACAGCTATTAGAAAGCACCACAAACCTGTAACACAAAAAAATTCACAACGGATATACAGACTTTTTTAAAATGATAAAAACTATTTCTCATCCTACCCCCATAATCCTAGCACTATACTGGATTCAGAAGATCCAAAAACTTAGGAGGCACTCACTATCTTGTATAATATAATTTATTCTATTAGTCAAATACTTTTAGTTTTAATGCAGACATAAATATTATATCTCAATGAATTCACTAATGTTGTTACAGATGAAAAAACAAAATCAACTGCCTATTAGGTTCAGACCCTTATGCCTTTCTGCAAGTTAGGATGTTTTCACGAGTTACAAAATCTACTTGCAAATTCTCAAGTGACTATTTAAAAGAGAGAAAAGGATAAAGTAAACTCTAAAAATGATGTACTTACGCTTCAGAAACTTCTTAAGATCTTTAATGTACTCTTCATAGGAATCTGAATTACTGGCACTAAATGAAAATTCCAATGCAGTCGCTGGTTTTGGAAAAACCATAAGTCCTACAAAGATAACAGAAAGGGAGAGAATTAACTGTACCAAATTGTTTCCCTCCTTTCCTTCTTACTCTTATCCCTAAAAAACCAGATCTCAGTACATTACATGGAAAATTATGTTGCTGAAATTACCAAGAACTTTTCACTTTCAATTATGAAGGTATGGAAGACTATAAAATCAAAGAGAACTTTTAATTTTCTAAATAATCTCAACCATTTTATCACTTTAGAAACATCCCCATAAGTCTGATTATCTAGTTAATTAGAATTGCTGTTTCTTATTTATTAAGACGCTAATTTCATTCTGTATTTTCTACATTCATTTTTCTATCAAACAGTTTAAGATTTTGTCAATTCCCTATTACTATATGGAGACAAACTTAGAAAACCAAAGCACTTTTGTCAAATTACAACTGTATGGAAATATTCTTAAAGGAAATTACCTTAGTCAATGAAAGGTCTATAGAATTTAACTCTATGATTAAATATTCATCCTTCAATTATAAACATTAAAATGTGAATTTATAGATATTGAATTTGGAGTATAATCATCATTTATCTCATATCAGGAGCCAAAACCCACATGAAGAGAACATGTTGGATGAGTTTACAAACAAAATGTAAGCAAATTTATCAGTCAGAAGTATAATCAACTGCCAACTTTTTAATATAAACTTTCTTTGTTTAAAAAGCATTAGAACTAGATTATCATTCGGCCTTGCACACAGGGTTTTAAATAATCCCAAAACTTTTACTCGTATCTACATATTCCCTACAAAGTTATTAGAGACACTATGCCTGGCATTGAATCTGATAACATACAAATAACAAATATTTAGTTTTTGTTAAAATTGTTTTCTAGGCATCTAATTCTTTGTAGATCAAATCCAGTTTCTTTCAATCCTAAATAATTGCCTGTGCTGATATTATATAACTATTGAATTCAACCAGATCCAATATTAACCAAATGTGACAATACAATGCTCAAAAGGGCAGAGCAAATCTTATTCTGTGCGCAGCATGAAAGAGTGCCACCCAAAGGCCCCAATTACACTTCTCATTCACCTACCACATCAATCTTTTAGATCACCTGGAGTTAAGAGTCCCATAAGCCTGTTTTCCTTACCACTCCATCCACTTCAAAATCACTGTAAAACTAATATTAACTTTCTGATTTTTTTAATAAAAGTTTAATGTAGGAATAAAACCTCTAGTCACTCTGTATATGTCACATGATTGTATCTGTCTGAAATTTTGTTTTATCTATTTAGACTTTAGAGCAAGAACAAGACATAATATACAAGTAAAAAAGCAACAGAATCAACCAGACAGCTTAGACTGACATAACCTGTATAACACCACCCAACTTTAAGAACAACCCAACCATTAAATATCCATATTTCTAAATTAAAGAAAGTTTAAAGAAAAACAGTAAGGTATCCATGCTTTATAAAAATAGGCTATATACATTATTCTACATGACTGATTTCTAAAGGAATTTTCAAATGCTTCAATTTATAAAAAACTGTATTAAAACCTAAATGCCTAAAATTGAATTTCTGATACTAGTTACTTCTTGTTCTTGGAGCTCTAGTACCTGGTATTTAACCGTCTGTTTGAAACTCTTAAAATGGCAGACGTGTAATGTCCAGCTCCATTTCTGACATGTTATACATAATGACTCCAAATAGTCTTGGCTCATCTAAAAGTAAGAGCATCAACGGAATATAGCCCTCATTTCCTTCCAGCATAAATGCCTGGATTCTGAGAGAGTGCATGCAGTGCCTATATACCCACAAGATGTGAGGGCAAGTACATTTATGTAATCTGCAGGTATTATGCAAAACAAGCATTAATTTTACTTATTACTGAAATGTCATTTAAAAATAAAATAGTCATTGTTAAATACAAGTAGAAAACAAAAAATTACCTATAATCTTTTATAAAGAGAAAAGCATGTTCAACAAACTAATGCATAGTCAACTATTATAGATTTGTGTGAGTATGCACATATCTTTATTTGAAATATGTTTTAAGTACTATAATTCACTTGGTAAAAAATCTTAAGGAACTCCATTTTAAACAGTTCTTAAATATATCAAACCTCTTTTACTACTCATACTATTCTTTCAATTATAAAGAGCTTAATATTTCTGAAATGGATCAGACTGTGTTCAGTGGTAATACAGTCACAACTTATATAGCAAGAAAAAATATTAGAATTAAAACTAGTTTAGGTAGAAAACAGCTACAATGAGGAGAGGGAAAATAGCATGGGGCTAGTCTATGATACTTGGTCAAATAAATTAAGTTATTCATGATGTTTAGACAAATAAGTTGCAAACAGAGGAAAAAGTTCATTAGAACAAATTTTTCTAAGAAAAATAGTTGGGGAAACTGGTTCAATCTGGCTGTGATACGAAGTTCATGCAGTGAGTGAGCATCTATCAGGGTCCCTCTATCTCAGAACTATTGAATTTTGGATGGGGTAATTCTTTGTTATGGGGGTTTTCCTGTGCACCGGAGATATTTAGCAATATCCCCGGCCTCTACCCACAGAAGTACCTCTCCAGAGTAGCAGCAAAGATGACTTCAGACACTGCAAAATAGTCACTGGGTGGGGGGTGGTAGTAGGGGGGAGGGCAAGTCATGCAGGACTAGACTCCCACCTTCCCTGCCTACAAAACCATTCTTCCCACCATCCCACTCTACATGTTGTTCATTTTTGGGAATTATATGCATTGATTAGAGTTCCACAAATTGTTATCTTACTGCTATAAAAATCGTACCTAGCTATCATTATGAAAAGCAGTATGAAGATACCTCAAAAACTGAGAAATATGAAGCCCTATATCCACTCAGTTCTATTTATAATAAACAAGAAATGGAGACAACCTAAGTGCCCACTGACAGAAAAATGGATAAAGAGGTGGCGGCACGCTCTGCTGACTCAGGCACTAAGCTGGCAGCTGGGGTACTGATCACATGAAGTCCAAAGATCCATGTTTGTGTAGGGGCACAGCCAATAAATAAATAAAAAATGTTTCCTCCTTTTCCTTCCTTTAACAAAAAGGAAGAGAAAAGAAAAAAGAAAAAGAAAGCTTCTTTCTTCTCTCCCTGCCTCTCAAAGAGAAAGAAAAGGGAAGATATGGAACACATACACAATGGAATACCACTCAACCATTAAAAAAAAAAAAGAAATATGTCCATTTCCATCAACATGGATGAAACTAGGAGGGATTATACTAAGCAAAATAAGTCAGAAAAAGACTTATTAGTGATCTCATTCATACTCATTCTTATGTGGTATATAAAGGAACAAACAGAACAAAAACTACCCCTTGACACTGACAACAGAACTGAAGAGAGGAGGTGGGGATGGGAGCAAAGGGTATTAGGGGCCAATGGACAATGGCAGAGGACTATTAGAAATTTGCTGGTGGGGGTGGTTTGTTATATGTTTGATGAAGAGTGAACCTGCACACCTAAACTTTTAGTATTTTGTAAATCAAAGTTACCTCAAAAAAAAAAGCCAGCACATTGAGGACAAGGGCCATGTCTAACAATGAAGGCAGAGTTGGCATTCAGGTTTCCTGTTTAAAAAGGGTAACATCAGGAAATAGAAAATGTGATTTAAAAACCAGTGCTTCAGTTAAGACTTCTAGATAAAGTGTATTCTACAGTATTGCAAAGAATTGTTTTTCCTTAAGGCTATTAATAAAGAATTAAACATAATAAAAAAGAGTGTACTCACTTTATTCCCTATTGTTATAATTATTTAGTATTTCTTAGTACTTCCATACTAAGCAATTAAAACCAGAAAGTATATATTTAACAAACCAATGATCTATCTCTGAGCTAATGCCTCAATATACACTTTTTAAAGTATATAAATGATAACTACTTAGGGCATAGTGAAAAAGTTACATATTATTCCTAAAAGCCATCACAACTTTAACTATATTGGTCAAATTTGACTTCACTATAATCCTCAACATTCATTCTGTTTATGCCTGGCAAAGGACTCAAGATTTATTAGTCCATGGATGTCTTTATGTCAGTATGTAAATAAACAAAAAACAATTTTCACATTAAGTGACTTCAAGGTTTAACTCCTCTCTGTGATATATAAAGTAGGTTTATGGTGGAGATAAATAACCCAATCTTGTTAAAAGCTATGGTAAGCACAACATAATTACCTGGACTAGGAATCTGGTCTCGGTATTTTGGAACCTCGTCATTCAAAGTCTGAAGCATAGCCCACATTGTGAACGTGAAGAGTGCAGCCAGGAACACATAGAAGACGAGGTAGAAGAGCAAGATCAAACCTGTAAGGAAAACAAAGCTTAGGAAACGTGGAGACATACACAGTGTGTGTGTGTATGTGTGTGTATGTGTGTGTGCATGTTTAAAAAAAAAATTAACCATTTCAAGGCTAGCATTCCAAGCTTTGCCATGCACATAGCCAAATATTTCCATAATCAGAATGATATGAATTTGCCCAAGCAAGGGGCATTTCAGCAGGCAGCACCCACTCATCCAGTGACCCTTCCTCTCCTCCTGTCCTTCAAAGTACAAGTAGTTTCCACTTTGGATCATCCTTTAGTTCAAGGTCAGAAGTTTAAAATTCCAGCACAAAGAGAAGTGTTTCAAAAAATGGACTTAATGCCCTCTAGAAAGATAAAATATTACTTAAGGTGGTATAAAACTCACAGTATAGTACATGTTCCCTTACTTAAGTGACAAATAGAAACAATTAGTAAATTAACCCGTTTCACTGACAGTAATTATTTAAGTTTTAAAAACTGAGTTGATTTAAAGAAGTCAGGAAATATGCATAAAAACACAATCGTGAAGACGGTATTCAATAAACAAAGTTTAGCAAACACTGATTGAGTGGAGACCAGAAACAAGCACCCCTACCAATGAGATTCCACAATTCCACTAAGCACAAAGCCAGACCATACAAGCTCAAGGGTCAGCACCAAGGGATTCATCTTTTGTCCTTCACAATCTGGAAACACTAAGATCCATCCTAAAGCAGTATGTATTTTGGGAACATTTAAAATCAATTATTTTTTTCAAATATCTATAGCTAAAGCTCTAACATCAATAAGAGGTCACCATCAAGACTTATAGATTAGGGGAAAAAAGAGTGTATCTTAAATATATTGTTAAAATCATACATTTATATTTAAATGTTTAAAAAATTGATCAAAAACTGGTAAACAAATCCTCAGACACAGAAAGACTGTGTAACAGTTAATTCTTAGAATTTTTTGCTTGTCTAAGAGTCTTTTTCTACGAGCAGAGTTAGAGCACAGGTCCCTAAGCTACAGGTTTTAAGCACCCTCCTCCTCAGCCCCATCCAAGAAAGGATCAGCTGTAGAGAACTTCTAAGCATTCAGTGATAGTATTTTTTTGAATTCATCTATACTTTTCCTGGGAAGTGGCTCTACAACTTTGTTCTGATTCTTAAAAAAACCTCAAAGCAGATTATGACAAAAGCTGAAAAACTTCTATTTCTTAACTGCAGGCCAGCAAACTGCAGCCCCCCCGCCCATGCCCCTTCAAGTTAAGGTGAAATATTTAAAGCAATTTCACTTTACTTTAGATTAGTAATCCTTCCACCCCACCCCCACCCCCCAATTACCAGGAGGCCAAAAATGGAGCCAGAGAGAAGGAAGAGAGAAGAGCATGTCACCTTCAAACAGCATCACTTTCCTAATACCACATACTGTGACCTTGCTGTAGAAAGAGAAAAGGAGCTCAAAGCAGTCATCACTTTACAACAAGGGAAATGGAACACATGCAAGGCCCAAAGGCTAGTTTAATGAGATGTACAGAAATGAATCTTCCAGATCTGAATATTTATAGGAACAAAGGTATAAAATCCTCCGCACAGCAGACTGGCATTGACAAAAGCATAAATGTAATGAATGTGAGCCATCTTCTGATAAAGCTTCACTTTACTAAAACAGGCAGATTGAGGTTATAGTAGTTTGTGGTTCGATGTAATAGATAGTAAGCTGGAGAACTTTGAAATACAGTGGCAAGAGTTTAACTATTTAGCAGTGTTTAAGTCATGTCAACATAGTTTCATACTGCTTTGAAATGAGAAAAAATGTAAATAACTTAAAAAAAAAGTCACATTGCATCTGTATAAAAGATATATGAACAAGCTATAATCCGAACCTGCTTTCTTAGGGAAACCACTACACAACGAAAAAAGTGTAAAACTTCCTGTAAAGAGTTACATTCATAAAATGGACGCACAAAGTTACAGCCATGTCCCAAATCTGATGCCATAGGCCTGTGACCTTTATGTCAATTTTGAATGCAAGGAGTGAAAAAGAAGCAGGTAAGTGATTTAATATGAAAGCAAACTTTTTTCTACTTGAATAAGATACTTTTGCCAAGATACAAAACTGGTAACTCAAAAAGTTAAAATTAATCTTAATTATAAAAACCATATATGAAAGCTCACTAACAACAATAGTAACACTTCATCAATGTAACCTTTCACCCCAAGAAAAAAATATCAGGAAATAGAAAATGAACTTTTAAATTGTTGCTTTTATATAGGAGTAAGCCTGCAGTTTCTCAGATGCAGATAGGAATCAAACTGTGGTATCTGAGGCTGTAACAAGTAGTGTAGATAGAACCTGCTCAATGTGGTGTTAGTTTAAGTTCCAGTTAAAGCAAATAGGAATCAATCAATAAGACCTAATAGTGCAGATTATATCATGAATATTCCCTAGCTGAAAATCCTTCAAAAGTTTCCTCAAGCCATTGACCAAATAAAGAAAATAAAAGGGGCATGCCCTGGTGGAGTAGTGGTAGGGTCTGCTGCCTCCAGCTGGGTGCAGTCCACATATATCCCAAAGACCCTGGTTTTGTTAGGTCTTCACAAACATCAGTATTTTAAAGGCTGGGTCAACCCAATCATCACCAAAGATGCTTGCTCAAAATAAATACCAAAACAAGTTTCATGCTATAATTGGCAATTTTGTATCATATATGTTGTCATTCTAACCATTTAGAAGTACAATAAATGCCTCATATACTTTCACTCTGAGATTTTAAGGCCTTCAATGTAAGTATTTTGATATGTGTAATGTGCTCCCGTGTATAATGCTCATGCACATTTTTCTGGTACAAACTTTCAGGAAAATTTTGTTTTAATATATTAAGGTGCTTGTTTTTTATATTATAAAGGAATTTTAGCATTTTTAAACATATTATGGTAAAAAAAATTTTGTAACAAATAATTACATGACTCAAGAACAGATACAAGACACAAGTAGCTTTTCTTCCTGTTGTCTTCACCATCTGATGACACTCTGTGACAGGAGGAGGTCCATAGTGTCTCTTAGCAACTCTGTTGTCACGCTCTTTAGCATAGTTCATAACTGTTAGTTTAAAGTTTGCAGTTATCTGTACTTCTGTAAAAATATCAGCTAGACTGCTAGCTCCCACCTAAAAGGTAAGAACAGAAATGTCTTGCTGTTTATCTGATGGTAATTAAAGTTGGCATCTCCCATCTATCAAGCCAGAGTCACTTACCCTGAGGACAACAATACATCACTAAAATTTGGCTAAAATTTCATTGCAAGTTTGTCTTAAGTTCAACAAAACCAATGATCATATTCCAGGATATTATTTTGTATGCAGACATTGTTACTGATTCTAGAGTTACACTATTAACTCATAAACATGAATAAAATAATTAAAAACATTCATACAGATACGGGATTAGTACTACCCAAGTATGTAACACACATCCTTTACTTTTCCCTCGCAAAAAAGTGCACATCATACACAGCAAAACATAGTTACTGTCCAGTGACTAAAAACTGCTACCAATCTCTAATATATGAATTAACCCTCCTCTCCATTTTGGATGGGAAGATCCTTCTTTGTGGGGAGGTTGCCCTGAAAAGTCCCAATTTTTAAATCCGCTTCCTCTCTCTCATCCATGCTGGAGTCAATCTTGGCTCAAAGCCCAGCCTACTTTGCTGCTATCACTTTAGGCAAGTATCTACTCCCATCTGAAAAATGGGGTAATAATATCTGATTATTCACATTTTTAAGAAGATAAGAGACAAGATATGATATTAAAACAAAACACTTAATGGTGTAAATATGCCAATATAGCAGATATATTTAACTTAATTGCATTTTATTCTCAAAAAATGTTTTAACAAATGATATGAACTCTTAACAAACTAAGCATGTAAACGAAATTAATAAGGAAGGTAGCAGCTAGAAATCTGGTCAAGTTTTACACTAAATCATGCAGGGAAAGGAATAATTGGTCTTATCCAGTCATTGCTTTCAACCCCAACTAGGTATCCATTATTCAGTTCTGGAACTGACCACCTGGAGTAGCAAACTCCAATTACTCAGGGACAAGTCCTCCACAATGGATCACTCACATCAGAAGTCACCCAAACTTGGACCAACTGGCTCCCAATCTGGGAGCACCTTGCCCCCTTAAGTTTGGGAATTCACAGAATTCAGAGAAAAGCTACATTTAGGAATAAAATATTAATGATCATGGTCACACAAAGAGTGGGACCTGGGAGTAATGCACTTTCTACGCCCTCTCTTCAGCAGGGCTTATCTCTTGAACATCAATGCATGACTCAACTTGAGGCTCCACAAGCTCAGGTCCAGAGCTTCTAGCAGGGTTTCATTAAATAGGCATGATTGACCAAATTACTTGCATGTCACTGAATTCAATGTCTAGCCCCTTCCTTTTTCCTTCCTAGAAGTCAGGAAGGGACCTAGATACCAGAAAGTCTATATATCACCTCAGAGAATTCTGAACAGAAACCAGTTCCCTTTGGCAAATAAATTAACATTCTGTTAAGTTTTAAAATGTTTACAGTAGAAGCGAGAAGACTTAAAAAAAAGTCAATTATATGAACCAATAGTTTAAAATCCTTTGTATATTTGCATTTTTAAAAATAACTCTGAGGGTATACCCTGGTAGCTCAGGGGATGAGCCCATGCCTAGGGCACAGTACACGTGCAGCCCAAGGACCTGGGTTTGAGGCCAGGGATGGGGTGGGGCAGAGAATGACACAGAACTAAAACAAATGAACAGCTAAATACATGAAGTGCTGTCCTCCTCCCTCTGGCTTTCTTCCTGCCAGTCTTCTTTCCTCTTAAAAAAAAACCCCAAAACACAAAAACGTATTATTCACACTTCATTCCTGTAAGTGGAACTGCTGGATCATATGGTAATTATGTTTAGCCTTTTGAGTAAGACTATTTTCCAAAGCATCTGTAGCCTTCTTATAGTCCCACCAGCAAGGTTCCAACCTCTAAATCCTTATCAACATTTATTATCTTATATAGGCAGCCTAGTAAGTGTACAAGGTTATTAGTGTATCTAATTCACATATGCCAAATTGCTAATGATATTGAGCATCTTTTCATGAGTTTATTGGCCATTTTTATCTTCTTTGGAGAAATGTCTTAAGATCCTTGATTTGTGTTTTTATTTAATTACATATAGAAAAAGCAGATGTACAATTACTTTCTCCCATTCTACTGAGTTGTCTTTTCACTTTCTTGTGTCCTTTAAAGTAGAGAAGGTCTTACTCTTTGTCCAACCCTTTATATCTATTTTTGCTTTGGCTGCTTGTTCTTTTGATGTCACACTAAGACACTATTACCAAGCCAAGTTTGAAAATTTACGCTCTATTCCAAGAATAAGTTTTAGTTCTTAAGTTTGGGCCAGGTCCATTTTGAGTTAAATTTGTGTATATGATGAGGAAGCGTTGTTCAACAGCACTGTTTTGCATGTGGATATCCAGTTGTCACAGTAGTTTGTTTAAAAAATCATTTGCTTTCCACTGAAAGAGTAACTTTCTTAAACTAGTGGGCAAGTACTATACTATTTTTATAATAAAAAGGTATACGCACACATGCATTCACATTCCATATATTTATTAATATCATGGCAATATATAGAGATTAAAAAATATTTTAAAAATCCCAAACCCAAAACTTGCCTAAGGTTAACCTACCAGTAATTTCCACATGATACTTCATCTGGCCTGCTCTCTGTCGCAGACTGTTACCTTGGGTATTCAGATCGCCTATTCTGTGCAAAATATATCATACAAGCGTTCTGTGTTATTCCACGTCATAGAAATTCACACAGAGTAAGATCTGTTCCTTCTCTCAAAGAGTTCAGTTATCAGAAGTGTCAGGCAAAGAATTACAGTTGTCAATCAAGTGCTAGATTTAAAAAAAAAGAATTCAGGTCACTAGTAGAAAGGAATAGAGTTCATTAGGTCCCCCAGAAATAAGTGAGTTGACTCATCAAAGATGGAGAATGGGGGGGGGGCGCGCGGGGAGGGCCGCTGGGCTCTGGGTCAAATAATAGAAGACTTCACAGCAGGAACAATCAAGTGAGTGCAACCTTGCTTGCACTCCCAATGCACACTAGTCCCTGCTGTGAAGTAACTACCACACAACAGCAGCACCCTTTATCTTGAGTGGGAGCATGTACACAGGTGCTTGGGCTGAAAAAATGGACACAGTCCTGGACGAGCTGGTGAAAACCTAAAGGAGTCTCCATACCTAGACCAAGTCTTGGCTACATTTGCTACTTACACTCCCAAATGCTGTGAAAGAAGAGTATAAATAAAAAGAAGAGAAGCATGGAGACAATTACCCAATATTCAAGAAAAACTATCTTATAAAATATCAAATCAACAAAGAAAGTTACATAAAAAAGAGAAAACCCAAAATCCCCCGTGTTATAGCAAATAGAACAAAAGAGAAAAAGCATAAGTAAAATTAAAAATAAAGTAGAAGGTCAAAGGATAATTTTTTCAAATATTCTTCTTATTAAAAGAAAAAACTAGTGGATAAGCTAAGTGAAGAGTCAAACTAAAGAAAAATATAGACACTAAGAAAATAAGGCAAAGCTAGGAAAAAACTTCTGTAAAATCAGCGACCAATAAAGGCCTTACTTGCAACCAGAATATATAAAAAAAAACTTTTACGAGACATTTTTTTTTTTTAAATGGGCAAAAATTTTGAAGAGAATTTTCACCAAAGATGCAAAGATGCAAAAGCCAGCATATGAAAAAGTGTTCAAATCAAAACCATGAGCTACCAGGATAACAAACTCACCACAGTTCTAGAAATGTTAAAAACCAACCACAATAAGTGATGCTCTAGGAAGTTCAAGAATGGAGCAACTAAAACTCATACACTGCTGGTGGAAATATACTCAAAACAAAAATAAAACCCAAAACAAAACGTTTTGGAAAAAAAGCTGAACAACCCCTCCCCACTATCTGCCACCACTCCAGGGGCCCATGGCTTTCACACCTTGCACCTTAGATGCTTGAGCTACAGAAGGGTACAAGCTGGACAATTATTTGAAAAGTCAGTAACATACTAATGCTAGGATCCAGCCAATCCATTCCTAGATGTTTAACATAAAAAGTGAAAGCACAAGTTCACAGAGGGAAAGATATGAATATTCATGTTCTTTATTTGCAATCACTTCCTCCCCACTCCTTCCTTCTTCCACTCTTAAAAAACAGAAAGGAAAAATCCAGTTTAATATACATTCATTAAAAAACAAGTAAAACTATCAAAGGCCAGGTTTTTAAATTCAAGACTAAAATAAATTCAAGTAGGAGATTTAAGAAAAAAGGATGTTAATGGAAATACGCAAAAATCATTTAATTTGACTAATAAAACCAGTTTATTAGTAAATTTGAAAATAGATAAGTATTCGATTTTTTTAGAAAATCATTTTCAAATCAGAAGTTTTTACTAAAACACACAGAGCTCTGCCCCTGAGAGGTAGAGATAACTGTCTTAAGAGCCTTAAGTGGTTCTCTCAATTTTCAAAAGATTGACTTCTTTTCTGTACAAAAACGTATCCTTTTTGAATGCTCTGTAAGTTAGTTGGTTTTTACAAGGCTAGTACTTACTATCTGAATACCAAAACTGGACAGACTCCACTTATACAAATTTCACACATTTAATTTACAAACAAAAAGAACTCACATACTACAGAGTGGTAATGCCACAGGTGAAAAACCAAACAAAAACAGAAGCCATGCCCTGGTGAGGGTCCTAATTTAAGGTTAAGTCTGCCAGATGTAGTCCACGCATAGCCCAAGAACCAGGGTTTGCAACCAGACTTGGGGAGCAATCAAGATGGACAACTAAATAAATAAAGTGCTTCTTTTTCCTCTCTCTTCCTGCCTGCCTATCTCAGCTTGCCTTCATTCCTACCTATCTTTCCTAAAAAAACGACAGAAAGAAAACCCACAACAACATCCAAGAAAGGATCAATATAAAAATCAAGTTTTTTGCATGTAATGAAGTTAGCAATTCAAATCAGTGAGGAAATGATGGGACTATTCAATATATTCTAGAATAAGTGATTAGGAATAGTTTATAATTTAGTTAATAAGCTAATTTTTCCTTTAAAGGAAAAAGTGCTGGCAGCAATGAAGGCAAGCAGAGGCAGGTAAGAAGAAAAACAGGAAGAAGCATTTTTTATTTCATTTAGTTATTCAGCTTGGTTTTCCCGCTGACTCCAGATGTGAACCCCGGATCTTGCAATGTATGTGGCCTGTGTTGAACTTAACTGCTACTCTACCAGGGTGCGCCTAAAACAAGTACATTTTTTAAGTTAAGAGACAAAAGAGAACAAAAAGATAAACAACTGTAAAGAAATGGAAACCAAATAAGCAAAAACATGCACAACTACCATTATGAGAAATAGCAAATTTCTAACCAGTTAAGCATCAAACTGGCAAAAAATTTTAAAGAATGTTAACAGTCAAAGCTCAGAAAGCTGAAGGAAAATATTTTTTAGCCACTGCTGGTAGGAATATAAATTGGCACTTTTTTTTTTTTGGGGGGGCAATGTATTAATAATAAAAATAAGCATATACTATAAACAGGTTGCTCCATTTCTCAGTATCCACCTTAGATAAAATAGTTGCATGCAAATACTGCATCAATTTTTGAGAGGAAAACTGAAAACAATCTAAATATTCAACACAAAGATATACATCAAAAGAATGAGACAAATCTATATTACTGATATGGCAACACAGCCAACACATAAAGTGAAAAGAAATAAAAAAGGCAAGTTCTAGAACATACATTTTTCCTACTCCGCATGTAGAAGTGGAAAAGAAAATGACTTATTTCAACATATTCCATATATACACATACATACATAAATAAATATACAAATGCATTGAAAAAGGACTAGTGGGGAAAATGATTAACAATCACCTGTTAGAAAAAGATTGGTGGGAGTCAATAAAAGCATGAATGTATTCATGTATTCTTCATTCTCCAGCAGTCAATTAGGATACTCACAAATCCACAGAAAAATGTTTAGAATTGACTTTTTTTATTGTAGTGACTATTAAAGGCATTAAAATAATTTTCTATGTTTAGGTTCCCCATTTCTTTATGTTTCAACACACCATGCTAGAACTGACTCTTGAACAACAAAGGGGTTGAGGTGTCAAACCCTCCTGGTATAATTTTGACTACTCTAAAACTCAATAGCCTGCTATTGACTGGAAGACTTAACAGAAAAACAAGTGATCAATAGGAAATTTGTATGTTATATGTAACTGCATTCTTATAATAAAGCTATAGAAAATGTTAAGAATATCATAAGAGAAAATACATTTATAGAACTGTACCATACTGTGGGTGTTTTCACTCCAGCACTTCACTTCATCGCGCAAACTAACTAAAATCAAGAAAATAAATTACATTTCATAAAAGACACAAAACTCCAATGTACTCTTTTTTTTTTTAAGGGAGGTTGCAGGCAGGAATGAATGCGAAGAAGCAGGCATGAAAAGGAAGGAGGATAAGAAACATTTTATTATTTTATTTAGTTGTTCATCTTAGTTGTTCCCCCAGGTCTCAGATCACAAACCTGGGTCCTTCAGATTTATGTGAACAGTGCCAACCAGAGGCCACCAATTTAACCACTAAACCACCAAGGCTAACCTTATCAGATGGTTTTAACAAATGAATTCACCAAATTGCTGCAAAGATATAGAACATATCATGACACTATCAGGCCAAACACTCCAAAGGCAAACATTATTCTGGACTTTTCCCCAGTATAAATTTAACATTGCTTGTTTTAGACTTGAATGCAAATGAACTCATACAGTATGGCTGGCAGAGCCTAAAACTGCTATCTGGTCTTTTAAAAGAAAGCTTGCTGAAGAACCCTGGTGGAGCAGCAGTTTGGTCAGCTGCCTCAGAAGGAGTGCTGTCCACACACATCCCAAGGACCCAGGCTTGCATCCTGTGGCTGGGGGAACAATGAAGATGAGCAACTAAGTGAAAATAAAATTCTTCCTGCCTGCCTGCTCATCTTTACTCCAGCCTGTACCTTTCCTTAAAAAAAAAGTTTGCTTTTATTTCAAAGTGACATCTGAAACTATCTCATAATATAAATTTTCTCTTAATAGAGAAACAAAGCTAAGACTTTAAATGAGTTTTCTAAGTTTAGATAAAAATACGAAACTAGTCCATAATCATCTTCTCAGTAAATTTATTTTTGCTCCCTCCTACCCAATCCCACATCACAAACCTAGATCCTTGGGTTTTACATGATTCACACCCCAGTTCTCCGGGCATACCCCATCTTCTAAGTATGTAAGTATGCTTCTAATAATCATCAAGTAAAAATACATGTGTGCCCATAGGTTCACTTTTAGTATGATGCACTATCTGGAAAATTCAAAATGAGTTACAAGTTTAATGGAATAGAAATATGGTAAGTCAAGAGGAATTGTGGCTTATGTATAAGAATCTCCACAAGTAAGACTTCCACAGTGTGATGTTGTAACAATTAACCCACAATACT
Organism: Solenodon paradoxus; assembly: GCA_004363575.1. Lineage (NCBI taxonomy): Eukaryota > Metazoa > Chordata > Mammalia > Eulipotyphla > Solenodontidae > Solenodon > Solenodon paradoxus. The sequence goes on along the minus strand of RJWH01001147.1, from coordinate 181,217 downwards.
CTTAACTTCAGCTCAAGGAATAGGTGGTAGGTACCTCACAAATTGAAACAGATTAAACAACCATTTGGTTCATTCAAAAAGTAGGCAAATGCTTACTGTGTATTAGATGCTTTAGGGATATAAAATGCAAATGTAAATCCCGCTGTGAGATCAGCCAGTTAGTAGGAGCAATACATATATAAACAAGTATAATCCAGGATACAACGTTTACTGGAGATTAATGTGGTGTATTTCCACCTGGGTATATTAGAGAAAGCTTAGAACAGAGCTGGCACTCAAGCTACATTTGCAAAGTAGGGAAGAATTTATGAAACAGAGAATGAAGGACACAGGGGGAAGGAATGAGTAGTGCATTCCAGTCCCAAGGTCCTCAGATATACCCATTTGGTTATTGTACATAGAGTACAGGAGTAAGGAGGAAAATGACAGGTTTTAAGGTTGGAAATTCAATTCTAAGTCAATCTGTAATACCTCTGGAATGCCAAGCTGTCTGGAACTTATATAAACCTTCTGAAAGCTGTTAGGATCCATAGCTTTAGAGAATGGAGAGTAGTACGATCAAAGCTGCAGTCTTAGAAACAAGATAACAGCAGTGAGGTTACATTGGTTTAAGTCACAATTCCAACTGAGTTCCTGGATCTTTCTGGGGATGCATTGGAATTAAAGAGCTTACCTTACCCCACAGTTTATGCTACATTTTTTTTGGTTGTTCCCCCTTATCCTGGTCTTGAACCTAAGTCCTTGGTCTTTATACAGTCCAGCCCCAGCTTAGAACCTGAGTCACCAGGGGCACCACACTTTTTTAAAGTAGCAAATAAAAGTTGGAAAGCCCAATGGTCTATGGGAATTTGAAACAACTTTGGAAAAGTTACAAAAGGTCTCCATCCAGTGTTATAAGTTTTTTTAATTAGAGAATTTATAAGAAAAGGCACTAGTGGATTTCAAATTGAGACAGAGTTGGTCAAAGTGCTAAAGGTTATGAAATTTGAAACAGTGGTTGGCATTATGAAGCTAGGAAAAATGAGCTGCACAGGTTGCCTCTGAATGTATTTTCACAAGATAACTGGGGGGCGGGGGTGGGGGTTATAGGTCAGAGAAAACAAATCCTTAAAACTGTAGTAGAGGAAATGAGGGTGTGGGTCGCAAAAGATTCAGATGTTATGGAAGTAGAACTGGCATGACCTGTCCAGGTTTAGAACACAGATGACAAGACAGTGGTACTATTTTCAAAAATCACAAATATAGAACAATTCAGAACTTCAGTGGAGAAAAGGGAAAGAGCTCTGTTTATTAGGTGACATGCAGGTATTGAGGTGACAGAACTAGTTAAGACATCGAGGCATGCCCTGGTGAAGCAGCAATTGAGTTCAAAGGCACTGGCTGAGCTCAGTCCACATATTCCAAGGACTCTGGACCCTGGTTCTCGTCCTGATGCTGGGGGATGAACAACTAGATAAAATAAATAAAAATGTTCCTTTCTTCCTCTTCTCTTTTCCTGCCTGCTCTGCCTACCTTCATTCATATCTGCAACCTTTCCTTTAAAAAACAACAACAAAGTACTCTCTAGATTATAGAATATGCAGGAAGTACCTGGAATCAAGACAGATGTTAACCAAGAAGTAAAATTTATGCATGATCTTTGCCATTGTTTTGAGACTGCAAAACAGATGAAGAGAAAACAAGCACCTGGGACATATACATTTAGAAAACAATAGAAGAGCAGATAGGAAGAAAGGAAAGGAATGATTAAATTACTGAGTGGGATAAGGGTATATAGGGTATACTTTTTATGGCCAGATACTGCCAAGGAGTTAGAAAACACCAAGATTTCTCATGCCATGAGTGAGGGTCAGTTCCAAAGTCTACTTTACCATGGCATCAGCAAAGATTGAATTCAAGTCACAAGAAGAGTCAGCTCCACAAATGACTCAGTAACAAAGTTTAAACAGATATATGGGAGGTTATTAAGAGTATTCTTTTTAGAAACATTAGTACTGGCATGCCCTCGTAGAATAACAGCTTGGTCAGCTATGTTTGGCAGGCATAGTTCACATACATCCCAAGGATTTTGGGTTCATGGGCTGGGGAGAACAATGAACATGAAAAATTCAATAAACAAATAAGTGCTTCTTCCTCCTCTCTCATCCTGCCTGTCTGTCTCTGCTTGCCTTCATCCCTGCCTTAAAGGAAAAAAACAAAAAAACAAAAAACAAACATATGTACTAACATCCTGTAGGTGAGAGGATACACTATTAAATGAATCTCATTAAATTTGAGAGCAAGTAACTTTAAAAGAAGGGAAGAGTCTTTAAAAGTTTTTCCTAAGAGTGGTACAAGAAGCTGAATAAAACAGAAATAGAAGGCCTGGATAATAACCATGGTTCTGTTACCATAACCAGTTATAGACTCAAGCATATAAAACTCAGCTAAGTCTCCAGCAAGAAAGTTAAATGAAAGCTTCTTCCAAACACTGAATTTCTATCAAAACCCATCAGTGCTGTAGCCAAAAACACAAACTAACAAAAAACCGAACACTGAGGGAACCAGTACATATACCAGTATATTATACTAATTGTATGTAACATTTCACCTTACTGTTAATAGTTTCAGGCAACTGACTAGGTTTTAGGGAATCAAAGACGAGTAAGACATGAATGAGAAACTTAGAGTCTAGTAAAAAGACAACAAGACTATATAACATTAGAAAAAGGTATTATGAGATATGCAGGGGCACTTAATCAAGCCTTAAGGAAAAGAATGGCTCAAAAATGTTTACCAAAAACCAGGTTGTAACAGCTGACAAGAGTTGCCAGTCCAAGGTGAAATGATATTCAGAAGGGGTGGAAGAAAACTGTGTGGAATGGTAGAGATGACAGAAGAAAAATAAGTCAGCAGGATTATGAAGACTTTATATGCTGTGTTAAAGATTTCCCAAGGACAATGGATATTTTTACGAATTAGTGCCTATGAAATACCCAGTTGAAGATTTCTGACAGGCAGCTGTTAATAATATAAAGAAGCTGAGATGGACTAGAGATGCAGATTGGGAGCCTCAAATAAGAGACAGTAACTAAAGTCACCAGAATAGGTAAGTTCTGGCACAAGTATGGACAGTCCTCACAGAAGTGATGGAAAGGACCATCATCCCAACATAACCTCTAAGATAGTAATCATTCCCCTTAAATGTAAAGTGATAAACCAGGTACCTGTTTATTCTTAAATTTTTATATATATATATATTTTTTTTAACCCATAGGAAAAAGACCATTAAAATGTTAACAGTGGTTATTCCATGTAGTTAAAGATTACAGGTGATTTTATTTCAAAAAACAATGCAATTAATATGCAACTAGAAAGTAAAAATTTATGTCTCAAAGTTAAATGATTTTTCTCTTTTTGTATTAGGTGTTAAATGACTTGCCCTTAAATATGTTATAAATCATGGAAAAGTTGTTACTAAATATAAGAGGGTTTTTAAACTTGTTTTAGCAGAATTAATTTTATTCTATAAAGTCAAAAGTCAAGTTCAAAGAAATAAAATCTAGCGAGGGGGAGGGGAAGGGGGGGGCGTTGCTCTTTAAGAACAGTAAAGCACACACTACCATCATTACAATTCTGTTTGAATGGAATACAACACAGAATCCTTTTCCCTCTCCTTCCACTATCAGTTTAAGAAGTAAACTTCTAGGTGAAGAAGGCTCAGCAGCCACAGCCACCACTAACCTCCATTTATAGTCAGCACAAGGGGTAAGGCAAGTCCTGTTCTTTCCTAAGTTTTTTTGATCTCATTCCACAAGATGAAGAAAACACCTCAAAAAAATATTTGATACTGGGAAAATAAACACATTTGTCTTTTCCCAACAGTCAGACACCCTAGATGAGATAGTCTCATCTCCAAAGCAAAGCATTTACTCAAGCATGACCCGGAATGGGAGCAAGTGACTGAGAAAACAGCACTTCATGAAACTATAGTAAAAGGTACATGAGTAAATGTAGGTGTTAATGGAATTCCATGGCACACCCTGGTGGTTCAGACACTAACTGGAGTGTGGATCAGGTAAAGCCCAAGGGGGAGGCGTGCAGGGAACAACCAAAATAAAAATAAACAATTAAAAACAATTAAGCAAAAGTGAATCCTCTTCCTTCCTTAAAAAAAACAACAAAAACCTCCAAAGACCACAAGTAGATGTCATTAAATATTAAATGAGATGGCATGGCAGTTAAATTAAAAAAAAAAAAAAAAAAAAGCGCAAGCAAAGCATTCTATCACTGAGTGAGTAAATTTTGACAAATCGGTAGGTTCAATATTCTCATCCTAAAATGAAGGCATTGGGTTAGAGTGGTGGCTCTCACGTTTGCGGGCTTTAGGGGGCACAATAAGAAATACATTTTTACACCTGGTATTCAGTTGTCATGAGTGGTGGGCAGCAACTGGGTCAAGATACTGTGAATATGCTTTATGCAGGCAATTTGGAAGTTCCAGAGAAACAAAAGCTATTTCGGGATGATGGAATTCCAGGGTATCTTAAAAGGTAGGAAAGCTAATGCCCTCCCCCCAGAGATTTACCATGACTCTTGACTCTTACAGTTGCTAATAGCATATGTCATATATCATCTGCTAGCTATGGCTTAATTTCCTAAGTAGTAGGACTGACTTCAACCATTTAACAATCAGCTAGTCCAATGGCACAGTGATAAATAATCTGAATTCTTTGGGGATCAGTATTTACTTGACTTGTACTGTCAACAATAAAGCTGTACCACAAAAAACAAAAAGAAAAACAAAACACACACAACACTTTACATCATATATGTATGTGTGTACACACACAAAATACAGAAGTAAACATTTTTCCTTAGTATAATCTTATTAGGTAGATTAAACTCTAATTTTTACTACTGTTACATTATTTACAAAAAGTTAATTGCAACACATGGTCCACTATCTCAAATTTAACTCATTAGATAATCTCTAATCTTTTTCACTATTTTCACTCTAACTGTATTTAAGGTATTTAGTTTTAATATTTGCAATATCATGGGTAATAACTTATATGTCCTTATTGCTTAAGAAACCAGATATAGGTATACTTCAGTGACCTACATAATGTGCTTTAGAAAGCTATGAAAATCAATGTAAGTACTGATAAATATACAAGTAGCAATCTTTATACGGCTGTTTTAAATAAGGCAAGGTGATATAACATTCAGTATTTTCACTTTATCCCAAATTTAAGAGGCAATGGAACCTCAGATAAAATGGGACAAATGTGCTAAATAAAATATTTGAATGTAAAAAATGAAATCACAAAACATCTTATATGAATGACTTTATAAAACCTTTGGGGTAGAAAGGCCTTTCTCTACACACCAGCAGGCCCAGCAATTTGACCAAGCTCAGCTTCATCACATACATTGAATTCAAAACATAGCAAGGGAAAAAAATTTCACAAATGAATTGTTTCTTAAAAGAAAAGCTGTACATATTTTCAAAATGTAAAAGGTAAATATATACATCACCTAGAGATTCCATCAGTAGGAACATATCTCAAAGAAATAAATTTGCAAAAACGTACTTGCAAGGATGAAGGGAATGGGAGAAGGGACCAAATCACAGAGCACTGTTTTTGAAAAGAAACCAGGAGTTACTCATTTTCCCTGTGTACATTTCTACCATACACATATTAAGTATACATGTTAGTAAGTTTTTGCTTAAAAAAAAAAAATCACAGTTCATGAAATTATACAATAAATACTAGTCATCTATTTTAAAAAACAATAGCTCCCTGGTGCCTTAGCAGTTAGTTAAGTCTGCCAGATCAGTTCTTGAACATCCTGGGGAACAACTTTGGATGAGGAACAACCAAGATGAACAGTTAAATAAAATATTTCTTCCCACCTGCCTTTCTCACTTTCAAAAAGTAATGACAGAGATCTTCTTTTATTCATATGGGAAGATGCTCACAATAAACGCAAAAGATTATAAAACACCACTAACTGATACATTTTTGTACAAAATAAAGATTATGTACAATACTTAAATCTGCCGGAAAGACACATAATATGTTGTTAATAGTGGGTATTTAGGGTGATGAACTCAGGCGGCACCCAATGGTGCTTTTCTGAGAACAAGATACCCCTTTCTCTAAGCAGACCCCCATGTTCTAAAAGTACACAGCCAGGTGAGGTGAGTGTGATTTCAGTCTCCAAGCACCACTCCCTCTCATATCCTTGGAGGGATGTCCCTATGTTTGAATAGGATTATGGTTAACTTTCACCTTTTTACACACTGTACACTGCCTTACTATCACAATAAACACAGGAATTTGCTTATTTGCCTTACTCTTTAAAACTAATTCCAACTTTACTTGTACTACTTCTACTGCCCTTATCTAATGTCCTGTATTTTGATAATTTGTACACATCACTTATTTAAATGCATATACCAAAGAAAATCTCTACCCCATCATATAATACAAAGGTTAAATAAGGAGCACTACATCAGAAATGCCATTTTAACGCAAAGCGATGATACTACAGGAAATGAGAAGGCACCAAAGGAAAGGAAAAGGAAAGGAAGGTAGTCTACAAAAATCCCTCTCCATCACTCAAAAGTTCCTTCAGCAAAAAGTTAGTATACCCTAGAAACAATAATTGCTCACCATTTTCTATTTAATTCCGGATGTAAGATTTATTTCCTTATCACAATAGTGGGTTCCTAGACGGGTCATTTAAATAAAAATCATGAGTGATTACCGTGTAGTTAAGTCAAGGCATCTGTAAAATAAAACCGCTGGGTTAAGATTAAAGAAGAACTGGGTTCTTTTCTTAGCTCTGTGAAATATGTAATTTTACACAAAGCAAAATCACAACCTCTCTGGATCTCATTTTTCCTCTCTCCAGTGGGGGCTGGGCTAAAAAACGTTTAAGGCCTCTTTTGGCTTGTGACAGTGGCCTTCTTTCCATTCTGGAGAGGCGGATTTCAATCAGCAATAACAGTTTATATTCTGAGTCACAGCTAATTTACTTTTTTTTTTTAAGGCGCCCAAGTATTCTCAACTCTAGAATAATTTATTCTCACTCAGGAAAAAGCATCGGTGTAAAAACCCACTAAACAGACATTTTTCAACAGGAAAATAGTAAAACAAGTTTACTTAAGTATAAAGGAAAGCGAGAACAGTAGTTCTTATTCAGATACTAATATAATTTTCCAAAAATAAATAAATAAATGGCATCCTAAAGCAGCAGTACAAGAGGATTAAATATTTCTTTTAAAAGAACTCAGACACAGAAAAACTAACGTAAAACCATCATATTGTTTTCAAGGCACAAAAATAAAAAATGTGCCACTCGGATAAGGATTTACTTTTCCCCAGGAAGCAAAAGTATAAGAAAGAAAACCTCTGTGATTAAAAAGGACTTAGGAAGTAATCCACCTTTCAGGTCCAAACTCAAGTGCATTTTCGCGTCTAGGTGGACTTGGGGAATGAACTCGCTGCGGCACAGCCGCCCGCGCTCCACACGCTGAGCCTCCTTCTCACTCTTCCAACGCGTCTGGGTGGCAGCGTGGACTAGTCACAAGATAGCGGCGGGAGTGGAAATTTCCTCTCCCTGGGCGTGGGGCTGGGGCTGGCTTCCCCGAACTGCTCGGCGCCGCGGGCGCCTACGTCCGGGCCTCTCCGCGGCGGCGCGCTTGGTACAAAAGAGGCCCCGGCTCTCGGCCCCCGCAGCTCAGGGCCCGGCCCCGGGCGAGGGTCGCTGGCTTCCGGGGCCTCTCGGGGCGGGAGGGCCTGGCAGCACGTGCGCTCGCGCCTAGCGGGAGGGAGGTACTGGCGCGGCATCGCGGGGGTAGCATCGCTGGCCCGCAGTGTCGGGAGCGAGCGCGGCCCGGCCGGTGAGTAATGAATGGGGCCGCGCTCCGCCGCCGCTGTCGCCAGCGTTCGAGTCCGGCGGCCCCGGGCGCAAACCGCTGCGGGCAGCGAAGGCAATGGCTGCTCCAGGGGCCCTGCGCGGGAAGTCGCCTGCCGCCTTTCCCGACCCCCTCGACCTCTGCTGGCGCCCCACGGACCGCGACCAGTCCCGGGCGCCTAACCGCTGCCCGCTCACCCCAGCTCTTGGCGGTGCGCCCCAAGAACTCTCCGGTGTTGGGGTTGTAGATGAAGAGCTTCCACTCGGCCAGGCTCTGGTTGAAAGACTTCTTCTCTTTCTTCGTCATGATGTGTGCTGACGGGAAGGGAAGCGGCGGCCGCGGGGGTGGAAGCGGCGAGAAGCACAGAGGCGCAGCCCCGATCTAGCGGCGCAGCCCGGCGACAGCGGCGGAAGGCGGGAGGGCGGAGGACACCTCCTCGCTGCGAAGCTCACACTAGCCGACTGCGCCTTGCCCAGCCCGGCGGCCGCTCGGGCCGCGGGAGCCTGACGTCTCCGCCCTTCGCAGCCAATCCCTGCGCCGCTAGGCCCGCGCCGCCGCCGCCGCTGCCGCTACCGCCTCTAGCTGGCCGCCCGCCGCAGCCGGAGGCGCTAGCAGACCCCGCCCCAGTCCCGCCCCAAGGGTCCCAGCGGGGCTGAGGACGCTTACGGCAACGCTGCGGGTCTGAGAGAGCAAGAGCTACTCCTAGCAAGGTTTTTAAATCCTGAGGACTTAGTTAGAAACAAATTTATCATAACAAGTCGAGGACTTAGTTAGAAACAAATTTATCATAACAAGTCGAAGGGGGCCGTCCTTGACTCCAGGTTTCTCGGAGGGATTCGGAGGCCGATGTCTCCCCTACTCATTGCCTGCGGCGACGCGGGACAAGAAAAGCTCAAAAACAACTTGGGGCTACCCGGGTCGTCTTCCTCGTGGAGGAGACTTAACCACCCCCTCCCCGAACTGCCCCCCCCCCAACCGTCTGTAGACGTTCTCCTTTGGACTCTATGACGTGACCAAAAGATATTCGTGTGGGTTTATAGCAAATGACTTGCTGCTGCTCAGAGACTGTCCTTACTTCACTCCTTTGACAGATTTAACCAGGAATCGCGGACCAAAGGGAAATAGAACATCATGAAATAGATGTAATAGCATGAAATAGAACATCATTTTCTCCAGATTCGGTTGAATTTGTCAATGAAATCAATGTGCATTCTTCCTTGAGGTTCCTTTCAACTAAGAACCTCTGCTTTTTCTCTACATTCGGGCTCTAAATCTACAAGAAATAAATTCTTCATGTAGTGTTGATGCCTAAATAATGTTCCGAGCTTTTCATCTTTTCCGTTGTAGTGGATGCTCCCCTTGTCGGAGCTGATGGTGCAGTGAATGTTTTCCTACGCCAGATGGGGCTAGAGAGCACAGTGCTCTGCCCTGTGCTGAGGAATGAAGACTGAAGTAGGACTAGTGAAAAAGAAATGAAGCGCTTGCCTCTGTTTTATTGGCAAATGAAAAATAATGAAGAAATATAATGCACATCTTGTTTGGAATGATGAATTACAATTCATTTGAGTGTTAAACATAGCCTGAAAATTCTAATTCTCTTGTTTCCTTATTTTACTTATCAAAACAAGATATTATGAATTGTCTTCCTATAAGAGAATATATTAATATATAGCGATTTTTATCACTGCGCTTAAGAAAGCTAAATTTATAATGACCTTGAAAATTATAGGCAAAATCCGGTTTTGTTTTAATGACATCAAATTATTTGCAGAGGCAGTCTGCAAAATTTGACAGGGAACTGTACAGGCAGACTAGAATTAATTTCTTTAGTTCATAAGCAAGATTGAAACAACCAAAAAATAAAATAAATAAACTATTTCGATCTCACAAAAAATATAGTAACTGGTAGAGTTGATAATGAACTTTTTAGTATGAGAGGAAAGATAGAGTCCATTTAGAATAAAATGCAAAACTCATTTGCTTAATTTATTGTGTGTGTGTGCACACTTTGAGAAATAATTACCAGGCACACAAGAAAACAGCAAAAAAGGACATCATGAAATAGTGTTTCGTATATTGCATACTGTTCAAGATTTGTAGTTTGTATCTTTTTTAGTGATCATTGCTAGGACTTCCATATTTGGTGCTTTGTAGTTTTCCAAATAAGAATTTAAACACAAATATAATTCAATAAGTTTAAAAACCTATGCCTATTTTAGTATAGTAATTAAATCCAACAAATTTTGGTTTGTTTGGAGAATCTGACATTCTACTCCAAAACATGGGGACTTTTTTTTCTTTCTCTTACAAGTGATACTTGAGTAATACATGAAAGAGAAAATATTGACTATTGGGGAATATTTGTCTAACAAGCATGAATAGATGAAATAGCTAGCTTAGTCATAGTTTTATTCCTTCAGGTTTATTTTACTATACCTAAGACTCATTTTTAAAACATATTTTGCCAGATGAAATACAGGGTGCTCACTTAAATTTGAATTTCAGATAGACAATGGATACTCTTTAGTATAACATTTCATTCAATATTTGGGACATATTTAGTTTAAAAAATGATTCTTGTCTCTGAACTTCAAATTTAAATGGATATTTTTGATTTTTATTTGCTAAAACCTGGCTATCCCACCTGTAGAAGGGTAGCCACAGGAATAAGAACTATATCTACTTAAGTTCTAGGTCTGTACTACTTCCTTCGTGTGATTTATTTCTTAATTTTCACAAATACCCTAAAAAGGAGGTATTGTTTTCCTAATTTTGTGAATGAGGAAACTGGGGTTTAGAAAAATTTAGTAATTTGCCTATGGTCAAAAGCTAAAAAAAAAGCACAGATTCAAATGTCCATCTCCTCCACCCTACCTTACCTCTGCAGTGAATAAAAGCAGAATGCCAAAAACAGTTATGGGCACAGGTTGAGTATACTCTCTGGTCATTAGAATTCATTTTCTACATTCTATTTGACTCTTAATTTACTAAAACTCAAGGTTATGCCTGAATTTCAGAATTATGTGTACAGAAAAGTATCTCAGAAGTATTTCTTAGAGCAGCATCTCTATAACTTAGTGTGATAACTGATGTAGATATGTTACTGAATCAATTAAAATCTATTGTTTCTCAGCAAATAGTAAGGTGTCCTTAGACATAGTCCTTATCTACAAATAGTAACTATAATTGTGTTGTTATTTTATTGTATCTGAGAAACACAGTTGTGAAAACATACTCCACAAAACATACAAAACATACTCCACATTTTCTATATGTTAGTTTTAGTATTGAATGCTTGCACCAATCCTTTAACAAATAGCACCTCTACATCCTTTATGAACTAAAGGACAAACATTTACATTATTGATCATTTAAAATTAAGTAATTTTGTAAGTCATGAGGACAGCATCTGGCAAGAAAGTTCTATGTAAATGGTTTTTATTGTTATAATTTTTATACTGTTGTTTATTATTGGATGTTTTAAGAAAAAGTGTGTGATATGATCTAATAGGATAATTTACTAAATGCAAAATAAATTCAAAAGACCAACTCAATGTGAAATATTTAATAATTTAATTATAAAAATTTCTAGGAGTGGGTGGAGGTATAAGCTGAAATAAGAATGACAGAATGTTGGTATTTATTAAAGTTGGGTGATAAGCACAAGGGGGTCATTATATTTTATTTTTTATATCCTTGGAATTTTCCACAAGAGAAAAATTTTAAAACTTGGAGTAAGGGGCAGGTATTTTCCTAATGTACATTTTTCTAGTTCACTTAATTGAAAAATAACCAAAAAAAGATATGGATTTAATAGTTTCATAGAGCTATATTTTAAAAGGCTGACTTCACAGGAAAAGGTAATTCTGATATTGTGTATCAGTTGCTGTAGTAGTAGCAATCAAAGACAAAAATAATTAATGGCAATTAAAAATATAATTTTGTTATTTTTTAAAAAATTAATTCTTTAAAATAAGAAAAGCAACATAAGAGCTGAAAGAAAAAGTCAATGGAATCTCCTAAAGTGTAGAGCAAAAAAACAAAGGGAAAGAAGTATATTCAAAAGTCCAAAGATTATGTAAGGTCAATCTTGGAGGGACAGTATTCAACTAATAGTTCCAGAAGAAAACAAGAAAATACACAGGAGAAAGCAATGAGAGAAATAATAGAAGAAAATGACCTATAATTAAGGAAAGATAGGAGTCTTCAGACTGAGTTTACTGAGTGCTAAGTGGAATAAATAAAAATAGACCCACACTTAACCATTCCTTGTGATTTCATAGTACATCAAATACTAAGAAAATCTCTTAAAAGTTTCCAGAGAAGACACAACAGGTTAACTACGCCAAAAAAACTCAACAGCCTGACTGGCACCAATCTTCTTATCAACAACACTCATTATCAGAAGATAGGGGAGCACTGCCTTTAGAATTTTGAGGCTCAGAATACTATACCCAGCCATGCTAACACTCAGCTTTAAGAGTAAAATGAAGACGTGTTCATATATGTAAACACTCAGAAATCCTTTCTGAAAAATATAATTCAGGGTGGACAGTAAAAAGAAAAAGGAATCTAAGAATGAGAAAATCCTAGAAGCCTAGAAACAGGAGTCCACACCAGGAAGGAGTTCAGTGAAAGGAGGGACTAGAATAACAGCTGTATAGCAAGCAAGGGAGCAACTGGCTTTAAATGCAGGAGAATGTCTTCAAGTAGAAAATGAATTCCATGCTACAGAGACTGGGATTAAGATTCTGGATAAATTTAGTCATAGGATGAGGGCATATACTTTTCTTTTTATTAGGAAGGAAAATGGAAAGCAATTCAAAGCAGCAGAAAACTGTGTCCCAAATTTAAAACAAATTAAAATGTGGTATTAGTAATTAGTAGAGTATTTGAAAATGTAATTATTTTATCTTGATATTTGAAGAATTCTTTCTAGTGGCACAGGACTAGTGCTATAGATTAAACTTTTTTATTCTGATGCATTTTGTTCTACAGTGAACACTGTTTATTTAGGGACTTCTTCCAAGTTATAAATTTCTAGTTGAATCTTCATATGCCGCAAGAGAGGGAGCTCAGTTCAGCCTCTTTTATAAGGGCGTTAATCCCATTCATATGGCCTCCACCCTCATGACTTAATTACCTGCTAAAGGCCCCATCTCCTAAGACCTTAGTGCTTAGGATTTCAACACTTGGATTTGGGGAGACAGAAACACTCAGACCATAGCAGTGATCAAATTAAATGCAGCTAGAAAAGATATAAAGTGATTGCTTCTAAGGAATTTGGTGAAAGTTGTGTATGTTTTTCAATGGATTGGGGACCAGGATATGTATACATTTCATATTTAGTCCTTTTGTACTGTTTAGTTTTTGGGGTTTTTTTTGAGGAAAGGTGCAGGCAGGAATAAAGCTAGTAGGGAGACAGAAAGAAAGAGAGAGGAAGAAGATTCATTTTAATTTATTTCCACTTCAGTTGTTCACATTGGTTGTTTTCCTCCAAGACCCAGGACTTGAACCCAGAGGTATATGGTCTGCATCCTTCGGAGGCAATTGACCTAACTGTTACTCCACCAGGGCAGATTTTTTAAATTACAATGCATTAGGTTAAACCAAATGAAATTTAGACCTCTGAAGATAGCGATTTCCTAACATTCAACTTAATATATGTTCTTTTCACTAAAAAAGTGCAAATGGGCTTGCCAGGGTGGAATAGTGATTTAGTCAACTGCCTCCAACCAAAGCCAAGTCCACATACATCCCAAGGATCGGGGTTTGCGTCCCAGACTAGGAAAAACAGATAAGATGTACAACTAAATATAAATAAAGTGCTGCTTCCTCCTCTCCTCAAAAAAAACATGTAAAAGAAAATTCAAAAGTACAAATGAAGCCTAAACTGAAATTATGGTCTGTTTTATATGAGACATTTAAAATTTCTATTTAGTTTAACTAAAAAAACTTTTTAATAATTCTGTCAAAAATAAGACTATTTCAATCATAGAAATGTCTGTTTTCAGCTGCCAGTGAATTATGATTTACTTTGTTTGACATATCTGTTATAAAACAACCTGATAAAATTTAACCCAAATTTGAAACTAAAAAGATGTCACACGAAGGCATTTATTAAGTAATCAGGCACTTTGGACAAGTATTATGCTGAATATATAGTAATACATACTACAATTACTGTATTACACATACAATTGTAAATTTACTATGCAATTACTATATTGCAGTAATACATATTATAATTTTTCTATTTACTTCTTCCATGAAAAACACTAACTAAAGAGGGGCCAGGAAGAATTTCTTTGTACAAGGGCAAAGCAGACTTAATAATAATATCTCATCCATAAAACATGGCTTTACAGCAAATCTTGCGCTCTTGAAAATTAGCCCTAGGCCTTTGTTTCTGAATTTTATAAAAGTCAAATGTTCCTGATAAATTTGAGATATTTGATTCCTTAATCAAGAATTCTCCATTACTATTGTCGTTCTATAAATAACAATTTATTTCTTATTGTTACCATGAAAGATTAAAAGGTACAGAGGATGTTTAATTACAAAATATGGTTCTTGTCTTTATACCGGGATAAACATAGTGTTCACAGACTCTTATACTCTAAGGAAGAGACCCTCAAGATCAGCTGATCTAAACCCTTCTGTTCATAAGATAAGAAAACTGAGACCCAGAGAGACTTAGAAATTTAGTCTACACAGAAAGTTAATGAGATATGTGAAGTGAGATTAAAAAGTGTTTAATTCTAGAAAAAATCTTTTTCTGTTAACTGTGCTGTTTCCTTAATTAAGAAGCTTACTGTTAAAAATATCAGTATCTTAAGAAAAATCTTGCTAAAGTGGGTTTTTGTAAACAAAGAAAATCATGCTTCGCCAGAAGTTCTATAAATAAAAAATGTTTCCTGGCGTAGCTCAAGTATGGTAGTGGCAAATTCCTGGTGGCAAATGAAACACTCTCCATATCCTGGAGTCTCGGACATTCGTCTATGAATAAGAAAATTAGAAAATAAGGGTTAAAAGAATAGTAGGTCTTATCTTTTCATGTTCCATCTTTATTTGAACAAAGACATTTCACAAAGAGAGTTTAGGACTCATTTACCTCTATTCAAATAAGCTGTGCACTTCTGGTGTGTTTGCCAGACAACTGCTAGGGGAGAGTTGGAGCAATTCAAAACTGAGACTCAATTTTCTAGCTGCCAGGATTGTGTTATATCGTAGCATTAATAAATAACTGACTTCATATGATTTAAACAATTTCTTTTCCTTTCAGTTTGATGTTTTGTTTTTAGTAGAAAATAATTGTGTCAGAGAAGTGACTATGTTCTTTTAAGCAGGAACTATCTGTCACAATCTAAGAGGAACATGAGGGAAAATTTAAATGTCACTTTAGGCAATATCTCAACATTATTTCCTAAGAGACTTGCTCATATCTCCAGGGGCGTGGGAATTCAAGTTCTTGATTCTAATTTTTGTGTTGGCAATTGACTCTGTATGACCATAGCTCAATTATTTTTTTAAAAAAACCATGATCTCAAATGCTGTGTATATACCTTTGTGTTAGTAGAAATATTATGAGGAAAACAGTGTTGTGGTTAAATGTTGGTTTGTGAGTTAGGAACGCTCCATATTTCAAATCACATGAGTTTATATGAGTTAATGATCTTTCTATATCAAGAAACAGAAAGCAAACTCAGTTAACTTAAACAATAAGGACACTCTGTAAATGAATGTAGCTCAAAGTACAGATGTTACTAGCTTTGGGAAAGTTTTGACTCAGGGACCAAATGAAATAAATAAATCTTGAATTCTTGCTTTTCATTTTTTGGTTCCATTACCAGAAACTTCTAGGCCTACATACTTTCAGGTTCAAATTCACCAGAAAAGGAAGACTCAACTTTCTTAATAGACTAAAGTTTTAAAGAATAGCTGAAACTAAAAACTCCCAAATACAGTCTCAGCAGGCCCCTATTGCCCTGACTTCTGTGTTGTTGGTCCTAAGCCAACAGGAAAATCCAGGGAGATGGACACGTTGATTGGGCCCAAGTCCAGGAGGGTCCATTCTTGGCATGGGAGTGGAGTCAATACATGAGAAATTTGGAATAGTATTAGGAAGAGGGAAAGGGAGATAAATCCTATAACTTTCTATTTAAATGCCTTCAAACACTCGCATTTCAACCTAGAGTCATCCATGAATCACTGATTCATTTGATTAACATTTCCTTCAAGGCTCAAATATAAGCAAGATCTTAACTCTATTTTTTTTCTTTTTCTTAATCTTTTTTTACTCTTTGACCTCATCTTGAACCCAAGTCCGTGAACTTTACATGGCTGCATTTTAGCTGCCTTAGCTACCTGAGGATACCCAGTGACTCCCTTCTTTTCATTCCATTTCCAGGACCCCTTTAAGAACAAGTACCAAGCACGGGAACTCAGATTGGGAGTAGAATCATGAAAGATTAGGAAAACTGGTCTCCCAAGAACTTCCATATTTTTTAAGGCTCATTTCTTACTTTTCAAGTTTCTAGGAAAGGAAGAGAAACAGTGATTCACATGCCCTGTACATCTTCTGGTTGTACCATTCGCAATTTATGAAGTTAAAAGATTCCTTCAGGGGCATCCTGATGGCCTAGTGGTTTAGGCCACCATTGGTGAAGTCCACATAAACCTCAAGGTCCCAGTTCAAGACCCAGGCAGGGGAGGGGTGGGGTGAATAACCAAGATGAACAACTAAGTAAAATGAATAAAATGCTTTTTCCCTTCTCTTTCTGCCTGCCTGCCTGTTTGCCTTCATTCCTGCCTGCACATTTCCTTATTTAAAAGAAAAAAAAAGGATTCCTCTTAGTCCATTGGTAGGCTCAGGTTAAGAATCCTTGGTTATATTATCACTAAGTGATCCATTTCTGAATATAAGATTTATTAGTTATTATGATTTGACAGTAACATTTGAAAAGAACCTTGATTTTTTTCAATGGCCAAGAAAATATAAGCATATTCTACAATTTGGGAGAAAGCACTCCTTACCTAAATTGAGAGGTGTAGTTAGAGCATTTTGTGATAGGACTTCGATTTCCAAATGCTACCCCAGACCTGGGTGGAGTTAGATCAGAAAACTCAACCTCTTTAGCATGTGAGTTATACATAGGAAGAAAGAACAGGAATTGTTCGTGTATCTTAGATGTTCCCACTGACTGAGCAGGAAGCAAGCAGCAAGAGAGATAACAGACGATTAAGGTTTCTCCGCAGACTCACTTTAAGAAAGCAACCTTCGGAAAAACATGTGGAAAGTAAGCGACAAATATAATTGAAATGTTTCCAATCATGTTTTGTGCCTGCCATGTTTACAAAGATGTCTGAAATAAATGAAGTTTATTATTCATCTGAGATATCATCTTAAAAAAAAAAAGAGGAGGTCCTGGTGATTATACCATGACTTGGTGTTAAGCATAGCTTTCTCCCTTGCTCTTTCCTTCCTTCCCACCTTCCCTCCCTCTCCCCCAACTTCCTTTAGATTGCAAAATCTGTGGAGCTTGGGGATCAATTTCTATTTTCTTTTCTAGGGGAAAGAAATGTTTTAGTGTTCAGTAGGATACTCCGATTCTACTGGCATAGATTCAGACCCTTGTTTGAAGGCTGTCATACCTAAAGTAAACTTGGAAAGTGGGAGAAGAAATGGAAAAGGAAAAATAAACTGGAAAATTAATAGAGAGACTATACTAGACCTTGTGACCCAACCTGGACAGACGGTAGCAAAAAACAAATCCTTTGATTCTTACCAAGATTTAATTCTTTATCTACAATAAATATTTTAGTACAAGTCCTTTGGGTGTTATTGAGGGAAAAAATGAAAGACAGCAGAAAAGCAAGCTTTTATTTTTAAGACAAATGTATATTGACTAGGAATAAACTCAAATGCAAGCTTTAAGCGCCATCTTGGTCCCTTGCTCTTCTGCAGGACATTCCACAAGAGCTTGTCTTCTGAGCCGACATATCCTCTCTATGTCTGTGGTCTTTAGGTATGGATTCTCTCAAGTGAACTAATACCAGCAGAGATTAACTTCTTTTTGTGTTCCCTATTTACAAACAGAATTGATCTCAAACAGTTACTTTGGAAATTAGAGCAAAGTGTTTACTTGCAAGACTCTGTAAGGGAGCTTAGGTAGATGACGTTGCTTAGGCACTTTGGACTTGCTGCAGAAGTCAGCCTTCTGGCATTAACTTGGGAATTGTAAGGGGGGGTTATACAAACTAAATAAAAGACTTGCTGCCTTCATAGTTTTGCTTTTTTTCACTCTCAGCCTTGTGTCTCAAACCTGAGTCTGTGGGTTTTACATGGCCTGCACTTTAGCCACCTAAGCCTCCTGAATTACAGGGGTGCATATGTCTTCATAATTTAGTAAATAGATTTGTCTGACCTTGAGTCCTAAACTCCTGTGCCTGAGTCAATTGCATAAATCTCACCACTTCTGGGCATGGTGTCTGACACAGGTGTCAGGGTGTTAATATTTTTGTTGGGTACATGTATCTCATTTAGCCTTAATTAATTAATTAATTATATTAAAGGAAAGGTACAGGTAGGAATGAAGGTGAGTAGGCAAACAGGAAGGAAGGAAGAGAGAAGAGGAGGAAGAGCTCTATTTACCTTTTACACTTAGTTGTTTACATTTGTTGTTTACCCTGGCCCCGGTCTTGAACCCTGGACCTTGGGATATATGTGGGACTGCTCTGAGGTGTACTAGACCACTAGGCCACCAGGGCAATCCAGCCTTAATTTATTTTTAAAGGAAAGGTGCAGGCAGGATTAAAGGTGATCAGAGGCAGGCAGGCTGGAAGAGAGAGAAGGAAGAGTCACTTTATTTTATTTAGTTGTTCATTGGGTTACTTGCACTGGTTTTGGGACACGAACCTGGGACCTTGGGATGTATGTGGGCTGAACCCAACACCTACTCCATCAGGGTGTATCTAACCGTAATTTTTAATAAGCAGAAATTTTACAGATAAGCTATTTATTGAATACCCTGAATCTCAGTATAAACAACTCATTAACTGACTAATATAGAACTGCATCTGTTGACAGGCACACAAATAAGATGGCCTAAATAAACTGGACAATCACCCAACACTGATGATTTAAATATCAATGTGATATGCACAACCGCCAGTACCAATATTTCAATCAAATGGAAATCTGGTACAACAGTCATTTGGCCAAGAATTCCTTTTTTCTTTTTTAAAGGAAAGGTGCGACTTCCAGCCAAGAGGGCAACCTGGTAGGTGCGAGACTCATGTCCTCCTCACAGAGCAACTAGAAATTCATCTATTTTCCAGAAACAAACACTGAAGAAAAGCAGAACAGAGGCTATAGAGACACAACAGCAATCACGACAACAAAGGGTAGGTGAAAACACCTGGATTCAGAGCCACACCACAGAGTCAAATTTGGGATTCTCGCCGGTGGAGGGGGCAGAACTTTTGGAAGAACTGGTCCTCCCAGGAATCTCAAAAGTAGTGGAGAGACTTTCCAGAGGGACAAAGACACAGAA
Source organism: Solenodon paradoxus (assembly GCA_004363575.1). Classification (NCBI taxonomy): domain Eukaryota; kingdom Metazoa; phylum Chordata; class Mammalia; order Eulipotyphla; family Solenodontidae; genus Solenodon; species Solenodon paradoxus. Next base: position 161,753 of record RJWH01001147.1, on the reverse strand, counting down.
TAGGGGAAGAGAATGTAGACACAGTGCTCCTATAGCTTGAATGGGAAGCCTGTCAAGAAAATTACACTGAGTGCCATAACCAGAAGTCAGTTAGGGGAAATGCCCATCCGTATTCCTACCTTAGAGCCCCAGAGCTGCAGGATCCCCCAACCAGGAATTCCTTCCTTAGGCTCTAAGTAAGAAGGCAATCTCCCAAAAGACATTCAATGCTACCCACTATCGCCACCGTGTGGGTGTAGGTGCAACGGCACCCTGGTTGCCGATTGTGGACCAACAGCAAGGTGATCATTGTGGTTGGGAGCAGGGATGCTGGGGGAAGGTTTTACAGCCCCCATACAAACTCCAATGCTACCGACTAAACTTTCAGGCATCAATAGAGGGCCCACAAAAGAACTTCAATGAATTCAACCGTGGTGATATCCTAAAACTCAAGAAATCCCAGTGTCCAAACCAAGATCCAAGTCAATACCCTACACAAGCCATCACTACAGGGAAACCTAATTCATGGGAAACATCAACAGAATACCAAGCAGAGCAAGGACAGAGAAATGATGGACCATATATATATATATAAACAGGGGAAAATCTGAATTTAACAGATGTTTACAAACTGCCTGAGGATGAATTTATGGCAATAGTGATAAACATACTTAGGGAAATCAAGAAAACAGTAGATGAAAAACAGAACAACAAAAAATAGAGAGAAGAAATGAAGCAGCTCAAAAGAGATGTCAAAGAAATAAAGAACACAATAGCTGACATAAAGAATTCAACAGATAGACTCAAGATGGATGAAACCTCCGATAGTCCGTGAGCTAGAAGACAGGGCAAAGAAATGCACTCATGCAAACAAGCAAAGAGATGAAAAAATGCAAAGACATAAAGACAGCATTTGAGACCTATGGGATAAGATCAAAAGGAACAACATTCAAACTATAGGGGTCCCAAAAGGAGAAGAGAAAGAAAATGGGGCAGAAACTGTATTTGAAAAAGACTACAGCTGAGAACTTCCCTAACTTGAAGAATGAAGCAAGCCTCCTGACACAGGAAGCTCAGAGTCCCTAATAAGAGAAACCTAAGCAGACCTACACCTAGCCACATTGTCATTAAAATGTCAAAAATACAAGATAAAGAAAAAAAATCTTAGAAGCATCCAGAGAAAAAAATGAGTCACATGCAGAGAAGTCCCCATAAGATTGTCAGCGGATTTCTCAACTGAAACTACAGGCCAGGACGGAGTGGTATGATATTCAAAGTGCTGAAAGAAAAAGATTATCAACCTAGGATACTATACCCTGTGAGATTATTATTCAGAACTGAAGGAATGATAAACAACTTTTCCAATAAGCAAAAGTTAAAGGAATTTATCACCACAAAACCAGTTCTATGAAAAAATGCTATATAAATTGTAAAGAAACTCCGCTTAAAATCATATTATTAGACCCATTCATCTGTGTTCATTAGATATTGGTCTGTAATTTTCTTTCTTTCTTTCTTTCTTTCTTTCTTTCTTTCTTTCTTTCTTTCTTTCTTTCTTTCTTTCTTTCTTTTCATCTTTTCTTTCTTTCTTTGTCAGCTTTTGGTATCAGTGTGCTGTTGGCCTCCTGGAGAGTGTCTAGAATGTTCTCTGTTCCTCATATTTTGGAAGAGTTTGAGTAGAATAGGAATTAATTCTTCTCTGAAGGTTTGGTGAAACTTATTGGAAAAGTCATCCGGTTCAGGGCTTTTATTATTAGGGAGACTTTTGATTACCAATTCAATTTCTTTGCTTGTGATTGTCCTGTGATTGTCAAGACCTTGGTGTATATCATCTTATTTGAGATAAGCCTATGGTGTAGATTTTATTATCCTCATTTTATAGATGAAAGGAGTTTAAAGTTTATAGAAATTTATAAATGAAAGAAATTAAGAAATCTGCTTAAGGTAATATAATATACAAGTGTCAGAGCCACGGTTCAAATTTATCTTTTTTGCCCAAACACTGTATGCTTGATATTTTATCCAGTTTAGCTTTATTGTTATTGATATTATTTTGTTTGGAAACTTAATGCTATCTAAAATTTTTGAATATTACTTTCATCGTGCTGTTTTTTCTTTTTAGCTATCTTATTCTTCCTGATAATTCCAGTTTTTAACTTTCCCAAATTAAGGAATTGTGACTCAAACTTACACTATGAATTTTTATATATTCTACTATATTCATTTTAAAGATGAATTGTTTTAGAAATACCCAGTATATCATACTCTCCCGAATGTCCTTTGAAATAAGTATTTAATGTGATAAATTATGCTCTTTTCTTGGCCTAAAAAAATCAAAACAAAAAAATAAGGAGTGGTAATAAAGGAAACTAGAACTCTCATGGTTTATATGGTGTGAAACGTACACAGACTGAGGTGTGAATTCAATATCCTAAAAAGCATTTAGAGATGTGAAATAATAAAGCAAATATATATAGTACATAACATAAACATATATGTGTCATGATAATATAAAGAATATCCATATCTCTATCACATTGTTCAGTTTTATTACATTTTTACCTGTTTCGAAATGTATGTAAAGTTTCAGAAAACATATAAATAAATACAAACACATGTAAAGGAAAGGTGCAGGCAGGAATGAAGGCACTGTAGGCAAGCAGGCATAGGGAGAAGGAAGAAGCACTTTATTTTTCATTAGTTTTTCATACTAGTTGTTCTGCCTGGGCCCAGGACTTGAACCCAGAAGAATGTGACCTGTGTCCTTCAGAGGTGAATGACTTAATCACTGCTCCACTAGTACACACCTCCTTTTTACTTTTATAAGAGAGCAAAAGTTTAAGAATTAAGAATCATTTGAAGAGATATATTTGTCCCCATGTTTTTTATAGAATTAGTCACAATAGCCACAAGCTGGAAAAAACCTAGGTACACATGAAAAGATGAATGGATAAAGATGTGGTGTATGTACACAATGGAATACTACTCAGTTATCAAAAAGAAAGAAGTTCTGCCACTTTCAACAGAATGGGTGGATTCAGATGTTTCTTTTTAAAAACATTTTTAGCATTTATTTCAGTAACTTTGCTTTACAAATTGAAATAAACTCATATGTGTAGGTTCCCCATATATGCAGTTTCCTCATTCCTCAGATATATGCCAAAACACCCTGCCCTCAAACAAATCACCAAGTGTTCTTTCACCATTGTCCAGTAGGCTCTACTACCTTTTGCGCCCTCCCACTAATTCCTTATAAATAACTTCAGTTCTAACACAAGTGTCCAAGGGTTGGTTCTATTTCATCTATTCCTTTATCAGTTCACATTCCACCTATGAGTGAGATCATCTCATTTCTATCTTTCTTCTTTTGCCATATTTCACTTAGTGTAATCCCCTCTATATCCATACATATTGAATCAAATGACAGGATTTCATCTCTTCTAAGGGCTGTATAGTAGTCCATTGTGTATACACACCACATATTCTTTATCTATTCATTTGACATTGACCACATAGATAGTTTCCAGTTCTTAGCTATTGTGAATAGGACTGCAATAAACATGGGGGTGCATAAATCTCTGTGGATTAGTGGATTGTTTTTATCTTTTGGGCAAATGCCCAGAAGTTGGGATGGCGGGATCATATGGGTTTTCCATATTCAGCTTTTTGAGGATTCTCCATACACTTTTCTACAGGGGTTGCACCAATCTGGACTCCCATCAACAATGTAAAAGTGTTCCCTTTTCTGAGCATCCTCACGAACATTTGTTGCTTCCAGATTTTTGGATAATAGCCAGTCTCTCAAGTATAAGGTGGTATCTCATTGTGTTTTGACTTGTATTTCCCTGATAGCCAGAGAGAGGGAACATAGTTTCGTGTGCTTCTTGGTCATCTGTATATCCTCTTTAGAAAAATGTCTCTCCAATTGCTCTTCCCATTTTTTGACTGAATTGCCTGTTTTTCTGTTACTGAGTTTTATGAGTTCTTTGTGTATTTTAGATATCAAGTCTTCATCAGAACTATGAAATTCAAATATCTTCTCCCAGTTAGTAGGCTGTCTTTTTGTTTTGGTGATACTTTCTTCCTCTGTGAGGAAGTTTTCCATTTGATATAGTCCCGATTGTTTACTTTTGTTTTTGTTTCCCTTGATGCTGGAGTTGAGTCCCCAATAATCTGTCTAAGGCTGGTATAACAGAATGTTTTTCTTATGTTGCCTTCAAGAATTTTATGGTTTCCAGTCTCATATCCAACTCTCTGATCCTGCATTGGGGCTCAGCAATTCAGCATATGGAGTTGGAGTTTGTGTGAAGGATGTAGAGCCTTCCCCCAGCAGCACAGTTCTCAATGGTAAAGATCACTTTGCTGTTGGCCCAGTCAGCAATCAGGCTGCAGTTTTGCTTCCACTCAATGGGTGGCACTAGTGTGTAGTGTTGAAGGTTCCTCCCTTCTGGAAGATACTCTTTTTCCTTTATGCCCAGGTGGGATTTCTAGTGGGCAGGCCCTCTGTCTCTGGCATAATATGATGGGAAGTGGTGGTGGGGATTTTCCTAGATGCCTTTCAGTTACGGCAGCATTCCTGTTTAATTTTCACTCAGAGGCCCCTGTTCAATTCACCAGGGCACTGGTCCTGCTTCTGCCCTGTGCCAAGACCTCCTCCTCAAGATCCATGCCCCCATCCCTCTGGAAGGGCTCTCCATTATCTGAGTGACTCTCTGGAAGGTCCAGTTCTCAGAGAGGCTCCAGTCTCCTGCCAAATCCCTTTTGTCCCAACCCTGAAAATCCCTAATCCACAATGTAGCTCTGAACTCTGATGTCTTCACCTACTGTTTCTGGTGGAAAATGCTACCACTGACTCTGTAGCCTCCAGACTCACTTTTTCTCAGCATTTGTGTCTGCAAGATAAATGATTTCTAGTTGCTCAGTGCGGAGGAGACTCTCCTTCTCCTACCAGGTCACCATCTTGACTAATCTTCCCAGAGTTTTATACTTAGTGCAATAAGTCAGATGAAGAAGAAAAAAACACCATATGGTTTCAGTTACATGTGGTACATAAAGAAACAAAATAAGCAAGTCAACTAAATTAAAAAAAATAAACTTTTATATTTGGACAAATTTAGTGGTTACCAAAAAGGAAGAAGAAAGTGGGGTGGATTAATTGGGTAAAAGGAGTCATTGTGTGGCGGTACACCTCTGAAATATTTTATGTATTTATAAATATATTTAACATTAAATTTAATATATTGATATTAAAATGCAAGGTCTCTTCAATAAAAAGTAATTTTAAATATTCTGAATATAAAAAAAAAGAAAGAATCTTTTTAGATCTAGTATATGAAAGCATCTACCTGTAGATCAGCATTATGCAGATCAACATACACAAAATGACTGGAAAGTTCTTCAATTTTTTTCTGGACTCTGAAACCATTTATATTATTATATTAATTATAAGCATATATTTATTTTATAAAGTTTGATAGAGTTAAGATATTTTAGTAAGGGTGCTTTCAGTCAACAAAAACAACAACAACAAATATCAAAGAAAAACAACAATAACAAATATCAAAGAAAAACACTACACAATAAGAATATATTTTTCTCCCAGGGTTGACTTAGCACCCAAAAACTTGATGGACAATCCATGTTCCCCACATCTCATTCTCCGTGGGTCAGCCATGCATTATGATGTCAGGGTCATAAGATGGCTATAGTAGATCCATAGGAAAAGACCCCAAGTAGGGAAGAAGGAACACCAACTCAGTGTGCATCTCTCTTTTTATTAAAAGAAGACTTTTCCCGAAAGCACATGCCCTCTCTCTTCTTCTTTTTTCATATTATTAACCAGAATGTAATCATAAGTTATCTTTAGCTGAAAAATAATAATCTGCCATCAGTAAGCTTTTATGGGAAATTTTATTTTATATGGAATTTATTTCTTCCTTGACCCTTTGGTGTAACTCAACCTTATGGGCCACATGGATTTTGTTTTCTTTTTTGAAGACAGACTACCATATCTCGTGTCATTTATTGATTAAGTTCAGACCTTCTGTTTCTTGAGTCAATTTTGGTAATTTATGTTTTTCTAGACAGTAATTCCCATGGTATGGGCTTTTAATAAATTAGAATAAAATTATATATAGCACTTAAAATGTAAATTCCTGCATCTTGTTTTCATTTATGATGTTATTTTGTCTTTTTTCCTTTTTTCCTTTCCTTTTTTCCTGGATCATTTTTGCCAAAGGCAAGCTATGCTTTGATCTTGTCACAACATAGAATTTAAGTCTATTGTTTTTGGTTTTCTACTTGATATTATCTATTTCATCTTTATTAATTCCTTCCTTCTACCTTCTTGGTTTATTTGTTGTTTTTTTTCTAGTTTCTAGAGATGAAAGCTAAGTTCATTTATTTTCAACATTTCTTGCTTTCTAACATCAGATTTTACATTACAATTTGCTTCCTGAGAAACAATTTTGTTAAATCTCAGAGTCTAACATGCTTTGTTTTCATTGTCACTGATTTATAAATAATTCCACTGCCACATCCTGTGGGAGAATTTTACCTCTTTATCCCATTGATACTAGACTAGATCATATGACTTGTTTGAGTCAACAAAATGTTGAAGTAATGGTCACATTTTAAGAGTCACAGAGTAGTTTTATCATCTTTGCTCTCCTTCATTAAGGAGACCAGAAATGTCCTGGATGGGCTGCTTCTTTAGCCTGAATACCAGACTGAAGATAACTAGGACAGCGGTGGCTAATAAAGGATGGTGATGTAGTGTGAGTGAGAAATAAATCTTTGTCATTCTTAACTCATGATAAATAGCCTTAAATATTTCAGTACGCATATTTAAACAATATAAATATCTTCCCATAAAGCAAAATCACATTTGACATATTAATGATAATTTCTCAATATTATTTTAATCTTAATACTTACTCGATTTTCTTCACTGGGCCCCAATATATCCTTTTTAGCTGGCTTGTACAAACCATGAACCAATTCAAAATCACATGTTCCATTTAATTGTTATGCTTTTAAACTGCCATTTAACAATCCCTTTTCTTATTATCCTGATTTGTTGAAGAGCCCAAGTTAGTTGTCCTAAGGGTTTTTTGTTTTCCTGTATTGTTTTTCAGCTTGTCCTGTCCTTTATATTTCATGTGAATAAGTTAGCTATAAACATTTAGTTATAGTTTAAACAATTTTATTAGCATACAACATTTGAGATGCTGTGTACTTTATATTGTATCACATCAGAAGATACATAATCACTGGTTATCTCAACATTAGAGAGGATAATGGGATAGATGATCACCAGGTTAAATTGGCAATAGTCTGATTCTTCCACTATAGGGTTATGTTTTATCTCTTCTGACCAAAAAGTGCTACCACTTTGGTACCACATGAATAATCTGCACTCTATCCATAGAAGTTTTTTACATCAACTTATAATCCTTTCCTGAATCAATAATTTCATTAAGAGCTATAAATTATTCTTTTATAAAGTAGAATTTTCCCTTCTAAACTGGTGTGGTCTCTGTAAATAGAGTTGGTACTAGAAAGGCAGGATAAATGCTTGCTTCTTTCCCTTTAGTTAGCCATTTTCAAAGAAGAACTGGTGCCAAAGGTGATTTTCCCCTTGATTTCTCTTGTCATTATGGACTTCTGGATTTTCAAAGATTTGATGTGTTTTAAACAACTACTATATTTCTCTTTTTGATGTTCAAATTATTTCCAATGCAATCCCTAATGAATTGGTTCATTCTAGTAGAACTTTTCACGTGGGGGAACAGAAGCTAAGAAACTCAAGTCTTGGACTCAGTAAGTCAATGAAGACATCAGAAAGGGGGCAAACACAGGACAGATGGCCAGTACAATAGCTATGGGGCTCCATTTTTCTGAGAGGTCAAGGTGCAACACTGTGCACAAGAGAAATCTAATTTGTCCCTTTGTATAACAACCCAAAGCATGGAATTCCACAAGGAACCATTAGCCCTCATAGTCACCTGGATAGAACCAAGAATCATCATTGCATGTCAGATACACCAAAGTAGCTGAACTGCTTTCACCAGCTCTTGCCTTTGAGCCACAGATGACAGATTCAGTCTATGGAATGCAAGCATCAAATATCAAAAGGAAAATCAGTCAATCATCAGTCATATCCTATTTACTACTGTGGTAGTAAAATAAGAGAACTAGCTATAAATAAAATAAAATAAAATAAAAATAAAACAAAACTGACAACATAGAAAGAACTGGTTATACTCCTCCTGTGATTTACAGAATACTCGTCCAGTTAAATATTTATTGATAAGTTAGGATAATACATGTTCCTATTCAACCATCAGTATTACCGAGATTTTGTAAGAGGGAGGAATTCATTCTAGCTTTTAGAGGTCAAGGGAGTTTGATTGAGGGAGAAGTTGGCACACGATCCTGAAGACTAGATGGTAGTTTGCTCTGGGAAGCTGTGGGTGGTAGTTTATTGTGGGAAGCTGTGAGTTGGGAAGGCTGAATGCATCATTTGGAGAAGGCAGACAGTTTTACATAGGATAACAGGAAAATAAACATGGACTGGTGGGTTTGGGTCAGATTATGTAGGCCCTCAAATTCCTGGCTGAAAAATTCAAGTAAGAGTTTGTAAGTAATAGGGAACTACTATGGGGTTTTCTGCACGAGGGGGAGCAATTGATGGCAATATTTTTAAATTCAAGTTTAATGCTCAGACTAAGAAATACTTCCCATTCCAACATATTTTATAAGTTACTAATAACTAATATGAAGGGACCATTGAGAAAATATCAAATAAAACAAAACAGGTGCAGAACCGCAAATGCATTTTTCTTCCATTTTTATTACACACGTCATGCTTAAGATTTCACACACCAAGATTATCTCTAGGAGGACCCAGGAACCACTGGTGGCTGTGACTGTCAACTAGTCGAGAAAGTGGTGCCATGTTCTCTGAATCAGTGGCCACAGTGATTCTGTGATAAAATTAGCTAGAGGAGGAAGTAGTATTTAATTTCATTTTTATTAGTTCAGTGTTCAGTCACAAAGAAGCATGGACACTGTGGAGAAAACAGGACTTGACATCAGAGAACCAGTTTGACCCAACCTCTGCTGTCTTCTTATGGCTGTATGACCTTGGGAAAGACACAACCTCTCTGAGATTCAAACTTCAGGGTTGAACCAGAATTTATGTGAAGGTACTGGGAAGCACCATATAAATAACATTTTTGAAAATTTAATGTAAAATATGTCTGCTCTGGAAATGCCTTGAACTCTTTGTATTCAGTTCTGATTTTTTAAATCAGGACTTGCCTGTGGCTTTCTAGTGCTGAACTGTGAGGGTGGGCCCCATAGCAGGCCTGCTGGGCAGAATGACTGGGCAAGCCAGACTTGATGGACAGAAACTTCCAAGATCATCACCAAGGGTCACATTCCCTGTTTCCCAGACCAAGGAACTATTGAGAGGCTTTTCGAAAAATTATGCCCAGGAGGCATACCCCAGTGGAGTAGTAGGTTAATCAGCTCCCTTCAGCCAAGAACACAGGCCACATATATCCCAAGGCCCTGGGTTCAAGACCTGGGGCCAGGGAGAAAACCAAGATGAACAAGTAAATAAATAGAGCGCTTCTTCCTTCTCTCCCGGCGGCGTGTTTCTGCTCACTTTCACTCTTGCCTCACTTTTCCTTTAAAAGAAGCAACAGCTGCAGCAGCAACAAATGCACAGGAAAGAGTTTTCTGATAGGCAGGGTTTTGCTGTTCTTACCTAACATGGGAAGGAGTGATTTGTGGGATGTCTTCTCTGGAACATTATACAGAGCACTCTTATTCTCAGGGAGTTTCTGCTTAAGATATAGAACTATAAATATTAATGAAGCCATTAATTAATTCTATGGGCACTGCTCTGGAAATGCTGCAAAAAAAAAAAAAAAAAGGAACATTGAAAGGTCTGCCCTACTTCTCTTTGTTTGCTATTTATATACCAGTCCATATTAGGCAACTGTGATCTGGAAAGTAGCCACACCCTCCTCCCAGGACTTCCCTCTTCACACAAAGCTTTTTCCTTTTGAATATGAGATTTTTATTCTATTTTTAGAAGAAATGTGTGCTCCTTTCTCAAATTATAGTTTACTATGAAATCCAGTTCACACCAAGTCAAAGACATTTTCTTCTGAATGACAACATAAATTTACATGGACCTGGTGATTTTTTTCCTCATGAATCAGTGCCAGAACCAGGGTAGGACTCACAGATTTATTTCATTTATCTGAGAGCAGGGCCAGATGAAGGCTCTCACTAAGGAGTAAAAACACAAAGGAAGAAGACATAAAAGAGAAGCTAATACACTTTCAGTAAAATGTTAGGAAATTATTTTATGTAGTAATTTCTATGTGCTAAATACTTGACAGGTATTTCAGTATTTAATACAACAATCTTATAGGATAATATTCTAATTTAAGATAAGAAACCTCAGACAGAGAGGTTAAGGTCACACACTGAACCCTAGCCTCTGGTAAAGACACTACTTCCCCAGAGCGCTTTCAGGGGTTGTTTCTTTTTTGCTGTCCCGGGTACATGCTGGAGCACTGGGCCCGCGTGAGATAGATATCCTCATTTATTCCTCATTGCTGTTTCAAAAGATCATTGTCTCCCTCAGAAGTGTTTTGCTTTGAAGCATCTATTAGTATACTAAAAATCCCTCTTTGTGTAGTTAACTGTAGGGCCTGGTGGTCTTGAAGATTTTTGTTACCTATTACTCTTTTCGAACGCATGGTCATTTCAAAATCCCTCTGAACCACCTTACCTGTACCTGGTCTGCCAGCCCCTTGACCCGCTCCATCCAGGCCTCTTCTCTTTTCACTCAGCCAGAGCTAGTGGCCACAGATTTGCTCACCTAATTTGTTTCCCCTCTTCCTCTGCAGTGGGCATGGCAGCCTGCTCAATCCTCAAAAAAGAATTTAGAACCTGCCCTTGTAGTCCCCTGCAATTCTCTCTTATCTACCAGTGAGAAAGAAAATTCAATCAGGGCTTCAGGTCCTAGAACAGCCCTGTCCACTGTGAGAGGGGCCACGTGTGATATTAAATGTTCTAGAGGCTGCTTTAAAAAGTACTGAAAGTCATAGGTGAACAATTTTAATAATGTCTTATTTAACCCAATATATAAAAATGTTATTATTTCAACATGGGAGTATGTGTATATTCTTTTCTTGCCCTAAGCTTTGAAACTTAGCATGAAAGCATTTACACTTTCAGTAAATAACGATTCAAATTTTCATGGAAATTACTTGATCTGCATATAATTTCACAAAGTAGATGCACACATCCAAATTGTTTTAAGCAGTCTTTCAAAAAGGCATGGGGTGGGGTGGCGTGGGGCAAGGCAACAACCAAAATAAATAGCTAACTAAATAAAAAATACTCTTTCATCTCTTTAGCTCTCTCCTCCTGCCTGCCTACTTGCCTTCATTCCTGCCTGCTGCCTTCCTCGAGAAAGCAATTGAATTTGATCAGGCATAAAGAAAATAAAAAATTATGTGTGTTAGTTGCACAAGCTGCATTTCATGTGTTCACTGTTGAAAGTGTGACTGTAGCGTCTGAACTGCCATGAAAAGAGCCCAGGACTGGAATGACAGCAGAGAACCCACTCTGCCTGATCCCCATCAGTAAGTATGGGATTGTGGTGTGAGCAAGCGGGAAAGCACATGAGCCATCCCACTAAGATTTGGGGGCTGTCAGACTGGCCAACACACAACCTCAGCCACCTACCCCAGGCTTAGACGTTTGTTATAACCAAAAGCTCTGTCTTCCCTCAGTTCTATATTTTCAATTCTTTTCCTCTAATACTGCAACTCTAACAATTTACCAGACCCACTTTCCTCCTCAACCACGGACCCTCATCTAGTATTTACTCCATCCCTTGCCTGGACCCTCGACTCCCTTGTCCCCGCCTCCTTCCACTGTAAATTCCTGGAAAAAGCTCCCTCTGGGGTGGAGAACACCTCCTTGCTGACATTCAGAGAATGTGGGCATCCAGAGTCATGCTGTACCCTGTCTGATTTCCTGACCCACAGAACCATCAGACAGAATACTGATATATTGTTGTTTTGAGTTTCTAAATTTTGGGATTTGGGATAACCAGAAAACTACTGGTGGATATTTGGTTTGTTTCCAATTTGGGCACATTACAAATAAAGTAGCCATGACCCTTCCCCTTATGTGTCTTTGGGTAGTGTTGTCCCATAAATTAAGGGGACCCAGTTAAAGCGAAGTTAAGCATTTGTTTGGGGTTTCATTAGGACTGCAGTCCAACTCAGCCCAGGAGACACAGACTTAAGAAGGCCTTGAATTGTGCTGCAAGTTACCGAATGGGTGTGGGGGGCGGGGTGCTACATAAATAAGGCGAGATAGTCAGCTAAGCAAATTAGCCTGAGAAGTTCCTCACTTTTCAATTGGTGGCCCATTTTGAAAATTAGGTTGTAAATCATCGGAGTTCAGATTGTTGCAATAACATGCAAATCAGATGAAAAGTTAGTTGAGCAATAGCTCCTTCCCTGAGGTAGCTGTATCGAATACACCTGAATGTGCCTGGGGCTTGCGTCTCAATAACCACTCAGCTGTTTTTAGTTACTCAGACTCAAAGAGACTCAGACACTTCTTTTGTCAGTAGACTTAAACTTTCATTTCACTTGGGTATCCACACCATCATCTTTTGCTCCCTCTCTGCTGCATCATCCCTTCTATATGCAAGAGTGTTGCAATTTCACCCATCTTAAAAGAGAAATCCTTTTTTTAAAAAAGAGGATGGAAGGGTGAGAAGAAAGAGGCATCTTTATTTATTTATTCTGGTTTTTGACCCCAGTTTGGAGATGTAAACCCAGGTCCTTGGGCCTTATTATATGGTCCCCAGGTCAGTGTCTCTGCCACGTAAACCACAAGCATGTACCCCAAGAAAACCCTTCTTGAGCCCAGATACTGTCCCCTTTCTTTGCCCTCTTTACAGCAAAACTTCTTGAGTTATATCTTTGTCATTGATTCCTCTCCTCCTCACCTGAATCCACTCCAGCCAATCGTCCCCACTCCACAGAAATTGCTCTTGTCAAATGCCTCCAGGGTCTCTGGGCTTCGAATTCCACTGGGCATTTCTCGGTCTTCATTCTTGCTAAACCTTTTTGTCAACCTTTGGCACAGAAGATCCTTCCTTTCATCAGCGCTTTCTTATTTTGACTTCTGAGACTCCATTCTTCTGGCCATTCCTGTCAACCTTCCTTCACCATTCCAAATCTCTGCAAGCTGACATAGCCCAGGGCCCTAAACTATATTCAATAGAAGTTCACATCCAATCTTAAGGCTTTAACTACCACCTCTTTGCTGCTGGCTTTCATATTTGTATCCCCAGCCTGGACCTCCCCCCTGACTTATATCCAGTTGCCACTCCGATGACTTTATCTTTTACCTCTTTTATACTCACTGCGCTCTTACGTCCTTGGTCTTTTGTTTTCTCAGGAACTCCCAAGTTCAACTTCACTGAGATCTTTGATCTTGCTGTTTTGTTTATTACTGATACATAGCTAATTATAAAGATGAAAAGGATGAATTTAATTAAATAACTCTTCAGTGGATTTTTGGTCTTGGAAACATCAAATAGCTAGATTGATAACGATTTTTACATTTGCAGGGTGTTTTGTTTTAAATCAGAAATTAGGGACTAGGATATTAAACTGCACATCATTAGATCTCATATCCTCTGTGTTCTCATTTATGAAAGAAATGCAGCTTGGATATTTTTCCACCTGTCTTGCCAAATTATCAACTGGAGACACTACATCTCCCTTGGACATTGCTTCTCACGTGTGTGTGTGTGTGTGTGTGTGTGTGTGTGTGTGTTTAGGGGGAAGGACCTGTGATTAAATATGAAGTATTTCACATTATGGTTTTCTATAATCAAATAATCTACTTATAATTCCACTCAACCAGGAGGAATTCCAAGGAAAAAGCAGGTCTAAGGGCCTACCAGCTCTTTTGTTAAGAGTCTGCTTTCCTTAAAAGTGGGAGCCACCCAGTCTTTAGGGTATGAAATGTATTCCTTTGTAGCCCCAGAGAGATGGAAGCTTAGTAAGTTGCCATTTAGCTAGCATTGGTAATTTGTGTGTGAGTGAGAGAAATTGAGACCGCACACCCTGTAAGGAACTTAAGACTTTTTAGTGAGATATTTAATAGAAAACAAAGATAGAAAGAATAATACAACAAACAACTATGTATCTACCACCCCTTATTAATGCAAATCAAGTCCCTTGTGCCCTAGCTCCAATGAGCAAAATGTAGGTAGGATAGAACTTTTCTTTCTGTAATAAGCAGGCATGATTAATTAAAAACCAAACTAACGAAGAAAATATTCAATGCACTATATAGTCAGAAATATAAACTGGACAAGAAAGGTTATCAAATCCTTGCAGAGATGTTTAGAAGATCAAGTCATAAAGCGGGGGGTGGTACAAATATTTGGAGTACTTTTACATAGCAGAGAAAGTGGATTTCTGCATCATTCCAGAGTGCCTAGCCCAACTCTGCAGGGCTAGATGTTGGATGCAGTCCAACATCTTGCACCCTTGTCTAACACACAAGCAACCTCTGATCTGGTTTTTTATTTTTTCAACCTACAGTTTATTTGACTAATTTTTGATTTGGGTCCTGGAACTTGGTTCTTTAACCTGACCCTTGGTACAGTCCCTGACCTGGCTTCTTTTTCTTCATCATGATTAAGAAACCGGGGCCAGGGAATTCACAAGGCAGGCAGGTAGGTTTCAACTCCATGAAGTCAAGGAGGGTCCCCCCTGCTCCCCGCCCCAACCCCCGACCCCACCACTGGACATGTGAGAATTAAGAGGTTTGTTTTTTTAAATTGTAAAGCATTTGAAATGTAAATAGATCTGGAAGCTAAACAGATCAAACTGTTGACAGGAGTTACCTCCAGAATAGCCTTGAATAAAGACGTAAGAATGGTGCTTTTTGTTTTTTTCAGTGAACATGTATAACTTTTATGATTAAAAAACATATAAAGAAATTCTATATAGTACATACTGATTCTGTAATTACATATGAATCTGATGTATTTCTGTGAAGATATGTATCTTTTTAGCCATTTTCCCCTCTTTGGGATGATACTGCTAACTATGATTTGCAATGTGAGTTAATATCATTCTATGCTATTAAATATTCTTTGATAATATTGCCATAAGGATGCATAGAGGCTTGTAAAACTGGTTCCTTATTGTTACTGTCTGGATTGTCTCTAGCTTTTTCATATTATAAACAATACTCTGATGAATATTCTTGTGTCCATTGTCTGTGTCCATTCATTAGGATGGCTCTCTCACTGTAGAATTGCTGGGTCAAAGGAAAATCATATTTCCCCCAGTTTTCTGATTCTTATTGTCGAATAGTCTTCCAGAAAGATGGTACAAGTTATTTGTGTGCCAACAATATATTGTCAAAAAAAATAGAAGTCCAATATACTGAAACAACAAAAATGCAAAATAAACGACAACTAGATAGTTTCTCTGTCACATGACACAGAGAACTTCAAATTAAGGCAGAAAATGTGTGGATTGGTTCAGGTCCTGTAGGGAAATCTTAACTTTACTCAAGCCTTATCATCAATAAACTACTTCAACCCTCCACATTTTATCTCCATGGAGTGAAGTCCACTAAGACAGATGCAGCTTCTCCACTACAGTAAAGTTCACTAAGTCATATTTTGACACATCAGGAAAGAAAACCCTCTCTCCATCTAGGCCCACTTTCTCTGAGTCAGGTTGATTGGGCAAGCTAATGACCTCTTTTGCATGGCCTACAACTGGAATGAGTTCCTTTGCTGCTAGTCTCATTGTATACATCCCCCTGCCACCACACTTTATCTGAAAGCTGGTTGCAGGTCAGCCCCTGCATGAGAGCTGAAGTTTGGACAGTAGGATGCTGCCCTGACTTCTCCCTCCCTTCTCCTTGTGCAGAAGCAGAACCCCACACCCATGCTTGGGGTTTGTAAAGTCCTGGCCGTAGCCTTACTAGCAATATCAACAAGCTCAGCACTTTCTATTTTACCCCAAGACCTGGAGGAAATGAAAAGGAATTCTTTTCATGCTTTTAAGTATTTTTTTGTTACTGTTTTTATTGTTATCAGAAGTCAAATCTGATGCTAGAGAGGAAGGGTGGCCTCCAGACATCCTATTTCTTCCATCAGTTAATTCCCAGCTTGTATTACAATGTTTTGACATTTCTAAGCTAAATAGTAGATTAAATGGTAGGGGTTGGGGCTCTGTGTATTGGGGAGAAAGTAGCTTTTCTGTGCAGTAAAGAGATAGAAAATAACTGTGTGTTAATGAAAAGACTTAATATACTAGACATCTTCAAAGCACCAATATTCATCATAGCCTCAAAGAGGAAGAAGGCCCATATCTATCCACAGTAGATAGAAAGGATGAATAAATTGTGGTATTTTCACATAATGGCATACCATAGAAAAATAAAAAGGAACAAACTACACTCCCATCAGAATATGAGTGGCTCTTAGAAATATAATGTTGAGTAAAAGAAGTTTAACCCAGAGGAATTAATACCATGAATTCACTGCTATAAAGTGCAGTAGTAAGCAAGATGCAATTGTAGTGTTTAGGGAAGGCAGTACCTTATTAAGGAAAGTTGATAAGTGATTTCCATAAATGTAAAGGTAGTAGTCACCTCTGGTAAAAGAGTGGGGAACTGTGGTTAGGAAGGGACATGAAGGGATTTCTGGGTGTTGGTGATGAGCTATTTCTTTTTTTTTTTTAATTTATTTTTTGTTGCAGTAATTATTCTACACATAAAAATAATTTCCAATTTTAGGTTCCCCATTTCTTAGACATAGCTCAACACAACATGTCTGCCACCAAATCAGCAAGTGTTCGTCCCCATTGTCCAGTGGGATGAGCTATTTCGTGACCTGGAGATAGTTGCAAGGGACCTTACTTTATGATCATTCTTTAGGCTTATATTCTTCTTTTATTCATGTTTAGGTATGTATGTTCTTTTTCACAGCTTAAAGATGATGCCTCGGCTCACCCTGGTGGTCTAGTTAAGGCCACTGGATGAAGTCCACATATATCCCAGGCACTCAGGTTCAAGATCCAGGGCCAGGGGAACAAAAGAGATGAAAAATGAAATAAATGTTTCTTCCTCCTCTCTTTTCTTGCCTGTCTGTCTGCTCAACTTCATTCCTGCCTGTACCTTTCCTTCGAAAAAAAATAAGTGTCTCCGGAGTGCAGGTAGGTAAAAGGAAATTACATTACTATTATTCATCATAGTCCCAACTATTTGATTATATGCAAGTCTGTTGACTCTACAACTGAATTGAAATGTTGGTGGTAAATAGAATTGGATTGTTGGTGACAAGCTTAATGTATTAATATAGATGTTGATTTACAACAATGCACACCTCAAACCTATATAATGTTATGATGTAATGCTCCTTCAATAAAATAAAAAGAAATATGTCTCTGTGTTGTTTTTTTTTTGTCTGTATATTGTTAAAAAAGAAACAGTGGATTCAAAATGGAATCATTTATGCCAAACCCCACTAGCACTTAATACTTAAACTAACTGCAGTTTCAGCCTCTCCCAAAAGTGGAAATTTAAACTATTCAACCTGGAATGTCTTGGTTGGCATTGATGAGGTCATCTGCATAAGACCCCTTGCTTTTCCCTAAAAGAAAGGTGGCCTTATTTGAAATAATCTTTCTTTTCTTTCATTGATAACCTTGTCCATTCTTTTGGACTATCAACATCTACTGTTTTGTACAACCCACAACACCTTTCTGCTAGCTGGATGAGATGCCTGATTCATGAGCCAAGCCAACATTCTGTATCTGCGACTTCTATTGAAATCTTCTGAGTTTTCCTCTTGTTAGGCCAATCAGTGGAGCACAGTCAAGGCTGTATGACAGAGCAGAGAAAGGAGAAAAACCCAACTATGGCATCACAATCTTGTTTACATATCTATTTAATCCTCCCCAAGACTCAGGGCAGCCAAATATTAAAACAATCATTCCATTTTGGAAGGTGGAGGATAAGGTATTAAAAAAACATTGGTTAGAGTCAAATAGTCTGAGGTTAAAACTTGTCCAAGCCTGAAATCTATTAAACCCAACAGAATAATCCCTCCTCCTAGCTCCCCTAGGGCTTTGAGGAGGAAAAAAATATGTGTAACTTGCAAAGTGCCTGACACATCTTGATAATAAATGGTAGAAATATCCTCATTTTATTCAGGAAAAACAGAGCCTTGGTCAGGATGGGACTTGATCAAGGTCACCCAACCAGCAAGGAAAGAACCTGAGAGTCAAACCTGGGTACTTCTTGCTCTGGGAGCCCATGACTCCCACCCACAGGCATGATATAATTGAAGTAAACTGTCAGTGCACAGGGGTCAACGCAGTTACCTGGACTGGGTGGGAAGGCATTTTACAAAAGATGTGACATTTGGATAGACCTTGAAGGACAGGAGAAGCATGGGAGACAGAAGAATGAGCACAGACAGGCCTAGCAGGTGCGAAATTTCATAGAATCACAGGGGAATGGTAGGTGAGTAATCACTGAATCAACTGTCAGGTTTTATGCATGGAATAAAAATAAGACTAGCTGTCCTACATATTTCAAAGTGTTATTTCAAGAATCAAAGGAGAGTATATGGAAAGTTCTTTATAAATTGTTCAGTATCATACAAATGTAAGATTGTGTGTGTGTGTGTGTGTGTGTGTGTGTGTGTGTGTGTGTGTGTGTGTGTGTACCCCAGAGAAAATTTAAAATAAAGCTTGGCTTAAGTCTGTAGGTAAAAGAGGAAATCATGACTTTTATCTTTTGCCTACAAAGACCACTCTAAAGTCTGGGACAAAGGAGAATAAGGGAAAATTCCTATCTATACGAACCTGGAAGAGACTTAGACCCTTTGATAAAACCTAGATTATATTCATGTAATGTTAGGCCAGATTTCTGTGATTAGAGCTTATTAATAAGTATGGGATTATTAATACAAATATTAGGCTGTCAAGATCAGTTAGCAGGAAATATAAACTTCAGGGGGCAAGAATGAGTTCATCTTCTGGGAAAACTCCATGAATAAAGAACTTTCATTTGCAAAATTATTCATAACCCCTTGATATCTTGTGATCTTTGATAATAATAGCTAATACTTTCATTGTACTATCTATGTGTCAGGCACTTTCATAAGTATTTTTATGATTTCTTATTATTAAATTAATGATAAAAATATAGTTAGGTGCACCCTGGTGGCTCAGGCACTAACCCAAGAGCTTTACACAGGCAACATAAAATCTAAGGACCTGGGTTCAAACAAAAATAAACAAATAAACAAAAATACTTTCTCCTCTTCTTTCCTTCCTTGTAAATGCTACTTCTCTCTTCCCCTTGTTTGGCTCTTAAAAAAACAAACAAACCACAAAAGCATTGTTAATCATCAAAAACAATCCTGTGAGATATGCTACTTTTCCACTGGTTTACAGATGGGAAGAACTTAGGTGACCTGGTCAAGGTCATACAGCTAGTAAAAGGGGGGAGTTAGAGCACAGGTCTGATTCTAGTTTAACCATTTCCTCTGATGTTATTCAGCCTGGTTAATTTATCAAAGACAGTGCCCATTTACAAAAAGAGAGTTTCATTATTTAGTCAGCTTTTTAAAATTAGGCCTAGAATCTCTATACTTCTTAAAGTTGCATTACTTATTTTGAATTCAGTGCAATGGATGGAATAAAGGTGAGTCATCTGTGTCTCTGTATATTTATTATTCAAAGTTTTGAGAGTTTCAAAAGCATAAAAGTGACCAACCCAGGTTCAAGAACTTTGAGAAATCCTAACATGCCCTGGTAGCCTAGCTGATAAGTCCACCATAGTCCACATTTATCCCATGGGCCCAGGTTCGAGATCCAGGGCCAGAGCGAGAAACCAAAATGTTACTAAATAAAATTTAAAAAAGTATGATTCCTCCTCTCGCTTCCTGCCTGCTTGCCTACTCACTTTCATTCCTGTCTGCACCTTTCCTTTAAAAAAAAACAAGGAACTTTGAGAAATCCTTATGAAACTATAGAGGAGAAAGCAGTAAGGTACTGAAATGAAGACATGTGGTGACTATAAAGACTGAGAGAAAAGAGTGAAGACAGGAAGCCTGATTGCCGTGGACCTCACTTGTCAGAGGAATCCAGTTAATGCTGTGGACTCGCACAGTGCACTTTGACAGAAATCATGTTTCATGAATAACCATTAAGATCTTCCAGAACAGTCAGACAAGTAAAGACAACTTAGCAAGTTTGTCCAGGGCACTCTATTCTGTTTTCTTGACATCCCTTGTTAAATTGCCTTCTGAGCTTCAACCAGAAGTGGGGTTGATTAGCAACTACTGCTAGTAATGGAACTGCGTGGCTGGCTCTGCTGATGCCCTGGAGAAAGCCAAGGGCATTCAGGTTTCTAGGAGACATCCTGGAAACTTTTCGCCGCCACCCCATTTCTGCCACAGATGAGAGTCTACCCAGAGTGGCTTGGGCTGCCAACAAGCTTGGCCACCAGACATAGGGGATTAACTCAAAGCAAGGTGTTCCCCTAAACAGACAAAAACTGGCAATTGCTAGAACTAAGGAAATGAGTTGAAAGAAAGCTCAACAAAGAATTGTGTTTGGATGATTCATTAGGTGGGGTGCTCCTCTCTGGCAAATCTCTCTTAGAATTCTAAGTGGAGAGTAGGTCTGGGAAGGGGATAAAGTTAAAACGAAGAACTCCTATTATAAGCAGTTCAGTGCCTCTGCCTTGCTTCCTGAGAGGGTTGCAGACATCACCCCTTTGCAAGTGAGTCTTGGTTACCCCTGCCTGGGCAATTCAATGTGCTATGTTCTGCATCTTGGAAGACATAAGGAGGAAAGAGTTTTAAAATTCTGCCTTGGTTTGTTCCAAGGAGACCTGGGGATGATTTGCAGGTTACATTATTTGTGGGTCCAGTGACTTTTTCCTCACTGCTATTGCGATCACTTTTTCATTGTTTTAAACAAATAATAACCCAGGTGTCATCAGGACTCTTTCCTTCTGACAGGAACACCTGAGGAAGAGTTGTCAACTAGTAAGCATTCACAACTATGATGTGTGTGTGTGTGTGTGTGTGTGTGTGTGTATTAGGTGTCTGTTATTTCTAATGCTCCTAGAAAGCTAAAGTTTGGATATCTAAGCTGATTAGATTAAGGAGGACGAACTGGAAATATTGCCCTCTCAGGATATCCCTAGAAAAGTTTTGCTTCAAGAATTGTACTTTCTCTCATCAGTCAGAAGAGAAGTTTAAAAAACATGAAGTTAGCTAAAAATCTTCCCATTAGGGGAGTTGAGCAGTGACTACTTTGGGGATGGGTGGCAGCCTTAGAATAGGAGGGACAAGATTCCAGTCCTGAATTTGCTGTCGGAAAATTATGTGAGACCAGTCTGGCCTGAAAGGAATTTACAGATTAAATTTCCACTCTGCAATTAAAAATAAGAAATATACTGATAAGCTAGGAATGGATTTGTATTTTGGATATTGTTTGTCTGAATCTGAACCTGGAATCTTTAAAGTATCTCTTGGGTCTAGCTTACCTCTGCAATGTTCCCTCAACTTAAATGTAAAATGGGAATATAATAGCATCCAATTCATGGGGTTGGGGAGGGATCAACTGATTCACTCAGAGAAAGCATGGAATAAGTACTGAACAGATGTTAGCTTTTATTGTCATTAGGGCTATGACATCACAATAGTTCTTCTATCGCACAGAAATTTCAGAAAGTTTTTAGCTTGTTGTGCAAACTTAAGGCTGAAATTTCTCATCTGTGAACAAGGGAGTTGGATCAGATAAGGTCTAAACTGATTTGAAAAGTTTAGAATTATGTTCTTTACATTTTCCTGACAGAAATATTGAGGCATACAAGCAGTACCTGTCCTTGACAGGTGACAATTAGTTTTAGGAGGCAACTGATCCTCTTTTATTATTTTATCATGGCTCCTGGGAGTGTAGCCTGGTATTATCTTTCTGAGGTCAATTTATCAAAAGCCCCCAAACTCTAGTGCTAGAAGTTTATCCTAGGACAATCATAAGCAATAATTAAGGTTGTTACAATAGCAATAAGAATATTCATTACATGATTATTTATAATAAAGAAGAACTAGAAAAATATTGATAACCAAAACAGAGGATTGGGTAAGTAAACTATGATGCATCTATGGAATGAAATGCAGTTGTAAAGAATGATTAACAAAATTTTCGACGCAAGATTCCTTCAAAATTGTTAAATGAAAACACAGATTATCAAACTATATATATTTATAACTCTGGAGTGGTTAAAGATGTATATCACCACCAAATATATAACCAGTGCACTAAAAACATCCACCAAAATAAAGCAGTTTGGTATCTAATATATTTTTACTTTGTTTTAGCAATCTTATAAAAAGAACAAATACTTTTTTTCTGAACTTTTTATTTTGGACAAATAAAACAGAAATACCAAGAATTGTGGGCGCACGCTGGTGGAGTAGCGGCTGGGTCAATCTCCAAAGGAGCACAGGCCATGTACCCCCGGGTTAGAGTCCCAGATCGCAGGGAAACAACCAGTGTGAACAACTAAATTAAAATAAAATGTTTCTCCTTCCTCTCTCTTCTTGCCTGCCTGCTGCTCCCCTTCATTCCTACTTGTATCTTTCCTATAAAAAATTGTGATTCTCCTTTACCACTACTGCTATCTACCCATCAATTTCAGAAACTGTTAACTCATTATCAATCTTGTTTCATTGTAACAGGGGAAGAACTACTTAAAAAGTCAAGAGAAATTATGATTCTTTTCACTCCAAACACAGTATAGATAATAAAGAAATTAGTTCAAGATTCAAAGTAGTCCAGCGCAGTGATGGAATTTTAAATCACAACAGAAGTAAAAGTCATTCTGCACAGAGCTAGGCCAGGTCTTCATCAGGCAAACATCACAGTCAAGACTAAATTCTGGTGTAGGTGCCAGAAGCCCATCACTAACAAGTTGACTATGGGAAGCAGTTGACTTTTATGATCCCACTGAGGGTCAGGCAGAGGTTCCTCTTGGCTTCGGATCTGCTCCTTCCCTCATGCCTCTGCCAGACATGTCAACTCACAACCTCTCAGCAAAGGAGAGAGCTAGTCCCACTGTTCTCAGTCATATAACCTAAAGAGGCTTCTGTCTGGTTGTCCTCAAGTCAAGTGACTGCCTTGTGCCCAGGAGGCAGAGTGCCATATATTCCACATTGAAAACAGCAACAGCTTATAAATACACAGCTATAGAGCACGTACTCTGTGACAGGTACTGTCTAAACACTAAACACATAAATAGGTATGTGTGTATGTATGTCTGTACACACATACACACACAATTCTTTATTCATTTCAGCCTCACAATAATATTAAGAAGTAGGTACTACTGTTAGCAATTTTATTGCTATTTTATAGCCGGAGAAGTTGAAGGGAAAAAAACTGACCAAGGTCATACAACTAGTGAGAGAAGCAGGACTTAGGCTGGCACCAGGGTTGTCACCATTACTCATTCTGTGATTCTAATGTACCAGAAATGGTAAGTTTCTTGCCATATGTAATCCAAATCACAATAAATTCTAATTTAGAGTAAGACATTTAAAAATCATAATTTTTCTTATGATGATGACTGATATTTGCTCACAATTTTAGTGCTGGTATCCAAAGTTAACAGCTGTCACTTGGAGAACTGCCCCCAGGGTCTGTGAAGAGACTTACAGTGAGCAGGCAGATGTAGTTCTACCAGTCAAAATGCATGGTAGGGAGTGCCGTGTCCCCATGGGGAGTTCCCTTACTTTGGGGACTTTCACTCTAGGGTTTAGACACTCTAGTAGCTTAGATTTGACCGTCCTCTTCTGTAAAGCCTGACATTAATCCCTCTGACTTCTCTTCTTCCTTCCCTTTTATTCTATAAGTGTGTTTGCCAGCAAGTAATCTTGAAACTCAACAATGGAATAAATCAAAGCTCTAAAGATGTCTATTACCTTCTCAAGAAGTCTGACAGTAGGAAGAGCACTCATTGGTCTGACATCTCAATACTACCATCAAGAATCTAGGCTGTTCCATCTTGCCACTTTGCCCCTCATGCTAATGTCTTCAATCCCATATACTCTGGTCTCAAGATGGCTGCTCCTGGTCAATGCATAATTGTCTTCTTATAACATAACTTAAAAATTAAAATAGTTCCCTGCTTCCATGGCTCAGGCAGCTCAGGAAGGACTACCTATTACCATAGGTAATTACCTTGGACCCGGGTTTGAGACCCCGATTGTCAGGGGGAGGGAATTAAAATAAGAAGGAGACAAAAGAGTTTTAATTCTTCTGATTCTTACTTAGCTCCCTGACCCCTTAAATCCCTCCAAAAAACATCTCAACAGTGTTTGCTTCTCTTCGCTCGGGGTGAGGTCACAAGACTATGCCTAGACCAATCATTGGCAGTGGGGGATGTTGGGCTTTCACTAATCATGATTCACCCTTCACACGAGGGCACGGACTTCCTGAGCTGTATTTCATGGCTGTGTGGAAGGGGCAATGGCAGTTCTGTCAGCTTCCAGGGAATCCCTTCTCCTCCATCTCCCATGTCCTTCTTCCCCAAAGGCCTAAAGAGTAGAAGACTTGGGGGCAGGGGCAGGGTTCTGGAATAGGAGAGATGGTTTGCTCATTGGTGAAATTCATAGTCATTCCTTCACAGACTAATTGGTTACACAGAAGGTAGCCATTTACAGAGGACTAGGGCATGATTATATATGGGGGCCATTACTCAGTCAACCACATACCCCAAAACCTGATCTTCCCATCTCAAACGTTGTAAAAGGGGTAACTTAACAGGGTAGCAGGGACATCCAATATCTTCTTAGTGACTTCAGCTGCTCTTAATTGTGGCTTATGGGTCTGTGAACTTAGGTTGGTAGCAGGTCCTTCAGATGGTGTTTGTGCCTGAAGGACAGGACTCCCAGAAGAGGGAAGGCTTTCTCAGGTACCTGTGAGAAACACGTGTCATGCTCTCTGTATTTTTGCAGAAGAATAGATTTGCTTCTATGTCAGTGTTTATGGAAGAAGTGGCAGATCCCATTAATATGAAGTGACTATCAAATCACATGCTAGCATTAGCTTCTTCACACTGCTGTTTATTTTCCACTGGCCCTGGATCTTGAACCCCATACTTGGACTTTATATGTTCTGCACCTTAGTTGTCTTAGCCACTTGAGTGCACCAACTTCATCACTGTTTTAATGAACCCTCACTCTGGAGAGACATTTCAAGCTCTGGTGATAGCAGTAACATGTGTGGTGAGGTTACAGTCAGACTGTTTTCCTTTCTCTGCATTCCTTCCCTTTGTTCTGTTGTGGTTTGCCCCTGATTTTCTTGGTCTCTTACTATCATCTATTAGCTATTAGTGGCATTGCACCCCTGGCATTTCCCTGGCATTTCCCAGTCTTTCTGCCTGGTGTGTCCCAGGGCCAACAGTTTGGTTGATTTCTCTCCAACAGACTTGCCCACCCATTGCAAATGGAACCAAAGCTTGGAGTAGACCCTGCTTGGCTGCTGGGCAGAGTCACAACAACCGACTAGGAGCAAGCCACTTCATTGCTCAGAGAATCCAGATTTTAGTGAATGATTTTATCTTTTTCTTAAATTCCTGTTCCAAAACAAAACAGATCAATTTATTTCTCTCCTATTCTGCATCCTTGCACACACGAGGTAAGGCATAGTGAGTGACAAAATGGCCAACATTGGACTGTGGGAGGGGCGCAAGGTTACCAGATGGCCCATAAATTCCATATGAAGCTTCAGTGACTTGGCATTGATCAGGTACTGAACTGTGACAGGAAATGCTGCTGAGGAAGACATCTAAAGCAGTCAGTAACAAGAGTGAGAACTCAAGTCTGGGCAAAGCCCTGCCCTGCAGTATCTGCTGTGCTATTTTATGGGCTGAGAAGGCACAGAACTGACAGAGATGAGGGCCTGAGGGCATGCTCTATGGGAGAGGCAGGAGTAGACAAGGGCAGCTGAATGTTTATTTGGTTGAGCAGCTATTTCACCATTGTCTGCCTTGTTACCAGTGACTGTGAGTGCCAGAGCAGCCTTCCCACTTTCATTCTACTGGCATCTGCTAAAACAACATTCACCAGGATCCAGCCTGGGGGTGTCTCTTAGGTTGCCTGTAAATTTCCACTTTCTGGGAGACAGAATAAGGCATTCACAAGTCTTATTTCGTATTGTTTTAATAATAAGGATTTAAAACTATCATCCCGGGAGAAATTCTTTTAAAGAGGAAAGGAAGAAGGCAAACTAAATCCTGGTTCTTAAATACCCCCTGGGCAGTTGCTTCTTGCTCCTTGGCATTGACTGAAAGGGGACAAGAGAAGTAGGAAAAACAGATTTTTTTGTTTTTGTTTTTTGTTTTAAAGGAAAGATACAGGCAGGAATGAAGGTGACCAAGCAAGTCAGCAGGAGGAGACAGTAAGAAGCATTTTTCACTTATTTTTATTTTAGCTGTACATCTTGGTTATTTTCCCCAGCCCTGGGACAGCCCTTGGGATGTGAACTGTGCTCTGCTAGAGAGGCAGGACTTATCACACATTCATCAGCGTGTATCAGGAAAAAATTGTTGACCCATGTTGCCTAATAGAAGTATCCAAACAAAGGGGGAATATTCAGGATGGGCATGATCTGTCTTGGGCTGTATTCCCAACTTCTACAACAAGGCCTGGCATTTATTAATATTTGTTTAATGGATGAATGTAGATGATTGTTGAGAGTGCAAAGAAAGAAAGTGATGTCACTTCAAGAGGATTTTTCTAAGTAGCCATACCTGCTTGCCTCTTCCACAGAATCACATTTAGTGTGATTGGAATGAATGTACTAAATTGTGCAAAATTGGAGGTAGCACTGACTTTCAGTTTTATGCAGGTTTCAATTCTGTGCTGCATGGATCCTAAGAGTGAATGCTACTGAAGTGCCTTGCTCACCTCTCAGTAATCCTTGTTCTACTAGTCCATTTAGGGACTACAAATATATATTTAAAAATAAATTTCTTTCTTGGACTTGGCCCGTAGCTCTGCTCTGAGCCCCCCTAGAAGATGGTTCAGGGAATCCGGACCAAGGCAGTTCCTACTTTGGGAAACCAGTGAGTTCATAACCAAGAGTTGTCAGATAGACATGAATTTCCTTAGTTCTTACAATGCATTTAGACAAGTCCATTAACCGCTGGAGCTTTTCTCTTTTCATTGGCAAAATGCAGATAATAATAGCCACTTTACAGGATGACTGAGAAATGGGAATACTGAACAAAAAGTGCCAAGTACAGTGCTTGGCACAGTAGGTGCTCAATAACTGAAAGCTTTTATTACATGACGATGATTATTTTTTCACTCCTGGCCCTGAGTCTCAAATCCAGGTCCATAGGCTTTACATGGCCTGCACCTTAATTGAATTACATGCCTGAGCCACAAGGGTGCACTTTTATTAGATGGTTATTATTGTTAGCAGTAGTGTTGACTGCCCAGCAAACTCTTTGGGTATGAGAGAGCATACACATGGATCTGCCAGAAAGAATTTGCAGAAGCTGGATCAGAGAACAGATCTGCCAGGTTCAGGCAACCCAGGAGCTCTGATGGTATGCCCCATGCTATGCTAGGAGTTTTCCTGTGTTTTCTTTAAACCTGACCATGACTATTTTCACTTGATTATCTACACTTGTTGGAAACAGATACATTTTTAGTATAAGTATATCCCATGCAACACTTGGGATATACTTATTACTAGAAAAATAATTCATTGTTTTCTATAATTCGAATTTAACTGGACATCCTGCATTTTAACTGGCAGACCTCAGAGAGGGGTTGTTAGTACAGGGACACTAAAATGGTGCTCTTCTCGGGGTGTGTCTCTGGAGTGAATGAACATTCGCACTGATGTCCTGGGAGGATCAGCATACCGCCCTGCTGGCAGGTGAACTTCTGAAGTCAGTTTCGGTTCTTCTGGCTCCTGGCTTTCTCTTTCTTGCTGTCTCTCCATAAAAGCTTCTCTTGCTGTAGGCAAGAACTGTGGGCATGGCAGGAATGCCCTTAACAACTGGCAGAGACTTACTTTATAAATATATCCTAGTCAGCTGTCCCCGTGTACGTCAACCAAACTCCTGGGGAAATGCTAGCTGCTTTCTGGGCTGGCCTCCACTCCTACTGGCCGCTCTGCTATGCGTTTCATAGGACTACAAAAAGTGAAAGGGCTCTTGCTGAAAATTTATGCTTATGGAACCAGAATGTCAAAAATATGCCCCAGGTTCCTCGATTGCATTGTATTGTGACATTCTGAATTGTGTTAATGAATGAATAATCTAAAAAAAAGAAAGAAAGAAAGAAAAAGGTAAAATTATGACTGTCATACTGAAATAAAATGAACATATGTTAAAGATTTTATCAACTTATTAATGAAGAAGCTGCTGATATGCTGATACAACCATTCAAAGGAATAAAAAAAAGGCACAAATTTTATAGAATAACAATTTTGAATTGAATAAGGAAATGAACGTAAAACTGTTTTAGAGGTATGACAGGCTGAATTGTGTTTCTTCAAATTCCTATGTTGAAGTCCTAACTCCCAGGTACCTTAACATGACTGTATTTGGAGACAGGATCTTTAAAAAGGTAATTAAATTAAAATGAGGTCATTAAGGCAGGCCCCAATGCAATTTGACTGGTGTCCTTTTAAGGAGAGGAAATTTGGACACAGATACAAACAGAAGGAAGACTATGGGCAGACGGAGGGAGAAGACAGTTATCTATAAGTGAAGGAGAGAGGCCCCAAAAGAAACTAGTCTTTCTGACACCTTGGTCTCTAGAACTCCACATCTATGAGATAAATATATTTCTGTTTAAGCTACTCAGTCTGTGATGCTGTGTTATCATAGCCCTAGCAAACAAATGCAATGGAGAGGGTCATTTGCATGCATGTAGACAAGAATTATTTTATATTCTCATTAGTTATATATAAATTATAGAATTATAAAATGCTTCCATAATTGGAATTTCATTTAAGATCTAGTTCAGGAGTGGTCTCATATTTTTGAGATCTAACTGGTCAGTAAAGTTTCAAAAAAAAATTTGAGAAATGGTCAAAGGGTCTTCAAATCTTATTTTTGTCAAAGAGCAACTACTTCTAAAAGAAAACACTTTACTTCATAAAAGAAGATATTTTAACATTTCCTTTTTAAATTAATTTTATTGAAGGAACATTGCATCTAGCATTATATAGGTTTAAGGTGTGTTCATTGTAAATCAACATCTGTATATAATAAATCAATAAAATAAGATATTTTAAAGCAAAAAGCTTGCCGCATTGTCCTCCTTTCATTTTTCGGAGATTTGGTAAACACTGACCAGTCATAGTTCGTGGTATGGATTGTGGAGCCACTAATCTGACTCAAACATAGGCACTAACAACTGACTCTGTCCAGGATGACTCTGTAGACTTGGACCTTGAGTCCTGGTCTTACTCCCAGTCCACAGGCTGATGCTCTTGGGGGTGTAGGTTGTAAGGAGTCCTGGGGACTCCAGAGTCAGTCTGGGCATGTCCCACACACTCAGGCCCAATTGCTTAAAATAATATACTAACTACTTAAAATACTCTAATATACTTAAAATAATGCACTATTACCTTATTTTTAAAAGAAAGATGTGTTGAATTCAGAAAACTTACGGAAAATAGAAAGAACAAACTTCATTTCCACCCAGAGAATTCTTCTGAAGTCAAGCTTAAATTATTTCCTTTTCATACTGGGTCACTTAAATGAGAAGCTCAATTTTGATATTCAACATAAAGAATTGAAAACATTTTTTAACTCTTTGTGGTTTGCAATCTTAAAGTTAACAATTCATTACAATTTCTTATCTAAGTATCACCATACCTTTTGCTTTGCAGGACAGTCCTATATTCCTTCCAGCAGTTTACCAAATTGATCTCTATTAAGAAATAAATATTTGAAACAATCCCTAACACACTGGAAGAATAAACAAGTCTCCCTGGTTCTGTTTTGTTTAAATATTTCACTCATGTATATTTTGCTTTTCTTAGTGTTTCATTGCGTTAATAGAATATTTCTACAAAAACTTAAGTTCCTTTTAACTTTTAGATATCAGCAAGCATCATTCCTTTAAAAAATCACTTTCTTCCTTTGATGAGAAACCTGGATGCATGTTACTTATGTCTTTACTTGAATTGCACCCACAGCATATATCCTTTTGCATTCACTTGTCTCCATCTCCAACGTTTAACCTCCCCACTTGGGTTCCCACTGTGCCCTTCCCTTTTTGGGATGAAACTTCTTCACTCTGACTTGGCCCAGGTGGATCTCCCATCTGACCGATGGTGAGAATGAGGCCTGGGATAGGCCCCAAGTTCCACACTTAACTCTTATTAGATTTTTCTTTCATTGTGCATGAAAGTTTCTTTCTCAACAGCTGCCCAGGACTCAGCCCCCTTCCTTTGCCACCTCTTCTCAGACTCTTTATTAAGGTGATCAGGTTCAGCTTTTAATAGTTTTGTCCCTTGACCTAGAATTATTTGACCTGCTACTATTAACTGACCAGAGCCTTCAATCTATTGTTCCCCTACTCTATGCAAGCCATATGCCTCATATACATTATTTCTAGTTTTCACAACAACCCTGCCTAGTTGGGTGACCTTAGACAAGCTCCAAAATCTTTAGGAGCCCCAGTTTTCCCATTAAAATGTGCATGATAACATCAGCAGGAGCCTATAGCTGCACTACATACGGTCGGTCATTCTTACATGGTTGTCTTCTTTCTCTAGCGTGTTCCTAACATCCATAAATGACTCAATATATAATTAGACCTCAACATATAGTTGTATGGTTACTGAATATAGTTATCTTACTCAATTATTTTCCAGAGTTAGTTCTAAGAAATAAAACAGGTCCATATTTAAAGTATGTCAAAAGCAATAGAAATTCGTGTTAAGGAACTACAGTAACACATTATATTATTAAATGTTTAGTGTTTGTAAAGCTAAATCCTGAGACCTCTACTATTGGAATGCTCTGGTGAATTGGATTTTTGATAATTGTAATTAGTTGTTTGTTAATATAGACTTGCTGGATATAGTTTCCAAATTTACCAAAATTTAATCCACTTTCTTGCCTTTGAAAAAAAAGAATGAACTAACAAACTTGTCTCCTGCTTTTGTAACTCAGGTCTCTGCAATGTCTCTGGAGTAGGATTTGGAGCATCAAGGCAAACACTGGTAATGGAGAATGAGCAGGAGGGTGATATGCACTAACCCAGGACTGAACTTCAAAGGAGTTTCTTCTTATTCATTCCAGATATGGTGAATGTTGTCATGGAGGACAACTGTTAGCCAGATTCTAGTTAACCAAAATATTTCTGGCCAGTGTTTTTGCAAATCTTAGATTCCTTACGCAAGAAGCAAAACTTTGAAAATGGATTCAAGTTTCTCACCACGGGGACAAGTGAGATTTCCATATGCACACTATATCTTTCTTTCTTTTTTAACTACTCAGATTCGTATTTATGTCCAAAATATTTTTTGCAGCCTTAGAATTTTAATTTCCATTGTGCTTTCGAGAGGCGCTAATTCTACAATAATGTGTTAACTGGGTAGTCAAGTCATCTCTATACCCATATTTCTCCTTCAGATATTGAAATAGCCAAGAGATCTACCTTCCAGCAGGTCTTCAAGGTACTAAACTGTGCAAGGAGAGGAAAATCTAGATGAATACATATTATCTTCAGCTTCATTTCACAGCAATGTCCAAAATTACATTTTTTTCCTATTTGAAAATTTACCATCAAAATTTGACTAAAGTTTTGAGCAACCCAAAGAAAGAGCCATATATAACAAAATTTAAGTCTACATAGTTGTGGTTCCAAAACTCTGATGCACCTTAGAATTATCGGGATCACTTTTTGAGCTTTAGATGCACAGGCTATACCCGGCATCAATTAAATCTGGGGGAGGGAACCAGACATTAATATATTTTTAAAAGGATAACAGATATTTATACTCCAATATTCTGTAATTTGGGACTCCTGCCAACTAAGCTGACTTTCCATCACTAGACCAAAATAATTATGCCACTATCAGGCAATTATAGCATGGGGGACCGCCAGTCCAAGGTTCAGAGGAAGCGGTGTTTGACCTGTGGCTCTGCAGTGTTTATTCTAACCTGGTCCAGACTCAGCAGCACAAACTTTCTTTTGGTCACTTGAGACTTAAACAGTATCAGCTGGTGTGCTAGCTGATTTGAATCTTAAATGCCATCACTTATCAGAGAGGAGAGTCTCCTTAGATTCCAAATCTGCTATTTAAATCATTTTTCAAAAATTGAGAGAGAGGGAGAAAAGAAAGAACTTATTAGAACAAGGATGTCCTAGGAATGTTCTTAAAGTCTCTGCTCAACTTCTGATTGATATATGAAATTTGATTGCATATGAAATTGCAGATAATAAATATAACCATCTCCACTGGTGTGAGGCTAAGCCAGTAGCTTCTGGGAGCTCTTGGTCTAGTGTTCAGAAAGTCTTAAAGCATCAAACTAGTGATCTTGCAGCCCCAGTGGCCTTTGTGAATGAGCAGGCAGTGTATAGTGTCCACAATGCGTCCTTGAGCTGTCCCGAATTTATAATCAGGGTCCACGTGAGAGTTGAAGCCCATTCATTTCTGTTGGGAGGATGGTCGTATTACTTCCAGGACACAGGTGTGGAGGTGTGGAGCAATGCGGAGGAATGACGCCAAACTTTCCAGACACAAACAAGTCAACCACAGGCTAGTGGAGCCTAGGTGACATTCGGTGCTCCAGCCACCCCCATTTGGCTCCCCATCAATGACCAGAGACAAATGAAGTCAGACATCCTGGAATACCTTGGAATTCAGAGAACTGGTCTGGGAGCTGAGGTTGACACTGGTGAGAGCAAGACGACCCTCAACTGCCTGTGCCAAGTCCTGCATGCAGGCACGTTCAGGAGCTGGTGCCTATTAAAGGATTGAAGGGATTGAGGTCCTTGTGGAATTCCTCTGAGGGTTCCATCATCAGTCAGGGTCATTGTTCCTGGTAACAGGTCTTTCAGGAGTCACTCAAGTTACTTTCACATGGAAGTACCTGTGGACACCAACCACATGGTCCAGGCATAGGGCCAGGCTTCACCTTGCTGGCCTGTGAGGCAGTACATACCACCCAGTGCCACTGAGCAACTTATCAGACAGGCCACACCATATGCATATGGCTGGGGTCAAACCTCAGTCCAGCCACATGCTCTGGGCTTGTGGCCCACATGGCCAGCTCCGGGGGGCCACACAGCTGGGTTGGTGCCTCCCAAGAAGCCTTGTTAAGCTGAGGAGGCATCTTCTCCTGGTGGAGTCCACTGACCCCTCCCTCAATCCCATGCTGGCTCGGACATTAGCTTTTTTAAAAAAAGACTCTTAGATGATTCAAAATTCAGCAAAGTTTGGGAATCGGTAGCCTATGGAATTGTATGTGTAAGCAATTTGCATCATGTTGTTTAAAGGACTCAACTTAAGAAAATACTTTAATTTACAAACCTCATGTAGTCTTTTTTTTTTTAAGAGGGGAAGGGAAAGGAGGAAGAAGCACTTCTAAGGAAGAAAGAGGAGAGAGGAAGCACATTTATTTCTTTGTTTAGGTTCTCCCAGCCCAGGTCTTGAACCCATGTCCTTTGGCTTTATGTGATTCGTATCCCAGCTGCTGATTTAAGCACAGGAGCCGCCAAGGTGCATGGTGCATATTTACATTTAAAAAGCTTCAACAATAGAAGCACCCTGGCAGAGCACTGGTTAGGTCCGTCACCTCTGGCCCAGCACAGTCCACCTACATCCCAAGAAACTGGGTTCAATTCTCAGGGCTGGGGTGGGGGGAAAAAAACAAGATGAACAACTATATAAAGTAATTTTTCCTCCTCTCTCTTCCTGCCTGCTTACCCATTCACCTTCATTCCTGCCTGCACATTTCCTTGGAAAAATTTGAAAAAAATTAAAGCTTCAACAACGTAGTGGTAAATTATTTTAAAAAAGTGAAAAAGGTAATAATTAACAAATTATGGTTATCCGAAATATTGCCAAAATATTATAATTCACTTCTTTTTAGGGAAAAACTATCAGGAACACTTATTTCCTATGTCAAAAACTTTTTTTTAAACATATAGAAGCAGAAATACTGAAAGATGAAGGGAAGAAATGATATAAACAAAAACCTAAATGATTATTTACTAGGAGTTGCAAATGCTCATCTTCTGAGTACACCACAAATTCCCTTCACTGTTCCTAGGACTTTGCATAAGTTTTTGGGGCATGATGTTGGAGACTCATATGTAATTTATCAAAATTAATCTATCCTCCCATTCCTCCATAAAAACTGAGACTTTAATAATTTTTATAGGAAAAAAGGAAGAAAAGTAGGAAGAAGGTGATAGTGTTGACTGTGTGTTTTGAACTGTTCTGTGGTTGAAATGACTCTCGTGATTGATCAACTCAACAGATTTTCATGTGTTAGGAACATTCTAGGATTATATCAGTTGAGACTCCTGCTGCCCATCTGGTAGAGAGAATAACTTATAATAACAAACACACCAGGCTTGTATGAGTTGCCCTCCCCACACCCTGTGGGCCTATTGGAGTTGTCCAGTTCTTCAAACAGTCCTGTTTCTATCATTTCTTCCTGCCATACTATGGGGACAGCATCTGTTGCAAATCTTTGGAAGAATTTCTTATCTTTGTCATCAAATTCGACTCCCTGAACTTCAGAGAAATCTTCAATGTCATTAACATCTTTAGCATAAACCACTGAAGGGTTCGGCACAAATCCGGGTTCTACAAGTTCGGCTTCTAGGGGAGGAAAATTGATGGTTTTGAAGAAAGGGTGTTTCCTAGGATCATCAGTGTTTTCTCTGTGCAGAAAGAAGATGGTCAGCTTGGGACACAGTAACAAATCCAAGTAGCAAATGTTCTAACAGAGCAAAGTGTGTAGCACCTATAGCATTCCTATAATGATTATTAAATATTATTCCTGTAACAATTCCTATAATAATTTCATTTTAATTGAAAAGATAATATGACATTAAGAGTAACTTTAAAAAACCCATGATTCTACTTTATACAGACAGAAGCATTTTTGTTTTTGTAGATAACAAATATGTAAAAATGTAAACATAATGTTCAGAGTCAAGCAGTCGGTATGAGTTTTATTCTTGGTGTTTCTTCACAACACCAGGATAATTCAATGAGGCCAGATCTACTTGTCTGCAGCTTCCAGTCATTGCTTCTTGCTCTGACCTTAAGGGTGACAGAACAAATTAAACATGCCTTTAGCCCCATGACTGTCAATCACATTTTAAAAGATGGCACTCATATTTCCCTATTTTCATATGATTTCTAGGTGCTCCACTACCTCCCCAACTGCCATAATAATCTCTTTTCCTTCCTTCCTTCCTTTCTCCCTCCCTCCTTCCCGCCTTGCTTTCTAATGGAAAGGTGCAGGCAGAAGTGAAGGAGAGCAGAGGCAAGCAGACAGTGACAAGGAGAGAGAGGAGGAAGAAACACTATTCATTTCATTTGGTTGTTAATCTTGGTTGTTCCCCTGGGCCTGGGATGTGAACCCGTGCTGATCAAAGCCAGGTGACTATGCTAGGGCATACTCTCTTTTTCTTTTTTTCAATTGTATTTTTTTTATTTACAAAAAGGAAAAATCAAATATGAAGACTATATATTCAGCTGCCATTGGCTGTAAGTGACAAAATACTAATTCTTAAAAAAAGCTTTCATTTATATTTTCATTCCACTTTACTTCAGCATTTCTGACATGTGATTGATATGCAACTGCTAGGTGTTTCTCTACCTAAATCATAGTTCTGGGAAGAGTGAAAACGTCTCTTACAGGCATTTATTCAAGCACTGTAATCAGGTAAGAGCTAGGCAAACATGACTATGAACCTGATGATGTCAGGTTTTGCAAAACTATTACATGATCTGAAGACTAACCTTACTTTTATTTTATTTTGTTTATTTTAAAATTTAAATTAATTTTATTGAAGGAATATTTTATCGTAACAATATCAAGTTTTGAGGTGCGATTTATAGTAAATTCCCCATCTGTATAGGTTAAGTTCACCATTTTAGTTCTTCCCTCACTATACAATTGATCCTCTCTACCCAATTTGCCAGTCCCCAGTCTCTTCTTACAACCACAAATTTTGTTTTATTGACTTAAAGTCTATTTTTATTTGATTTAGTGTATCTGTTTGCTTGGTTTCTCTCTATATCGCATATGAATGATATCATATGATGTCTGTCTTTTACCCTCTTGCTTATTTTACTAACCATAATTTCCTCTAGGTCGATCCTGCAAATGGCAGGATTTCATCTTTTTAATAGCTGAGTAGTATTCCACTGTTTATATACCACTTCTTCTTTATCCACTCATCAGTTGATATGCACTTAGGTTGTTTCTAACTCTTGGTTGTTGTAAATAACCTAGACATGGCTTAACTGGGTGCCTCTGGCTCAAAGCCTCTTTTGAGGTTCCAGTAAGGCTGTTGACCAGGACTGTGGTCTCATGTGAAGACTTCTCTGAGGTTATATGGTGGGTTAGGAATCTGCTTTTAAGTTCACTCACATGGTTACTGGCAAGCCACCATCCCTTGCCATGTGAACCTCTTTACTGGGTTGCCTTATAATATAACATGCAGCTGACTTTGCCTAGGGGAAATTGAGTATGGGAAAGAGAGAGAGAGAGAACACAAAAGACAGGGTCTTTTTTATTACCTATTATTAGAAATGACAGTTTATCACTTCTACCATATTCTTGTTTGTTCAAAGCAAATCAATAAGTTCAACCCACCTTTAAGGGAAGTAAATGCATGAGGGTATGGATGCCAGACAATGGGGATCTTTGGGGACCATGTTAGGGGTAGCCTCCTACATATTTCTCTTTGTTCCCTGTAAGTTCAGTTTTTAAATAAGTAAAAAAAGGTGGGGTTGTGGCATCTGATTTTGACAATACTTCCTTTTTCGTGAATAGATATCCCGGTCTGACTAAGAAGTATCTTCCTTTTAGAAGTCAATTTCTGTCACAAATCAGCCTAAACAGAAATGAATCACATTCCTGGTCCTTCCTTTTCTATTTTCCATTCCAGTGATCAAAGAAAGCTACTAGGAAAAGAATTGAAGACTTCTCCCTTATAGCCCCGTCAGAGACTCACCACTACGTCAAGAGATTACTGTGACTGACTCCACTCAGTGAGATGACTACTAACAATGACAGCACTAATAAGATAATGAGAATAACTTATTTATAGAACTACTTTCAGCTAACACAACATGAAGTTTTTCAACTACATGACATTTAATCATCACACAGTCCTGTATTTTAGTCACATTTTTAACCTCTTTACTTGTCAATGAATTCATAAATATCCAGACAATATAGGTAAATTTTTCAAAGAAAAACTTGTAATAAGATGTCATAGAAAAGAAAAACCCAGTTGGAGGCATCTGAGTTTCAGCCATAGGGACAATCTGAGATTGCTGTTCTGTGACTCAGGCTTACCCCACTTAAAGGCTTATCTAGGACTCCAAGATTTTTCCCGTTATGACTCTATTGAAAAAAACAGGTATGGAGAGCTCCAACATGTCTCTCTTTCCTTTCCTTTCCTTTCCCTTTTTTTTTTTTTTAAGGAAAGGTGCAATCAAGAATGAAGGTGTTAATCATTTTATTGAGGTACCATAAAATTTATGAAACAACATTCACCATTTTAAGGTAACAGATTTTTTTCCTTTGGGGCTAATGGGGGCAGCAGACAGATTTTAATGTGGCAGAATAAGGATAGAACTAGAATTTCCTCTAGGTAGATTAGGCATGAACTCTAAGCCTGAGTGTCTCAAAGAGAACAAAGGAGTTGGAATGAGCCCAGGTAACAGGATGAAGGAGTTTGTACCATCTTGACGGCCACCACTGCCAGCAGGCATCAACATATTGTCCCAGAGGTCAGAAGGGTGCCTTATACTCACTATGAACAACTTGAAATTGGATAGAGTATGCCCAGGGCCTCAGTAATGCTGGGGAACTGGCCAGGCCAGTCTTCACATCAAGTAACATCTCAAGCCACCAGGCCCGGATGACCTTGGCTTGTCTACCAGGGATGGCCGAATGCAGTCCCTTCACAACTAGTTATAAAAGACAAGGGACCATGATTAACTTCAGGGTTTTTTGTTTTCCAACATCACTGACTAGACACTGCTGGAAGTCAGGGCCCAGGCCTTTTGCTCTTTTCCAGTAAATGTCTGTGGCTGCTGATGTAACAACAAAAGACGGGTCTTTCCAGCTGCTGTGTTTTTCACGCTTGTGCTGCCACAACATGCATCACTTTGATCTTTTACATTAGTAACTCTCTCCAGAGTTCTGCAGTTAAGAGCTTGAAAATTTATTTCACCTGAAAATTATTTCATTCTTGAGCTCTTCCCTGGCAGTCTTGTGCCCACTCTTTGACCCATCCTCATGCAGTGCTCTCTGTGGAAATGGGAGAGGCTATTGACAGATGCAAGTCTTTTGGAAGAGTGAAGACTTCTGCTTGTGGGAGAGGCCTTTGTATATCAGAGCATTGACAGAGGCTCTCGTGTTGCTGAACCTACAGAGAGGTTACAATGACTTTCATTAGAACAATGAAGGAAGGACACAGTTTTCATTTCCATGAGGACTGTGCTATGGAGTTTGGTCTGCCCAGACAGTGGGTATTGACCTAAAAATGCTGGAGAGGTACTTCAGTCGACCACTTGTAGGGTTATTTGCTCTTGTTCTGCTGCATTGATTGGTCAGAATAAAACCTGCAAAGTATTTCAGAGGTCTACACAGTTTGTTTTATTATTGGAAAACACCGGAGTTGACCCTATCTAACGCCCCTGTGAGATGCTCAGAAAAGCTTTTGGCTTCTCTGCAAAATTAGCTTGCAGACCTATCAAGGCAAGGTTGGAGATCCTCTTCAGTGATGTATAAAAAAGGTGAAGGATTTTTAATTTATTTTGAATGCTGGTTAGTACAGCAAGAAGCAGGCATTTGACCTCTCGTTGTGGAACATGCTGTCTAGGCATTTGTTCGGCTTTGGAGGACACCCACTAAATTAATCAAATGTTATCTCATTTGAACTAATTTTTTAAAAATACAAAGAGTTGGCTGAAGATATTGGAAGGTTTCTTCTTTCACTGACAGCTGGTTTTTATATGCCTTTTCTCTCATATTATAAACAGTTTTATTCAAAACAGTCACAACAACAGATGTTTTCGAAAAAGGTTTTGCTTGATGGAGCAGCTTCAGGCAATAATCCATGCTTCAAGGTGGCATTTTAATGAAGAATTTTGTCAATATTTCATTTTATAGACCCAAGATGTTATTTTTTTAAAAGAGGAAGAAAGGCAGGCAAGAATGAAGGCAGGTAGGGAGGTAGGAAGGAAGAGAGGAGGAAGCATTTATTTATTTGTTCATTTTGTTTGGTCCCCTCAGCCCTGGGACGCAAATTCATTTTCTTGGGTTTTAGGTGGACTATGCCCAGCTGTTGACTTAATGCCTGAGCCACCAGGGCTTGCCATGATAGATTTTCAATCAAACACACCAACTTGGTGGTATGTCCTTCAGGGAAATCATTTAAAGAGACTCCCTCATGACCTGGTCACTGTGGTACATTCTTTGATGCTCCTGCACTTGACAGCCAAGATAATGAAGACAGTTGAAGTCATGATTTTGGTTCTCCTCTCTGTCCTGGGTGCACAGAAGATAAT
The DNA here is from genome assembly GCA_004363575.1 of Solenodon paradoxus. Classification (NCBI taxonomy): domain Eukaryota; kingdom Metazoa; phylum Chordata; class Mammalia; order Eulipotyphla; family Solenodontidae; genus Solenodon; species Solenodon paradoxus. The sequence continues at coordinate 121,839 of RJWH01001147.1, read as the reverse complement.
ATTAGCAGTCCCCTTGCTCCTAGACAGGACCCAAGTGTGTGTGAAACAATATGAAAATGGTTCATTCTGGTGGAGACAGTTTAAAGCTTAGGGTCTCTGTACTTTCTCTTCTCTTGCCCCAGCAACTGGAAGCCACCAGTTCCAAAGAGGCTGTAAAATGGAAGTAGTCTGTAACTGAGTTAGTGCTCAGAAGGAGATACTCCGGAGAACTGCTGGACCCAGAGTGGACTTAGTGTGAGTAAGAAATCCTCCATTAATTTTATTTATTTATTTTTTATTTATTTATTGAGGTTATTTTGATTAGCAAGATAATATAAACCTTTCTGTGCAGTTTCCCCAAATATATGTCAATATACCCTGCCCACCACCAAATTACCAAGTGTTCATCATTGTCCATTGTCCCCCACCACCACCTGCCCCCACCCCCTGCCCCATTCCCTACTGGTGACCTCGGTTCTATCACCAATGTCCAAGGGTTGGTTTTGTTTAGTCTGTTCCTCTGTTTTGTGTTTTGAAGTTATCTGTTAGTTTTAAGCCACTGAAACTTGGGGGTTTGTTTGTTTTCCTGATGTAGTCCTGTTCTGACCATAGTAACATAGCAACATTGGAATCTACACAGACAATCAGTTCAACATTTACTTCACAAAAATTCAGAGTTCTATTTAATTAAAAAATGCTCATTAGTTAGTTTGGCTGCTTGTCATGTTTCAAAAGTTATTACAAATACATTTTGTTTGGTTAGGTAAAAAAACAGATCAGAAATGAAAAGCTCCCTATTTGAACATTTTGAGCTAAGGCGGTTCTAGGGTCTCTAGTGGTAATTGCTTGGAAGATGTAGAGTCACTTGGCTGCCTAAGTTCTGATGTGATACTAAAAAGCAGCCACGTTACTTCTTGCTTGTAACTTCTCTCTTTTTAGATTTTGAAATTTCAATTCAAGTAATTTAAGACATTCAAGCTCCTAGCTTATCCATAATATTATCTGATATCCCCCTTAGAACGTATTACTAATATTGTGATCACTTATTGAATGATTCCTAACATATATCTAATTTTATTTCCATTGTATATAAACTACAAAATATTCCACTGTATTAGTCCATGTTCTCCAGAAAATCAGAACCAAAATAATATTGAAGGGATCCAGAATGCACCACCACGGCATAAAAATTGTGTTGTGCTAAAGATGCAGATTTTGGCTTCCCTTTATTTGTTTAAATCAGAGCCTCTTAAAAGAATTCAGCTCATCTCCCTGGGAGTTTCAGGAGTTTTAGAACCAGGGCAGATTGACTTCTGTCACCAGTGACAGAAATCAGCACCATACCTAAATAGACATTGTAACAAAACTAGTTTACTCCCATGTATTCTCCTATTCTCATTTGTTTTCCCGTAAGTGCCTTTCTCCCTTTCCTACTATTGAGATGGCATATAAGCCACAAATTCTAAAAACCTCCTAGTCACATTTTTCTCTGACCTACTCTATATGTATATAAATAAAAATCTGCATTTTTTCTTGCTAATCTGTCTTTTGTCTGTTTAATTTGTGGCTATAGGTATATATATATATATAATATATATATATATATATATACCTATATATACATATATAACAGACATAGGGACAGAAGGAGAGGGAAAGAGAGAGGGGAGAACAAGACTGAGATTTTGCTTTGAGGAACTGACTCATGATCGTGGCAGTTTGGCAAGTACAAATTCTGCAAGGTAGACTAGACTGGCAGTCTGGAGACTCAGGAAAGAGTTGCTTTGTGAGTCCAAAGGTGGTCTGCTGGAAAAAACCCTCTTCTCCCAAGAAGGTCAGTCTTTTTCTAGTAAGGCATTCAACTGGCTGAATGAGACCCACCCACATCATGCTAAGTCACCCATCTTACTCAGAGTAATGATTTATATGTTAATTTCATCTAAAAAATACCTGCACAGAAGAGTATAGAATAATTTTTGGTCCGATATCTTAATGCCGTAGTCTAGTTGTGTTGACACATAAAATTAAATACTGTACCCACAACCCCCCATTATATATGTGAGGATATTGAGACTCAGAGAAATTAATTCAATTGCTTGAGGTAAAATGACTTACATAGCAGAGCTGGGATGTAAGTAAGTCTGGGTCTGTGGCCCTAAAACCCTTGGTTTTCTTCCTTTATGACACAGTCACCCACTGCCAAGTCTTTTTCAGGTCAGCTTTTACTTATTTTTTCTTCTAAAGTATCTTGATCTTAATAATTCACCAAGAGCAACAAAACTTCACTTACCTCAAAACTAATTTCAGCTGTACTTAAAGCTGGCAAAACAGTATATACTTACTAAATATCTGCTGATAAAATTGACAACATTTTATGCAAATGTTTAAAAGTGGCAGAATTTTCCAGAGCTTATGAATATTAGTTCTGATAGCATTTATTTTAAGTTTTAATTTTATTCATTTTTGAATAGATAATTTATTCACATGATTCAAAATTTAAAAGATAAATCAGATTATATAATGAAAAATTTTCACTTGCATCCCTGTCACCATCTTCCAATTTTCCTTCGTTAGAGGGAACGAACCTTTTACATTTCTGTATATTTTCTTGAACTAGTCTATTCAATTTTTTAAGTTAATACTTTATTTTTTATGTACACTGCTTTACATCTCTTTTTTTCACTGTAAAATAGATCTTTGAGATTGTTTTGTATCAAGCATTCGAAAGTATCAGAAATACTTAACCACATAATATACAAATAATGAGAGGAAACCAATATACTCAATCCCAAGGCTTTGTCCCTATTCAAAAGCATTCTCCAAATCCCTGTAAACTTTGCTGACATCAGTAATCATCTTTGCAATGTGGTCACTTACCTGCTTCCTAAGTGTTGCTCTCGTTACTTATCTAAGAAGAGTCTGCAAATATCTTTTTTTTTTCCTCTGTGAAGTTATTATGTTAGAATCTGACTTCTTCTTTCAGGGTTCTCTGCTTTAACTCCTCTTTACTGATTTTTTCCTTGTAATCTTCGAATGGTGTTCATCCAGCAACCATTTCATAGATACCGGAGCCCACTGCAAACCAGACCACAGAATAGGAATAGTTTGCTTTTTCCATTAGGATTTCAGGAGCCATATAGCCGTTGGTTCCAGCCTGTAATACCCCAAACAACAAACAAACAAAACAAAAATGCTAATGTGGGCTTAACAGATGTTGCCGGCTGCCTATCCAAAACCCAGTCTCCTTTTCTTGCTGTGTTAGGGGAGCTCTCATTTGGTTGGGGTGGCCTGTGTCTAACTTGTTCTAGTCCTTGTTTTCCCAGCAGCCACTGGTGTAGTCAAGGGCAAGTCATGTGATCCATTCTGACCAAAGAGATTTAAATTTGGCTGGAGTGCAATAAAAGGGACAGATGGGGCTGATTTTGAAGTGAGAAAATCACCTGCCTCTCTGAGATTCATCACCTTATCTTTAGCATGAAAAGTTTGAATGACTGTCTCTGAAATTCCCCTAAGTTCTGCCTCTGTTTTTGATTCACACATAATAAATTAGATGCATATGCTCTTTTTTAGGTTGAATGCTTTATTGCTAATATTGAATGTTCACATAATATTATCTAGTCTATAATGTTTTTTACTTTATTTGTTATGCAATGCTACTAATATCACACATTTTTCTATCTGTTTCTGCATGGAAAAATAACGCTGTTGTTTTAGTCTTGGAAATTTTACACATGAAATGTCATTTAAGTGCTTGACTATATAGTATACACACACTTCTATTGACAATATATGCCATTGGTTTAAAAAAAGTATATATATATATATTTAATTGTGATAAAATACATATAATATAAAATTTACCATCTTAATCATTTTAAGTGTACAGTAATGCATATTAAGTATATACACATTATTATACAATGTATTTTCCAGAACTCTTTTCATCTTGCAAAACTGACCCTGTATAAAATATTAAACAACAACTTGCCCCACTCCCCAGGTCCTGACAACCACTGTTCTACTTTCTGTCTCTGTGAATTTGACAGCTCACATACCTCTTGCAAGTCTAATTATGCAGTATTTGTCTTCCTGTGACTGCTTGAGGTATTTTTTAAGAGAGGAAAGAAGGAAAGAAGGAAGGAAGGAGGGAAGGAAGGAGAAGCAGCATTGGAAGGGAGGAAGGCATAGAAGAGAGGGAAGGAGCCCCAAGTTGCAAACCCAGGTCCTTGGGCTTTATTTGGGCTGCACACCAGTATCTCAGTTGCCTGAGCCACGAGGACATGGCCTACTTGTGATTTCAGTACATTCGTTCATTCCAAAAAAATTTAATGAATACCTATAACATTTCTTATATTTCTATTAAAATGTTTTCATAAAAACTTTTGGTTTTGCTTAAAATATAATACAACTTTGCAATATAATGAAAAATAGAAATACCACGTTAAAATGACATAATCTATTAGTACATAAAAATAATAATGCAAATTATTGTCAGAGTTGTGAGAACCATCTCTGCATATTGATCTAGATTTTTAGGAGAGTAGGAAGACATAGAGCATAGAAAATAAGATGTACCAACTGATTCTATCTTTCAACCAATTTATTTAACATTGGAATTTGTACCCCAAAGAAATTATTAAGTTGAAAAAAAAAATCTACATTGAGATGTTCTTAGCTCCATTATTCCTGTTAGTATAGGCTGGAAGCATTCAATTGCCCATCAATAGAGAAAATAGAGCTGAGTCTGTTGTTAATACCATGAAATTTATATATATGGAACTTTATACACTAATTACAAATGCAAGTTTCAGTACTTCAAAATAGGTTAGAAAATGTCTTGGCTGTTCATTAGGTGATTTTTTTTCTAATTGCTTAAATAAGTTTTTCGTGTCAACAATATACGTAAAGCCTTCACAATATTAAATTTCATGAAAAAATTTCGCATGAATAACAATGATGAAAAAGATAAATGACCAGTTACTCACTAATGAGGAGTAATTGGCCTGTGCAAGAAAGTTCTGGAAGTGACTAGGGTCTGTCAAGCTGGGCATGAGTCAGCATGACACTGCTGTTCTCATAGAAGCTGATATATAATTTGGGTGATCATATGTTCTAGTTTGCCTGGGACAGTCCCAGTTTACATCTGTTGTCATGGCATCTTGTCCGGTTTTGCATTTGTCCAGACAGAGGATCATTTAGGCTCCTCTGAGGCCCAGGATATAGTCTTACTCATTCGTCTTTGTATCCAAACTAGGTATTTACCACAGGGTCTGACTTGGTGTATGTCCAAAAGAATGTTTGTTATATAAACAACAATGAAGAGGTAATAGATGTTTGCTATTCACCATCCAACAAATATTGAGCCATGCCTGTAGTGCATTTTGGGGATATCAGGATGTTTAAAGCTGGCCCTTTGCCCTTGAGGATATACAGGTTGGTGGAAATAGTTCAAAAGGTAAATTCAATAAAGTAGGGTAAATACCATCATGGGAGTGTGAAACAAGCACAGAGGGAGTGTGTGTGTGTGTGTGGTATTGGGGAGTGTTCGCTGAAGAGCGACAGCTGAACTGAATCATGAAGGAAGAAACTGTCACACAGAGAAGGCTATCCAGTTAATGAGCATGTGTAAGAGATGGAGTCAGGAAAAATGTGGAGGTACTCAGGGAACTATAAGGAATTTGGTGCTTCTGGAACACAAGATCCATAGGATGCAATGGTTGGAGGTGTCGATTAGATTGAGAAATGCTGATGCCATGGTAGCAACAACTCCCTTTCCCTTTGCATTTCTCATTATAAAGGCCAGAAGGCTAAGAACTCCATTTACCAGCATCCTTTGCAACCTAGGGTAGTTAAGGATATGAGCTTTATTTTCAAGGTATGCAAGGTAAAGGAGCTGAGGACTAGGAAAAAAGGTAATGAGTTTACTTGAATATATATAAATAATATGATGGATTAATGGATTATTAAATGGACAGACCTATGATAAAGTGAATCTAATAAACTATTAATAATAGACAATGGAATATTCTTCCACCATAAAAGAAATGGAGTGCTGACCCATGATACAATGTGGATGAACTCTGAAAATATGCTAACAGAAATAAGTCAGTCACAAAAGACCAAATATTGTATGAGTCCACTTATATGCTATGTCCGATATGGGAATTCTATAGAAAATTGATTTGTGGTTGTTTATGACTGAGCGGGGAGAATGGAAGTGACTGCTGAGTGGTCTTTTTTTTAGGGTGAAGAAAATCTTCTAAAATTTACTGACATGCCCTGATGGAGTAGCAGTTTGCTGCCTCCAGTCAAGTATAGTTCACATACTTCCCAAGGACCCAGGTTTGTGTCCTAATAAATAAAATGCTTCTTCCTTCTCTCTCTTCCTGCCTGCCTGCCTACTCTTCTTCATTCCTGCTTGCACTTTATCTTTTAAAAAAGAAATTGATAGTTACCTTACTTGCCTATCACTAACCATTGACTTGTTCACTTTAAATGGGTCAATTTTTTGGTATTTAAGTTACAACTCAATAAAACTGTTTAAAATGGTAAACTCTAGCCAATGGGTTGGTAGGTGTTAGCTGTGTAATTCTTTCAACTTTCCTGTATGTTTAAAAGTCGTCATAATATAATGTAGGTGGAAACGGAGTGAAGGAATGGGGTGTGATGCTAGGCTTACCAGACTGGTTGCTGGTTTAGACTCCTGGAAGGGTCAAGAGGAAGAACTGCAGGAGAGAGTGGGGAGGTCACTGGCCCAACTCCCTCTCCTCTCCCATTTTTATTAATCAAGGGTATTTCCAGACATGTCATCCAGAACCCTTTAAGCATAAGCCCTGGAAACCAGTCCCACATCCCACAATATGGGATTTCATCCAATTCTAAATGTGGTGGAGCATCTCAGTCTAGATGTGGCCATAGGCTCCATCAGAGACAGGAGGCAGTAGAAGGACTAGAAGAAGGCACATGAAATTTCAGACCTAGTACACTAAATAGATGAAATTTCTTAGTGTTGTAGTACTTTGGTGTGGGACTTTTTTTTTTTTTTTTTTTTTAATCCATGTGGCTGGTTACTGGCTAGCCTCTCGATCCAGATAGCTGTCAGTATTGGGAAATGTTCTCACATTATTTGATCATTTTTTCCCTATCATTTTCTTTCCTCTCTTTTTTGGGACCCAGAACTTATCCTTTATGTTTCTTATCTTTTGCTCCTATTTTCCATCTTTTTGTCTTTTCTTTATTTTGGGGGGTAGGGGCGTGGGGAGAGACTTCCTCTACCTCTTTTCTCTAACTTTTTTTTTTGTTTAAGAACTTTATTATGGTAAATTTAAAACATATAAAATAAGAGAGACTAGATGATAAAACAAAAGTTCTGTACTCTCAGCTTTAACAACTATGAGAATAAGGTCAATCTTGTTTCACATGTGTTCTTACTCACTCCCATTGCCCCAGATGATCCTAGATGTCATATCCTTCATATATTTTTCATGGTAAGCCTCTAAAATATGAGGTTACTTTAAAAAATACTATACCATTATCTCACTTAAAACAATAATAATATTTATTTAATATTATCGAATATCTAGATATGTTTTTGTTTTTCAATTTGCATTTTTTTTAAGAGAAAGGAAGCAAGCAGGAATGAAGGCAAGTAGGCAAGCACGCAAAAAAGAGAAGGAAACATTCATTTGTTCATTTTGGTTCTTCCCCATGGAACTAATATTGGACTAAGTCAGTCAGAGTCACATATTTAATGCCTGAGTCACCAGGGTGTGAAGTCCCATTTGTCTTATAAATGTCATCTGAAGAGTTCTTTTAAATTTAGATCCAAATAAGATTTATAAAATGTGATTAGTTGATTGAAAAGTCTCTTAAATCTCTTTGAATATATAAATTCCTATTGTCTTCTTCTACCATACACTCCCACAGACAAATTTCTGTCGGAAAAACTGGTTAAACTATAGTTTTCCACAGTTGACTTTGCTGAGGGAATCCTGTGGCATCATTTAACATGTTGCTTGTATTTCCTGTGAATTGATACCTAGACCTAGAGTTTTAATCCTTCTACTAAACCTTTCATTTCTGCAAATTTCATTTTTGTTGACAAATAATTAACATAGAACAATGTGCATAAATCTTGATAATTGAATACACCCATGTAATTACCACCCAAACCAGATAGAACATTTACATCTACCTAGAAAGTTCTCTTGTCCTGCTTTTTAGTCAGTTCTCCTCCCCACTTTCCAAGCAATCACTTCCTGATTTCTGTCACCATAGATTAATTTTGTTTGCTCTTGTATTTCATATAAATGAAATTCCATAATATATACTTTCACGTCTGACTTCTTTTTTAATGTTTTTAAGATTGCTCCATGTCCTCTTGAAAACATACTTATGTATTTTTATTTCCAAATGTTATTGTTCTTCTTAGAATGTTCTTTTCTTAAAACAGTATCTGTTCTTATTTCATGGATGTGAATCCTCCCTTCAATTGTAAAAGATTAATTTTAGGTTTTAAAAATATTCTGTTCTATTCCCTGCATTGTTATTGTTTTTTATAACTTTCTTCTATTTATATTGTCATTATCTTTCATTTTGGAGGATTTTTTAAAATGACAAATGATTGGCTATTTGCTAATATTTAGGAACCCAACACCACAAAGCTGACTAGAATCTTGTCAACTGATAGGTTGCACTGTAGGGTGATCCTGCTAAGTCATTTCATTGGGGACTCCGTATTTATCTGTAGACTTATTCTGTTAGATTGATCAGTTTCCCCATAAAGAGATACTGTACTACCTCATCTGAGAGGTGTCAGTATACTTGCTCTTGTTCTGAGAGCTGAAGGGGGAGGGGCTAAAAATCTCTCTGTAGGTAGAACCTCACTCTCCACAACTCACAGTAGGGTGATGTATTCCTGGGGCCATATATTTCTGCACCAACTTTTTTCTGGTTCAGTCTCTCCTGCTGGGGAGGGAGAGGCATGAACAAAGACTATAAACAATATCAACTGAAGTTCAGACAGTGGTAAAATCTACCCAACTACATTTATTTGAGCGTGTTCTCTCTGTGGCATCCTTCTAATAAGTAGACTTCATTAGTGAGTAACTTTTTAAGGATGAAATCACTAATCAGGACCCTAGATAAACATCATTCACTCAGTAGAAGGTACTAGGTGAAAGTGGAGAACACACCTCATCCTGAAGAAAGGACTGGGAGAAAAACTGGAAATAATGGATAATCTTTAACTGAATGCTTATTATATGCTAAATATTTTAAGTGCATTATATTAATTTCTCATATAATGTTTATAACAACCCTATGAGATCACAACTGTGTTATTTCCCCACTTTGCAGATTAGAAAACTGAATCTCAGAGAGGTCCTCCACTCAAGAACCACACACAGAACTACACTTTAAACCACAATATACTGCAACTCTGAAAGTAGGGAAAGTGACTTCTTACAGTCCAAGTTCCCTCCAGGATTCTTTTTCTCCCTTAGAATCCACCCCTCTGCCAAGTACTAAGACCTTATCTTGGTCTATTCTTCCCTTTCCCGTCAAATTCTCCATTGCTGTATCTCTGCTCATCAGGCTGTCTGGGATGCTTCCCACCACAGAAACTATTGGACTAACTTCTGAAACATGCTCTTGCTCCCTCCCCCAGGGAAACGATGAAGAATTGGCCACTATCTTTGTGGCATCATAGCCCCTTGGTGCAGTAGAAAGAGCAGGAGACAGCATACATGAAACAGCTTGCATGAAATGACCTCTGCGTCCTGAGGACAGAAAATGTCAGTGATGGAATTTTGAAGGGCACCACCTCCTTGAAGAGTGGAGGTGTTTCACAGAGGAGAAGAAAGGAATTAGAGGCACACGCCAGAGTCTAAGTGCCCAAATTCCATCGCAGCCTCCAGCTGAAAAAATTAATTGCCTGCCCTTTATACCATTTGTCTTCTGCATGTGAACTGCCTCCTCAAAGCAGGGTGGGAGGAGAGAGTGGGCCAAGCAGCATGGGGCAGGTCCAACTACACTGACCTCTCCGGGTTCAGCTTAACTCCTGCAGTTACAAAGGGCCCCCACACACCAGGCTCTGTGGAACCCAATCAGTTGCTCTCAGTTCCTGTGACCAGAAGTGCCAACACCACCATCGACAGGGCTGGAACAAAAGTCTTAGTGGAGATTTTGTGTGTAAGTTAATATTTTTTTTTTCTTCGTTTTGTTTTGCTTTTGGTTTTAGAGTGTTTTTTGGCAGAAAATACTGCCAACACCTGGTCAGGCAAAACAGGGCATCAAGCCTCAGACCTCCAAGGGCTTAGGAAGTCACCCAGTGTCTGCAACCTCCCTGCAGGCACCCAGGGATAGCAAGAACTCCATCTACCACGCTCATCATATGTGCTTTGCTTAGTCCCATCTGGGCCATCTGTCACCTATATGTGACCAGACTTTGAAAGTGGACACCATAAGGTGGGATCAGGAATCACAGCTCCTTTGAGGGGACGGGTGCAGACACCCCCTACATTGCTCTTGCTGTCGGATGCCGGTTTCCACTGACCATAGAGCTGGCACTCTCCTCCAGGCCCCGTGGGAGCTGAGGCAGGGCCCACGCTGGGCAGTCAGCACGCTGCAGTCCCAAGGTGGCTCTGGTTGGAATGGACTGACTTTGGCAGTGAAGAGAACTGGGAGGACCCTTCAGAGGAGCTGAGAGGACACACACAGTTCATATCTTAATAGTTCAGCATGTTTCTGAGAAAGTGCGCGCGCGCGCGCGCATGTGCACAAGGTGCTGGTCGTTCAAGGTCAAGGTCAGAGTCAATCACCAGCTCCCATTGAATCTGAAACGTTGGCAATCTTAATTTCCATCTCTAAAAGAGATACCTGTGGTGTGGACAGGCCCGGCAAGATTTGAAGACCCAGGCAGGGAGAAAGATGCAGAAAAGGAATCTCTCAGGGCTTCGCGGCGGCTCCGATCCAGCAAACCCTCCGCAGAACAAGAACACGCCCACGGATGCCTCTCCCCCCACAACTCATCACAAACCAGATCCACTCGACAGCACAATCCAAACAGAAAAGGGAATCAGAATGTACATCTTTTGTTTGCCGTGGCAGGAGAACTGTTGAGCAGAGGAAAAAAACAAGCTGAGCTTAGCGCTATCAGCTGTTTCCTGGGGCTTGCTCCTTCCTTCCTCCAAGGGGGGCCTGGCCGCTTTGTTCTCGTTCCCAGCTGCTCCTCTGCGCCTTTAAGCGGTGGCCTTTGCAGACCTCGGAGGAATGCGCCCGAGACCCCTGGAGACTCGGCTCCAGAGGCTCCGCCCGCTTGCTGGGCCCGAGGCTGCAGTCTCTTGAGTGCCTGCTTTTGCTCCTCATCTCCCCTAGACTTCTGCCAGCCACTTCCTGGGCGCTGTGCCCGGGCCTGACCAGAGAGCACTTCCTGCTCTTTCTGACACCTCTTGGGAGGACATCTGTTTCAGGGAGCCCCCACAGGGGATCTAAAAGAGGGGTCCCTGCAATCATGTTTTCTGTAGCTGTATAGTCTGGCAACAGTCTGCTCTGATTCAGATTCCAGCTCTACTGATCAATCATTAGCTGGTCAACTCCCCACTGGTTACACAACCTCTCTGAGCTTCACAGCTTTTATCTCATAGGGTTGTGATGAAGTTGAAAGCATAAATCAGAATGCTTCCAAAAAGTTAGGCACATAGTAGACCCTCAATAGGGGATAGCCTGGTTGTTGTAAACAGGGCAGCTACACCTGGGTAGAAAAACCCAGGTCATTTGAACCTGATGCCTGGAGTGCTGGTGCCATTGAAGGCTTTCAGGCAGAGAAGTGACCAAATCAGTTTGCAAGGACAATCAGACTCTAAGACTCTATCAGATTGAAAAACAGTCTGACACATTGTTAGAGATCAATCATGATTCTTCCACTGGAGTGGTTTCGAGTGGTTTCATTTCTTGTGAATCTACCCAGCAGCCAACTGAGGCATATTTTCCATGGCACCTCTAAGATGCTCAGAATAGAACCACAGGTGAAGCTCCACATGGCTATGAGGAAGCAAGACACTGTGTGTGACTAATGGCTCAGCCTAGAAGCTCTCACCACAGCCCATCACTGCAGATGTGGGATCTGGATGCTCCCTGTGTCTCATGGAGAATGAAGCACAACTGCAAAGTTCGCCAGAGCAGCTACAGGGCCTGTCAGGTGAGGCAGAAACCATTTGACAGTGGGGACTGGGACCCAGGATCTGTACTTGGCTTCTGTTAGTATGCCAGCAATAGAAGAGCTTGACGGTATAATGGAAAACACTCCATGAGGTCACCTTCAAAACTTGATGGAGTCCCTAGAGATCTTGACCACTGAATGACCGTTCAAAACCTAGAATAACAGAATAGATCAATTCTGGGCAGAAGCAGGGGGAGTAGATCAAGAAAATCTTTGGTATGCTCTGGTTGCCTAGTGGATGAGGCCACCATATGTATTCTACATACATTGCAAGGACTCAGGTTAGAGACCTAGGACGGGGGCAACAACCAAAATGAACAACTAAAATAAAACAAGTGTTTCTTCCTCCTCTGTCTTCCTGCCTGACTGCTTGCCTTCATCTTTCCTTAAAAGAAAAATTTGTTTTTCATCAGGTTAACTTGTTCTGACCTACCCGAAGGCCTCATCAAAGGTGAACTTTCTTCGTTTTAATACTAAAGTCACCACGGCCCTTTGCTGCCGTTTTTGAACATGTGATGTATGAGCAAGCATGGATGGCCAGGCATGAGGAAGGCTCACGCCTTCACAGTGGACTTGGAATTTTCCCCAGCAACCCGATGATGACTTGTTACCACCTACTTCCTCAACCGAGGCCCAATAAAGCCCCCTGAGCCAAGCACTCTGGGAGGTAGTGCTTTGAGAATGCTCTCCTGTCTCCTTATTGCTCCAAGTGAAAAACCTTTCCTGGTCTGTGTCTTTTGTCTGATACCCATCAAAGGAATGGACGCATGGAGTCCAGTAACACTTTTAGTAGAGTAATCACAGCAGTCATTTCTTGACAGCCACTACCAAGTGGTTGCCCCTCTGCTGGGCATGTAGCTGCCTTGTTTCTTAATCCTCTCATCAATCCTCAGGAGATATTCACTAGGCTCACCAAAGAGACACAACTTGCAGGGCTATGACCAGCCCATGTGTCATGCTTTGTGCTGATTAGAGGAAAGTACTCTATGTAACTCAGTGCATGAAACACAGGTTGACCCTTGTCTCCACTGTTCTCATGGCCATGTTCCTCAAGCGAGGGCTAAGTGTATGCATCTGTGCACAGGAGGATTGGTACTCATACTCCTGCTATCTATGGACCCTGAGGACCATATTTCATCAACTGCATGGATCTGAACAAATGTTCTGAGTATCAGTGTGTGTCAATATCAAAATGGATGATGTGGCAGACTTTTAGTCTCTGGATCATGTCATCTTGCATGATGGCTCCCTCTTGGCTCTCTCTTCCTCTTATTCCCAAACCCATTAGACAATTGGTTGGCCCATCCACTCCCTTTTTACCCTCATCCCAACTTCCTCTTTCTGATTGTCCTTTCAAGGCTGATTTGGTCACTTCCCTGCCTGAAAGTCTTCAATGACCCCAGCACTCTGCATTAGGTTCAAATGCCCTTGTCTGACTCCCCTAGGATCTGACACTTGCTATTATCTCCAGTTACATCTTTGTCACTCTTCCACCTAATGACTCCACACTCCAGAGAGCAGTAGAGCTCCCGCTTCCTTTTGTGACTGAGTCCCAGGCCTCTTGCTCCAGGCTTTCTCTAGGCCTGTATTTTTCAAATGAAGCACTATGGGCACTGTGGACCAGGTGTTGGGGGACTGTGCTATGCCGTATAGGATGGTAAGCAGCATCCCTGGCTTCTGTCCAACAAACACCAGCATTATTTCTCCAGACATGATAACCAAAAATGACTCCACACACTGCCAAAAGGTCCATGGGGGGCGGGGGTCACATTCACCCTACGTTAAAAACCACCCACCTATGCTGATTCCTTTGCCTAGCCTACCCTCTTTCCTCTTCACTTGACCTACTTCTGTTTGTCTCCTTGGTTGTTGTTTCCTCCTGGAAGCCCTTTCTGATCCTGTGACCCTACCTTGGGCTGGGTGCCACAGAGGACAACACTGCTCACACTATATTATCGCTATACTTTTATTTGCTCTCTCTTCCCTGTGGGGTTCTCAGAAAGGCAGACATTTGTTTTTTTGGGTTGTCTATTGTACTCAGGGCCCAGTCTATATCAGTGATAGCACTAAAATAATCAGTCACCCCTGACATTTCTCTCTCCCTTACTCCATATCCAAGCCATCGTTGAAGCCTATTATTTCTGAAATCTCTTTCCAAATCCATCCATTGTGATCTGGCTCCACACCCCAGCTGCCACCATCTCACTTGGATTACATATGACCACAATCTACCTGAACCTCCCTAATGTTTTCTTATTTCAAAAGGAGAATTTTTTCCAAACAGAATTCTAGTCATATTGCCCAGTGGTCAAATTCTTGAACAGGGTCTCTGGAGCTACTAAACAAAAATTCAAAGTCCTAAATATAGCCTATGACAGTGACCTGGTCCTTGCCACTTCTCTGCCTTCATTAAAAACATTTTTCCTCTTACTTTATGCATTTCATTTTGCTAAAGAAGCAGGCACTTTTTGCTGACTATTCTCCTTGCCTGACGTGCTCTGCCTACTGGAGTGGATGCTGTGATACTCTGCCCAGATTCCCTCCAGGTTTCAGGCCTCCACTCCCCAGCTGCTGGGACCAGGGTAGCCTTCAGTTCAACTGAGCAGGTCCTATGCACGTAGCAGCCCTGTGCTGAATGTTAAGGCTATGCAAAGGCTGTTGTGACAAATGTTTGAATTTTGTATTTTTTTTGTTAAGTCCAGTGAGGTGATGGAGACATGCCTGGGGCTCGGAGACTAGGCTCACACACAGTCCAACCTGCCATCATCTTCTTGCCTCCCAATGATGGGTTCTTGGCTTTCTGCTGCCTCTAATTCCCTGTCTCTACTCAGCAACTGTTCCTGTTCCTACTCTCCACCTGCAGTACAAGATGGTTGGAGTCAGGCTTGTACTTCCTCAGGTCTAGTGTGGAGTGAACCTTGACTGTCTTTGAGGGTATTCACTGACTCCTCACGTATCTCTGAGCCTGAGGGAGTGTGACATTAAATAGCAAATAAAAGACACCTAGATTTGTTGAAAGATTGAGCATGGGAGAAAAGAGAAAGCTTCTTTTGAACAAGAGGGTCTCTATTTTCATTTTCTTTTTTTTGAAGAAAGGAAGGGAGGGAGGGAAGAAGGAAGGAAGGGAGGGAGGGAAGAAGAAAGGAAAGAAGGAAGGAAGGAAGAAAGGAAAGAAGGAAGGAAGGAAGGAAGGAAGGAAGGAAGGAAGGAAGGAAGGAAGGAAGGAAGAAAAGGGAGAAGCAGATTTATTTATTTTTTATTTTTTTAATCTGTCCCTAGGTTGCAAACCCTGTCCTTGGGTTTCACATGGTCCTCATGTCAGGTTCTCAACTGCCTGAGCTACCAGGGTATGCCATACATTTTCATATTCAGTGAGCTAGAAAATGTATTTCAGTAGCCTTGGCTGGGACCATTGATTGCTGATGGCTCAGAACTGTACTTCCTCTGGGAATTTCCCTCTGTACCAGGGAACTGCCCTGCCCAAGCTGCCCTCTCCTGGTAGGTGGCCAAGATCACTTAATGGCTCCTGGAAGATTACAAAAGCCTGAATCTCACCTGGATTTGGAGCAACTCTGAGAGCCAACCCAACTCCAGAGTGCCCTGAAGGATTGGTTGCTAAAGACTTCCTGAGGCAGCTATGAGTCAGCACCTGCCTCTGCCCAATTCTGCCTTTCTTGTGTGTGTATCTCGTGAGAGTGCTCCCTATTAAATATTCTGAGTGTAAATCTGTCTCTGTTTCCAGAAACCCAACCTAGGACAACACCCCAACTATTTACTGACTCAATTCCTCTCTGTCCTTTTGTATCAGGTAAGTTATATCTGCCTTGTTGATTACTCCTTAATCTTCATATAGGAGATTGGATCTTCCCTGGAGAGCCCCATGCACCACATCTCCAAAGCATTTGTCATTATCGAAACCTTATATTTTAGTGATTATTAAGTTCTACCTCTCCCACTAAAATGTAAGCAATGAATGATTTATTGAGGGCAATAAATCATGTTTATTTATTGCTTCTCATTCTATTCCTCATGTTTAGCACAGTCTTAAGTGGGAAATACAAAAACAAAAAACAAAACAAAAAAACAAACAAAAAAAGCAAACCATTGAGTAAATGAGTAAAGAAACGAATACCTTTAAACGAAGGATATTAACAACAATTCCAGACTGTAATAAATATTTTTGAATGCACTTAATAGTGGTAAATAATTTTAGAATGGATTTGAAATTGTAGTGGTCAAAAATTGTTAAAAACTAAATTTCATGCATGATGGTGATAATAAATTTGGTGGAGACCACAGATAGCCACAAAGTAACCAGAATGCCTCTCCTGTCTATCTCTTAAATTGGTTCTAAGAAGTAAATTCTCAAAGAGGAAAAGACACCCATTGATTAGCTCACAGTTGTACAGGGCTAAGGTTTGGGCACATCATGATCAAAGTATTTGACAAAAGTTCATAGATGTCTGCTGGGCTGCATTCTCACCGGAGTTCAAGATCCTCTGCCAAGTTCATGTGGTTAGGAGAGAATTTAGTTCATTATGGTTGTAGGAGGGAAGTCTGTCCCTGTTTGTTTGCTGGCTATTAGCCAGAGTCAGTTTTCAGCTTCTAGACACAATTTACACTCTTTGCCACATGGTTTACTGCATCTTCAAAGCCAGCTATGGTGTGTTAAAGCCCTCTGCTTTAAATTTCTGACTTCTGGTGCACGCCTGATCCATCCTTTCCTACCTACCTCTCCCCTGGGCCTCAGTGGCAGGCCCAGGGTCTGAGGAATAAAACTTTTTGGATGGGGAAAGTGGTCTAAACATTGAAGTTTGGTCTCATAGGATAGAGAGGGACTCAGGAAAGGCAAAAGTTTCAGAGGTGTCTAGGCAATAAACTCCACCAAGCACATTGTCATAGTGGACAGTATCAAGAAGGCACAAGAAGGGTCCTACAGGCTCCAAAAGAGCCAGCTAGATGAGCCACTGAGGGAACTGTCCTTAAAATATCTTGGTCTATGAACAGAGATGGAATAAGACTGAGAAGGGATTCATAACAGAGAAACAAAGCTACATGCATCTCTGAAGCCTCCAGCAAGGTGGAGATAGATCACCAATATGCAGACACAAGGGACACTGGAACATTCCTACTCTGCACAATTGAGAATGCACATTCCAACCCAAGGTGTAATGCACTTCTGGTTTTTAAGTGCATAGATAGACATGGATTTCCCAAATTCCTGTTCCATAGCGAAGTCCCAAAGAAGTAAACACTCTGCCTGCCTCTCAACCTATCTTTCCTCCCCTTCATCCAGTTAGCCTCAACCTCAGTTTCTCCTCCAACCTTCACCCTCTTTCCTCCTAAAAAAGCAGCACTCTATCCTGGGTCTTGCCTGAGCATCTAAATCTGCCCCACTCTCCCCATCTTGAAACTCCATTCTCCTCTAGCAATTAGCTTCCCTTCGTTAGTCTCACTCCTATTTCCAGGGCAATCTAACCTCTATGATCTTAGTTTAAACCTTGAAAATTACTCTTACAGAAGACTGTGGTTTCCTAACTGTAAAATATCACAGGTCTGTGTAAGCTCTTTGTGCATTCAATGGCACAGAGCACTCTCCTCCCTGAAATTTCCTTTGGTTCAAAAGGCAGAGGCTGTTAGTTACCTGCTGCACATCTAGTCTCTATTCTTCAATGCCAGCTAGAATCCCCTCCACCTCCAAATAATGTCATTTATCAGCCTCTCTTGCAGATAGGGTGGGCAGATAAGATTTCTAGCCAAAGACATGGAAATGGAAGCTGAAAGCTGGAACTTCAGGGAAAGCTCTGTAAAGGGAGGCACATTTAGCAATTGTGAACAGGTCTGTCTACTCCTGACCTTCCTTCTTTCTCTTACTTAGATCATGGACTCGATGGCTGGAGCCAGAACAGCCATCATGTAAGACAAACAAAAGGACAAAACCACAGAGACATTGATCGTCCTGCAGCTGTTGAACAAATTCCAGCTACTGCTTATCTCTATACTACTTGTTACATAAGAAAAATAAACCTCTGTCTTATCTGATACACTGTAATTGAAATTTTCTGTGAGATGTTGCTAACATCAATCCTTAACTAGCACAGCTCCCATGATTGTGCTACTTTCGTCTCTCTTCTTGCTGTTTTAACCTCTTCCAGGTCTCTCTTCTTGTATATCTCCTCCAACAGTTCCATCACTTTGGGTCCCCCCCATGACTCATTTGTACCTGTTGCTTCCTAAGCCATGATGATTTCTGATGTCTAGCTCAGACCTTTCTCCACAGCACTGGTGTGTCTCTAGGTCTAAATGTCCAGTAAACTTCTTCACCTTCCTGTCACACAGGAGCCTTCTAAATGAATTTGATTCTAAGTGAGTTTGTCAATTCTGCTCCTCCTTCTGATCACTGGAGCTATAGACTTTCCCCTTTCTTCACTCTCAGACTCAGCCCTGAAATCCTATCAGATTTCCTCCCAATATCTCCAATTTACTCCCGTCTTTTCAATCCTTCTGTCTTCCACAGACCACTGTCATCTCTTACTGGGTCACTGCACTGATCTCCTAATGCTCTGCCTCCCACCTGCTTCCAAAACGAATCTTTTGATAATATAATCCTGCTCATGTCACCGCTCTTCTTAAAACCCTTCAATTGTTCCTTATCCCCCACATGCCATGCTTTGGCGTAATCTGAGTCCTACACTCTTGTCACCACCCCTTACACTACAGGCCACATAAAGTCACAGGCAGTTTCTTAAACTTGCCATGAGATTCCTCGTTTCCTTGCCTGATTGGTCTCTCTGCCTTGTAAGCTGGAAAACACTGAAAAATAAAGTTTTAAGTAAATATTTAAGAATCTGACTTTGGCCATTGTCTTCCTGGGAAATCTTTTACCTTCATCCACTGTAGAATTTTTATCAGAATTCCAGAGATTTTGTATTGTTCACTTAATGTAATTTGCTAATTATAAGTCTTTCAAATAAAAACATTCTCAGCAAGTCACTTTGAGCCAAGTTTATAAAAATAAACAGCAGTTTCCTTTTTACTCTTTGACATATTTTCATAGAAGTCACATACTAATTTCATAGAAATGATATTTTCATTTATCCAATATAAAGTATTCCCCCATTATGCACTTAACAGGAAAGGAGATATTTACTTTAATATGCTAAGTATTTCTTCAAAGAGTTGCGTCTGTACTTTACTGACCCAGGAGCAGGGCATCTGGGAGGTAGTTATTGGTGGAACATACCTAGACCCTGACTATGAATTCAGTATGGACCATCTCTAATTCATAAAGAAGGTGCTAGTTAGAGAAGAGAAAATAGTCCCCAAGTAGTGAATGAGCCTAATCCCCTTACACCACTACTTACAGCAAGATGACAACTTAGGGGTTTTAGGAAAAAAGGAATTAGAGGAATTGTCCTCAAGGCTCTGTTTGCTCTGAGGATAGAGTAGCCCTGCCTCCTCTTCTCCAACTCTGTGCCCCTCCTTGAGACAGATGGAGAGCCACTCACCCTCTGGGCGAGAGGCTTTCTTTCATGGATCTGCACAGTCAACCCCAGGTTAGACAGCCTGCAGTTGCCAAGATCATCCAGAAGCACATTCTGAGACTTCAGGTCCCGGAGGACGATGCCAAGGGAGTGGAGATGCAGTATACCACAGGTCATTTGGGTACCTAGAATAACACCCTGCTCATGGCCAGTCCCTGAGGGCCTACATCATAGATGCGGAACTTGAGGTCTCCCCCATTCATTAGGTTCATGACCAGGCAGAGATGGGACTTGCTTTCATAGGCATAAGCAGGAGAGACAGTAAAAGAGCTGCTGATTCTCTCCAAGACTTCCTTTTCTGAGAGAGCCATCTTCTCACCATTTTTCTTCTTTAGTCACTTCTTGTCCAGTTTCTTGAAGACATACATCTTGCCAGTGTTTTTCACCTGAACAGCACAAACCTTAAAGACTAGAAAGAAAGAGAGATGACAAGATTGAAGTACAAAGCACTGCAGAGAAAAAGAGGAAATGATAAGAAGGGCGGAGGGGGTGGAAATCAGCCAAGGTGAAAAGTTGGCAGATTTTTGAGAAAAGAGAAGATGTAAGTAAGAAGAGTTCTTCAAGAAAGGGCTGCTACCACAATAAGTACCACTTCATTTCCACCAGATGAGCCATAAACAAACAAACAAATAAATGGAACAATAAAGAGTATGGAGATAAGCAGTAGCTGGAATTAGTGTTGGTAAGGATGTAGAAACATTGGAGCCCTCATGCATTGCTGGTGGGAATGGAAAATGAGGAAGTATTTGGTTGTTCCTCAAAAGCTTGAACATAAAATTGCCATATGACTCAGCAAGCCACTCCTAAGAATATACACCAGAGAAATGAAAAGAGGTCGTCAAGCAAATACTTACACATGAATGTTCATAGTAGCATTGTTCACAACAACCAAAGGCTGGAGACAACTCTAGTGTGTATCAGCAGATGAACGGATAAGCAAAATGGAGGAAGTCCATATGACAGCATATTATTCAGTCATTGAAAGGAACCAAGTACTTATATAAGGGATAACATGAACCTCCAAAATATTATGCTGAGTGAAAGAAGTCAGACAACAAGGTCACATGTTGTAGGATTTCACTTTGATGAAACATTAGAATAGGCAAATCCTTAGAGCCAGATTGCCAGGTCTGGGAGGGGAGAGTGGGGAGTAATTGTTTTGCAGGGAGATGAACATGTGGAATTAGAAAGAGGTGAAGGCTACACAATGTTGTGAATGTACTAAATGTATCTGAATTGTATTCTTAAAATGGTTAATGGCAAATTTCATGGTATTTATCTTAACACTTTCTTTTCCTACTTGAAAAAGAAGAAAGAGCAGGACATGGCAGTGGTGCAAATACTTTATGATAGTCTCTTAGCTGTC
The DNA here is from genome assembly GCA_004363575.1 of Solenodon paradoxus. Classification (NCBI taxonomy): domain Eukaryota; kingdom Metazoa; phylum Chordata; class Mammalia; order Eulipotyphla; family Solenodontidae; genus Solenodon; species Solenodon paradoxus. Next base: position 100,730 of record RJWH01001147.1, on the reverse strand, counting down.
CGAAGTTTTCTGGAAATTACCTCCATTACTACAAAAAGGAGAAAGAGAGATCCCTGGTCTATTTTGCTATCATTGTCCAAGGTCAAGGTGGGCCAGAGAATCTCAGTGTGTTTCTGGCTCAGACTCCATAATAAAGATTCTCGGTCAATTCCACAAGACGTCATTCTCATTTTATTTCACACGGTAGTCAGATAGAAGGAAGAGGTGAAAGTAAGATAGAAAGTCTCCACATTTGGCACTGAAATTTGTTCTAAGTTCCCTTGGCTTAACAAAACTCTTGTAGCCTTCACCTCCCAGCCTGGTAATTCGGAAACACTTACCTCCCCAAAACCACCTTTCCCCAGCACTCGGAACTCAGTGAAGTTCTTCTCTGAGACTGCCTGCGTCCCAAAGCCTTTCCACTGCAGAAACTTGTTCTAGAAGAAGCTGGCCAGGAAGTCTCTGAAGGCTGGTCCTGCAAGAAGACCGTGGCCTCAGCTTTGGCCAGTGCCACCAGAGTGGCTCACTCCTCCTCGGTGGTGGCTGCTTGGCACTTGGTGGTCAGAGCTGGGCTGAGGAAAGGGTGTGGGTGACCTTGGCCAGCGCAGCCACATAGGTTGCCAGCAGACCTTTCAGTGTGCTACTCTTGGCAGGGCCCTCCTCAGCCAGTCCTGCAATCCTTCAAGGAAGGCTGCAGCCTCTCGGCACGCAGGGCACAAAGTGTCTACAAAGTCTCCGAAGAAGCAGTGGCCGATGGGCTGCTGCTCACACAGGCTGTGAAAGTCCTGGGGGAGGGCCTGGTGCAGTGGATCGCAGCACCGGTGCAGTGGATCGCCGCACCGGTGCAGTGGATCGCAGCACCGGTGCAGTGGATCGCAGCACTGCCGCAGCTCCCTGTGGTCACCTACAGGTAGGCCATATTGGCAATCAGGTTGTCTAGGCACCTCCATGTCCACCATGGCTGAGCAAAGGGGCCTGCTCCCAGAAAAAGAAAAGAAGTCCTGAGGGACGTCTGAGGGCCAGGGGGCTGGTTTCCCTTCCCAAGTTCTAACTTCAGGGGATTTATGGCCAGCCCTCTAGCCTGCTGTGGGGCTGGTAGAGGCTGCAGAAAGAGTTTTCTCTTATAAGAAGCTTTGCTGGCCATGTATAGCCTGATGGGAGGTTGGGGAGTGGAGGGGCAAATCACAGGTCATGCTCCCATTCCCAAAGGGGAAAGAATCCCCACACCTGCAAGGTGTTCTTGCTCATTGTGGGGCCTTTCTCGTACACACGGCTTCCCTGAATGCAAAGCTACCAATTTTCAAATAAGTTGGTACATTCTTCATTGAGGACAGTAGTATTTTCTTTTCTTCTTTCTTTCTTTTCTTTTTCTTTTTTTCCTAAGGAAAGGTGCAAGTGGGAATGAAGGCTAGTAGGCTGTAGGCAGGGAGAGAGGAGGAAGAAGCATTTCTTTATTTTAGTTTTATTTAGATGGTCACGCCAGTTGCTTTCCCCCAGGTTCTGGACTTGAACCCAAGGGTATGTGGCTTGTGATTGACCTAACCGCTGCTCCACTAGGGCACACCTTTTCTTCCTTTTTAAATTTTATACTTATTGAGGTAACTTTGCTTTACAAAATAATATAAACCCATAGATTCAGGTTCCCATTCCTCAAATGTATGTCTATATACACTGTCCATCACCAAATTACCTAGAGTTCTCATTGAGGGCAGCCATATTTTTAACATTTTCTCATTCTCCATGTTTCCTGTTAGGTCAAGCTGTGTAAACTCCCAGAGACAGCAGAGAGGTTTTCCTCTTTGTGTCTACCTGTATGGCACAAAGCAGGTTAGAAGGGGTACTTTGAACTCTGAGTCTGAGACATGTTTCCAGGGGCCCTTGAGGACCTAAGTCATGGCCCTCAGAGTGGGTTGTGGCTTCCCACAGTTGGTCATACCCTGAACAGCATGCAGAGATCCCCCCAGCTATGACTTCCTTAGTTCTGAGTAGTCTGTGACCTAAAGAGACCTGGGTGAGGAAAGGGGGTGTCACCTTGACTCTCCGAACATCCCACAAAGTGACATGAGTAGAAGAGACACACTTCATGGCATAAGATGACAGTGCTTCCAAGGGCACACCAGCAAGTGAGATCTGAATGCAAAGGGGCCATGCTTCTTTGTGCTGAGACACACCGGAGCAATGAAATTTTAGATATAGCCCTGGATACCTTTGCTCATTCTCCCTGGGGAAGCCAGGAAGCATCATTTTACAGAGATCACTTAGAGTCATCTCCTCACAAAGCACACAAATTGGTTTAGACAGCGATCGGGCTAAGAACCTCTGCTCCAAAAATAACACTTATGTCCCACAGAGAAAGAATACTCAGGCTTTTCCTTCACAAGCAAAGTTAAGGCTGTTTAAAAACAAAGTCATTCAGTAATATGCCAGTGAGTTTCAAAGGGGGGGGGGGGAGAGAGAGAGAGAGAGAGAGAGAGAGAGAGAGAGAGAGAGAGAGAGAGAGAGAGAGAAAGAGATGCCTAGTCTTTTTCCAAACAAACAACTTTTAGCACACTGTCAAAACACCTTCATGACTGCTGCAGTCTGCCTGTCAGAGCCTGCCGACCATTTCCCACAGCAGATACACACTTGGCCTCAAGCTACCAGGTCTTATGTAATAAACTCGTGGGTGCCCTTTGGCTTCCCACTGCTGTGCTGTAAATCCTCACCCCTATGAGAGAGGTGGGCTATCTGCATGAGTTGCTCAGAATCAAGCCACATGCTTTGAAGCCTATACAAGCTGGGTTGGTCCTTTTTAATAATCTGAAGAAATCAAGGACACTTAGTTGATTAAAATTTGTTGAATACAAAGTTATCTCAACAACTATTAAATTGAAAATTTGTTGAATAATGAAAAGAGAAGAGATGGAAGTAGACTATTGTTTCAATAAGGTCACAGAATTTTCTCATATTTAGTTTTCAAGCTCTTTGTTTTTTCTATTGAAATATTGAATAACAAGCTTAGTTGGTGGTCCTATTAGATTTTCTTTAATAGAATTGTAAACTGAAGTTTTCATAGTGAAATTAGAAGAAATGATGCACAAGGTATTTTCAGAGAAAAAGTATAAAAAGCATATACAGGTGCTCCCTGGTAGAATAATGGTTAGGTCTGCTACCTCCAAAGGAGTGCAGTCCATGACCATTCCAAAGACCCAAGTTTGCATCCCAAGTGGGAGGAACAAACAATATGCACAGCAAAATAAAAAATAAATCAAAACGTTTCTCCTTTCTCTCTCTGCCTGCCTGCCTGTTTGACTACTTGCCTTCATTCCTGCCTGCATCTTTCCTTTTTTTTTAAAAAAGCCATATGCAAGGCATAAAAATCACCATTTTAAGAGATCTTTTTCCTTATGAAAAACATCAGACATGCAGAAAAGTAGAGATAATAGCAAAATAAACTTCCTTATGTATGAATCACCCAACTTTATTCTCAGCATTATCAGCATTTTACCAGTTTTATTCCTTTCTTACCTCAGACATACATACACACACACACAAACACCACTTTTTTCTCTTCTAAGAGAGGAAGAAAGGTAGAGGAGAAAGAAGCATTTTAAAGGAAAGAAAGAAGAGAAGGCAGAAGAACTTCTATTTATTTGTTTTTAGTTACTGTCTAGAACCCCTGCCCACGGTCTACACCACAGTTGCAGGGCTAGTGCCTGAGCCACACACCACTTTTGCTTTGTTTTAAAAACTCGCTTCTTTTGGAGATTTAAATTATTTTAGATTCATAGCAAAATTGAGAAGTTACAGAGATTTCACATATCTCACCTGTCCCCACACGTGTATAGCCTCCTCCCACCATCAATATCCCCCTTCCCTCTGGCATATTTATTACAATTAATGAGCATACGCTGACATATTATAATCACCCAAAGTCCATAGTTTACATTAAGACTCTTCCCAACACTTTTTCTTTTGCTGGAGTATTTTAAAGAAAATTCCCTCTCACTACATCAGTAAATACTTCTGTATTTTATATTCATCTATATCTCTAGATATATTTATATGTATGAGTAAATTAATATATTAATGCATATGTATGTATGTATATATACTGTATATTACACATGTATACTATATATCACATCTTTATAGTTTATATAATATAAACAACTAGGGGTTGATGAAATAGTTCAGAGATTAACTCCAGTAGAAAGCTGATTTCTCCCCTAGGGACAAAGGGAGGAGGATCTGTGTTCCCAGAGCCTGTGAGCTGGAAGCACTCATGGGCTATGGAATCACAATGGAGGCTGAGTCTGTTGAATAGTATGTTCAAGTCCTAAACTCTAGTACCAGTGATGTGACCTTATTTGGAAACAGGGACTTTGCAAATTTAACCAAGTTGAAATGAGTTCATGCAAAATCCAATTATAAGTAATACTGACATCTTTTTAAGAGAAAGGAGAGAGAGACTTGGATATAAACAGAGAGGACACAGAGAGAAGGCCAAATGAAGAGGGAAGCAGAGAGTGGAGTGGCGCATTCACAAACCAAGGACGGCCACAGGTGCACACTACCACCAGGAGCAGGAAAGAGTCAGAAAACAGACTTTCCCACATTGTCTTCCAAAGGAAACCACCCTACTAACACCTTGGTTTTGAACTTATGATCTGAACTATGAGGAATAAATATCACTTGTTTTAAGCCACTCAATTTATGGCCATTTTCTATAATAGTCACAGGAAAGAAATACAAAGATTGTCTGGTAGGAGCTGGGACCAGCAAAAGTGAAGTTGTCTAGTGGGAGCCGAAATATTGACAACACAGCTACTGCCAGAGATGCTATATGAGGTTGAGAGGAGGAGGGATGTCCTGGCATCTGTGTCTATTGGTAGGAGCTGGCCAGAAGCCAGAAAACAAGTGTTATCAACTGAATTGTCCCACAAATTCATTTGTTGAAAACTTAACCACCAGTGTCATTGTACTTGAAGATGGAGTGTCACTAGGCAATTAAAATAAAATGGGTCATAAGGGACTCTAGGGAAGATGGCCTTCTAAGAAGAAGATCCTTCTCTCTCTCTACCCCTCTGCCCCCACTTTCCTTGTAAGTACACAGTAAGAAGGTGGCCGGCCATCTCTGAGCCAGGAAGAGGGCTTTCATCAGAACCAAACCCTGTTAGCACTCTGATGTCAGACTCCGAGCTTCCAGAATGGTGGGGAAATACATCTGTTGTTTAAGCCACCAGTCTGTGGTGTTTTCTTATGGCAGCCTGAGCTGACTACGACAGCCAGGGAGGCTGGGAGGTGAGTCCCCTGAGATCCAGATCAGAGAAGGACAAAGTCAGAGGAAGTAATAGAACAAACGGGATAGCTCTCAGCCTGTCATCACCCCTAACACAATTCCCAATACTTCCTTAATATAATCTAATATCCAGAAATAAATTTTTATGTGTTTACCTAAAATTCACACATAATTTTCTGGGTATGCTTTTCATTGATCTGTTCAGTTTATTCATTGAGGTGGGGGGAGGGGGGGGAGAGAGAGAGAGAGAGAGAGAGAGAGAGAGAGAGAGAGAAAGAGAGAGCCTATTATGTATCATACACAATTATTCTAGGCAATGTATATGCCACCCTCCCTCCCTTTTTTTTTGGAGGTAATTTTTATTTCAAAAACAATGTAAGTTTTAGATGTACAGATTCACTCTTCAAGATGAATTTCTAATGCACTCAAATAAAAATTCTCTGGAGGAGCAGGTTATAGGGCAGATCAAAAACTCGGCCAATTAAAGGTGCACTACTTAGGAGAGGGTCTTAAATAGGTGGCTGGATGTGTATGTGTTGAATCCAGTAGAGGGTCCCATTGGAGCCACAGGGTATATAAATGACATTTAAAACTGTGGGACTGGATGTGACACTCTCAGGATAAGAGCAAAGACAGAGTCAAGCATGTTAAAAGGGCAATTAGGTAGAAGGAAAGTCAGCAGAGGAGGGAATCCTAGATGCCAAGTGAAGCATTGTCAAGGCAGAGACTTACTGGGGTCAAGCAAAGAAAGTCCTTCTTGTTGAACTATATATATTGGTTTCATTGTGCCACTGAAAACGAGCATTAAATGGGGCAAAAATGTTGATTTTATTTATAAAAGTGGTCACTTAAACTTAGTTGTTCATTTTGACCCAGTTCTTGGGCTGTATGTGTACTGTGCCCAGTCATGGGCTTAACCCCTGAGCTTCCAGGGCACACCAAAAGTGGCTATTTATAAATGAGACAAAATACTATGCTTAAAGGGGAACAAAAAAACAAACCTGCAGTGTTGTCTGGTGGCACATCAGCATTTATTCTTTGGGCAGGTAAAAAGAATTATTTCTGAGGTTCAGTTTTCAGTTGCAAACTTGACTGAAATGTTGTTGGTTATCATGATCAAGGATATTTGAAACCGCTACTGTGTTGTGCTGCACATTTGGGGGTGGGGGGCAAAGCTACCCTGTTCTTGGCTAACAATCATTAAATATACTATTTTAATAAGAGATTGAAACAAAATAAAAATCAGCAATTTGGAGCTCTCTTGACAGGAGCAGTTTTAATGGAGTAGTGGGATGAAATCCTTACTAGACTCGGTTCAGTAAAGAAAGGCAGGAAATAAATAAATTGGAGGCAGTATAAGCTACTTTTTGAGCTTCGTTCAAGGGTATGACCAACCTGAATGAGTGGCCAAGATAGGGGTGGAGAGCACAGGATCACTGGAGGAAAGGAGGTGGTGATAGATCAAGGGATTAAAGCATCAGCTGTGTGAATATGGAAATCACCAAGAAGTATCCAAAGGGTAGTAATGGGACTGGGACACTGGAGAAACTGAAGTGGGTGGTGTCTAAGGATTTTCAAGACAAAGCAGGGTGTTTTTAGGGAGGGAAGCAGCAGCGAGGAGGAAGGAAGACATCTCGAACATGTTCAGGTCCAGTGTGAGGGGGGCCAGAAGGTATCAGAAGTGGTGTCCTCAGGGGAAAATCAGGTTTTAGTGAAAAGAAAAAAGAGGAGCAAACTTCCAAAAAAAGGGAGAGGATGAAGGACATTTTTTTGGCCTATATATGAGAGGACACAGAGAATTCCAGAACTTGGGGAGAAGTGGGAGATGAAGGAGTTAAAAGGGGATATGAAGGACTATTTGGGATTAAATTGAGGAGAATGTGGGTGGTCTGGGAAGCCTGGGTTACTTGTGCTGACTGATCTAACTAGGGAGGAAGCAGGACAAGACGAATGATTTCAAACCAGATGGCAGTAGCCAGGACCTGAGTGCTGGGGCAGAGAGGCATGCAGGAGCCACCCACTGAACTACTGCTGCCCTAGATGAGAGAAGTCCATTTATAGCACTTAGGCCCTCTCCTGCACCCGTCCAAGTAGGGAGAACTGGCAGAGGATTCCTTTGGCTGAACTGGGAGGATTTGGGGCTATTGCATGGTTGGATGGTGGATTTAAGGGTTGGATGGTGGATTTCAGGACTGTGGGTAGACCTAGAAAAGGGGTTTCAAGAGTAACTTTTACTTTGCATCCACTTTATCAATTTAACACCAGGGCTTCAATGGTGTTGGGAGGATTCCAGAACTCATAAGCTTTGTTAGGGTGTCTGTACACACTCACACGATGTTAGTTCTGGGTCATCAGTCTGACAGAAACCCTGCACTATAATCTCAGGGATATATTAATCAAGGGTTATTTTAAGTATAAAGTATGAAAAGGATTCAAGACCATATCTTTTATCCTTAGGGAGATCTAAGTCTGATAGTAAAGTCTGGAATTAGTGTTAGAGTTCAGAGTTCAGGGAGGAATTTCGGGCCACACTAAAATTTCTATCCTATAACTGGGTGCAGCTCAAAGAGTTTGTACATTTGAAGCCCTAAAAAAACATTCTAGAAGAGAGTTGGAGTGACTAAAACATTTCTCCTTTGAAAAAAATCTCTTCTTCCATTACTTATTTCTTCTACATTTTGATAAACTTCTTGAAAATGTAGCACTTCTAATGAACTCCAAAGAGCTTTCTCAGATTATCTCCACAGGGGACCAGAACAAGATGAAAACACAATTATTTTGATTTGAGTGCTTTCTTCAACAGTTGAACAATAAGACAAATGGAACAACCATTAATGCATTTTCTCATTTTCTATTTAGTAGAAAATATAAAAGGGTGTGTTGGGCGTGGTCTTAAATGATAATTTCCATTTCTTATTTTTTTTGAGTACACAGTTTGATGAGTTTGATAAATGTATACACTCATGTACCCATCACCCAAATCAATTAGATAACATTTCAATTATGATAGAAAGTGTTCCTGTGCCCCTTTCCAGTCATTACCTGCAATGAGAAGCAACGGCTCTTCTAATTCCTATGACAATAAATCAGATTTACCTGTTCTTGAACTTAATATAAACAGAATCATAGCTAAATATTTTTTGTGCCTGAATTCTTTAGTTCAACATGTTTTGAGATTCATCCACATTGCATCATGTATCAGTAACATATATATATATATTTTCATTTTTTATTTGACTGCTGAGTCATAGTATGCCATTATACTTCTATTGATGAATAATTGGGTTGTTTCCAGTTTGGGGCTGTTACAAATAGGAAGAAAAAGTGGCCTTGCATATTCATCTGTCCTTTGTGGATACGTTTTCTTTTCTCTTGGGCAAATATCTGGGAATAGTTGTTGGGACATAGGGTAAATATGTATTTCACATTTTAAGATATTGCCTTATTCTTTACCAAAGTGACTGTTTCATTTTTCATTCCCAGTAGCAAAGTAGCTGTTGTTATTAGTTTTTTAAACTTAAGCTATTCTAGGGGTGTGTGTGGCAGTATTTCATCATGATTTTAACTTGCATTTCTAATCAGGAACATTAGGCACCTTTTCATGTACTAACTGCCTATCTGTTTGACTTCTTTTGTAAAGTATCTTTTCAATTCTTTTGCCTAAATACCCAGCCCTTTAAGATGTTGTTGAGGATATGGCATCATCAGGCAGTATACTGATGACCAACCATGTTCCTTAATAGAGAAGCCAAGTGTTGTACAGACATTGAGACAGAGAAGACAGAAGATAATTAGAACAGTTCATTAGATTTAGATCTTTCCAAACAGTTGAAAATTTTCAGGACAGTTGTAGAAGTAACCATTTTAATTTGTAATAAGGACACATGTGCTATATTTCAGTTCAGCTTCAAAATACAAAGAATGATACTCTATAATTCCTGTATAAAATTAGAGTTGGGGGAAATATCTAAGAGAGGTGGTAATAGTACATACAGTATTTTTTTTTTTACATAGAATTGTGAGCTAATTGTGAGCTTATTCAAGGACCATCCAAATTGGTGTCTCATTGGACATATACTAAAGGTCCATTAACATGTTTTGCTTTATAAGCTAGCACATTAAGAAATGTAGACACAAAGATATCACTTCACAGATAAACATGAACTCTAAGATCCTTTCCAATTCTAAGATTCTATGGAAAAAAAGTACTCATAGAAGTAATGCCCAATGTTAACAGTAACAGTAATTGTTAATACTAAACTTGGCAGATAGTACCTTACTTTTTCCCTTATCTTCTGCTACTGTAAAAGTTGGAAAGTAAAATACTTTATCTCCCACTTTCCTTTGCCACTAGAAGTGGCTGCATGGTGTAATTTTGGACAATGGGGTATAGAACAAAGACACTGGAGAGCGCAACCTGCCCAAGTAAAAGCCAAAGTCTTGCTAAAGAAAACAAATCCTTTTGCCCTTCACTTTTCCCCAATAATGTTATCTTGGAACCAGGAGAATGAGACTTCCTGCTGAAATTGTCAGGAACAGAGCAAGAGAGATTTTCCTCTTTTATAAGGCCATCAATTCTATTACATTAGGGCTTCAATTTTATAACCTCATTTACAAACATAACTCTTACAGGCAACATTACAAATAGCATAGCCTTTTTAAAGATCATTCTTGGTGTGCCCTGGCAGATTAGGAGTTAGATGCAGTTCACGAACATCCTGGGTTTGCATCCTGGGACTGGTGGAAACAACCAAGATGAACAACTAAATAAAACGCCTCTTCCTCCTCTTTCTTCCTGCCTGCCTGCCTCCGTTCACATTACTTCCTTCTTGTGCCTTTCTTTTTTCCTTTTTTAAAGACCATTCTCTAATGAAGGCATGGTTCTAGTCAGCTAACATGTTAATTCATTTAATCTTCATAGTAGTTCTAGGAACTAAATGGCACTTACCCCCCATTTTAGCTGAAGAAAATAGCCACAGAAAAGTTAAAGAATTTGCGCAAAATCACAGTTTGCCAACAATAGTCAAACCAGGTTGAGTAACACCACTCTGCTGGTAGTCAATCTAGGAGAAGCAGGTTCTGTTCTGGCTGGCTCAGGTGTATCTTGACAAGAGAAAGCAGCAGGTTGGCTGTAAAGCTCACATCTGCTCTGAATGACTGTTAAGACCAAAATTGAAGGTTAATCAAATGGTCAAAAACGGACTTGCAAGATTCCAGTTAAATATTTCTATTAAGACGGAAAATTAAAATTGAGAGCTCACGATCTGCAAAACCCCTTAATATAAAATGTGGAAATCATGTTGACCCAATAATTAGAAAAAGTTTTAGCCAGTGAGTCATTAAGGCCTTGTTTCTCTTCTTTATAAAAACTCAGTGCTACAAGTACTGTTTATAATGATGAACTGCTTATAAAATTTTTATTGAGAAGTTAGGTATGCCTTACCTAACTAACAACACATTATTTTTGAAATGCTACCTCTATTAAAGGAGTTTCAAAAAATGACTAACATGAAATAACAGTAACACCATGTAATAAAAACTTGTTCTACTTTAATTCATTTAGTATTAATCATTTGTTTTTTCAATCCTCAAACTAGTGAGGTATTATTTTTACTACATGGCACATGAGGAACCAGAAATAGAAAGTCACTCACAACCATTCTAGAGTCTCAGCTCTCAGCACTAAGCTGGATATCAAATGCAGAGAAGATACTTTCCCTTAAGACATTTTATTGAACAAAGCCTAACATCAAGGAAGTACTTCTATGCAAACATTTTTCATATAATTTATTCTATTTAAATGTTCAACATAAAAGTTTAACATTTAAAATATTTGTACTTTAGTGCCACTTTTCCCTTATATCCAAATCAGTGATCAGTGTTTTACCTTTGAATAATTTTTTAAACAAGATCTTGCTAAACAAATTTATTTTTTTTTTAAACTTTTTAAAGAGAGGAAGGACGGGAGATGAAGTAGCTGAAGGAAAGAAACATTTTTACTTTAGTTTTGGTTTTTCACCTTGGTCTCAGGTTGAGAACCCAGGACCGTGGGTTTTACATGGTTTGCATGCCAGTGTCTCAGGCAACTGAGCGACAAGAGCACACCCAATAGAAATTTTCTTATTTTCACTCTAAAGCATTACCCCAAAACAATGTTTGACAGTAACTTAAAAAAGCAACACTTTTTTTTTTGTTTACACTTCTGGCTCTGGGATACCAACCTGGGTCCAGGTCCATGGACTTTACAAAGTATTTTTTAAGCTACCTTTCTTAGCATACGTCTATTAAAATTCTAAAGGAAAATTTTAACCTATTTTTTGTTCCTAAATAGTTCGATATTAATTTCAGCTAGATGAAACAACTTTTGAGTTTACGCTTTCAGCCTAGAAGACTGTTCAGTGACTACTCATAAATCATGTGTGTCCTAGGTATTAAATACTAATACCAGGATGAATAACTAAGTAAAAAAATAAAGTGCTTTTTCCTTTTCTGCCTGCTTGTCTGCCTCTGTTCACCTTCGTTCCTGCCTGCACCTTTCCTTTAAAAAAACATTAAAAACATTAAAAATAAATAAATAAAAAAATTAAAAACCCTTCTTACCTTTTAAATTATTGTCATTGTAGGATGTTTCTGGTAAGAAAAGTATACATAGTAGTTGCCTGTATAAGCTAGACCATTGATCCCAAAGAAGCCAACACTTCTTCTAAAGAAGTTTTGGAAATGTGAGCTTTTTTTTGAATAAGACAAAGATTGACAGCACCATAGCACTTGGTGGGTGGGGACCAGGGAAGGCCAAAGTCTTACAAGGTAACTTCAGTATCCTGTGTGCTTGCACAATGTCCATTAATTCGAAAGTACCAGAAAAATCTGTTTATGACTATCTGAACTTAGACCCTAACTTTTTACATATGAAGTAATTTGTTTGCACAGCTTTAAAATTCATTGGTTTCCAAATGTGTAACAGGTGAATAAAAAGATCATACATTTAGAACTTTACTATGCATGACCCACCACTTGGGAGTAAAATGTGTTCTCATCAATGGAAATGCTTCTTGAGATTCTGAGTCACACTGTTCACATGTAGTCACACACACACCCCCCCAGCCTACTACATTATGTCTTCTGGTATAATTATGCCCAAACATTTACAAACAGAAACACAAATGAATTAAACTTTACTTTTATTTCTATTTTGTATTATATACATTTGATTATGTGTGGAGACATTTATGAATTTCACTGCAGGATAGCAAAAGGGATTTGTTCTTTCTAAAAAAAGCAGCAATGGGTTTGAGAGGGTGAGAGTTACTAAATTAGATGTCAGCTTTAATAGAAGAAGGCAACTTGCATAGATTGGAAAGTTAAACAGCTAAAGTTGATAAAGGTCCTTTTCTAATATACTAGGTAAAACAAAATTCAAAATCATCTCATCAAATGGAAAAAAAATCTGTTCAGTGCTTTAACTTCTACATTACAATCATAATTATCACAGTGTGTCATTTCTGATGAAATGACATGTATGTACTAAACTTTCAGAAGGTTATGCAGATGAATTGGTATCATCCCAGGATGGGTAATCAGTGTTACTTTGTTCCGATTCTGCTTCCTATTCTATCCTCCAAGGCTGATGTATAATAGAAACAGCTTTGTTAGGTGGTTTTGCTATATGGAAAATCAGCTTAATACCATCATATTTCACATTTCACTTACATAAGTCATACTGACCAAAATAACTTGACATTCTTATTATTGCTGTCTTCACTGTAAAGCCAAATATTTAGCTCACATTTTATATATACAACCTTTTAACAAAGTCAAATAAAAAGTTGCTAAAATAGTTCATTGCACAATGATAAACACATTCAATGGTCAAACATATTTGTATAACTTATCTTTTTCAGTAGACAGTTGTAAAAAAATATACAAAAAGGCAAAAATGTTCAGAGAAATCTGAATGGTAGACAATGTGAAAAAAAGAATTCTATTTTTTAATTTTACTATTTCATTTTAATACTCTTGTATGTATTCACATTCCTTAGACTTTAAAAGAAGACAACTAGTAAACTTTGAAGCTGCAGAAATTAAGATTTTAATTTTTGAAATTCATAACAGAAGCCTCTTATGGGAAAAAAAAAAATGAATGAGCCTCCACTAAATGTGAATGAGCTTAATAAAATTCAAGTATTTTCTTGCACTTACATGTTTCCAGGTAGTAAACTTAAAATTTTACTATTGCCAAATGAAAGTGTATATGAATATTTTTCAAATTAAATGAAAACATTCACTTCACAAATATGCTTAAGGTTGTGCATAAAAGCGCAAGGATAATTCAAATAAACAGAAGAAACCATTTATTAAAACACTGTGATAAACTTTTTGATTCCATGCTAGAGGTAAACATTTCCCCCTCACTAATATTCCACTTAAAACACAGTTAAACTATACCATAATCTGACCAGAAACTGAAAATACTCCTGCCCTTTATCATTCAATGACAGAACCACAGGGTGAGTGCAGTTTTAGGTTTTCTTAATCAGTCCAAGAGGAGGATGACCTAAAAGACCACTGAAATTCCACCTGTCGAAGAGTTAAAAGTTATATACCCTGTTTACTGGTTCAAACTTAAAATTCTCATTATATCAAATAAAGATTTCATAAACTACCTTCCTCCCCCACCACAATAAAATATCAGGAACAAATTAAGGATAAGAGCTGGGTTTTAACTGCACTTTATTGGTTACTATAACATTGTCTTTTTAAAAACTAATCAACCAGCCATAAGCATGCAAAGAGTTCTCTTCTGAATGAACTGCTTCCACAGCCCCTTGGATATCAATTAATTATATAGGTCATTCAATCTGTAGTTCTCATTTCCTTTTGCAGCACTCAAAGCAATGTGCATGACACATATAACAGAAGTAGGGAAGACCACCTCTAATAAATTATCTTCTTAACTGCAGAGAATTTCTACAACAAAATTGACAATATGCTAAACCAAGCTGTTGATGAATCCCAAAGGACCATCGATCCATCTCTTTCTATTGAAGAATTAGTTCCCTGGAGTGTTCCAGACTTTGTAGGGTATCTGATGACAAGATCTACCAGGGTTCCAAACAACAGCACCAAGAACACAACACCTTCTTCTGTTCTCACTTGCCGATTCTTTGGACTACCCAGTCCTGCTGGCAGAGAGGGCAACGATTGTTTTGTTTCACCCACAGGGACATGCAGCAGTTATGGAAGGAATGATTACATTCTCCCCAGACCACTGAAAGAAAAGGAAAAAAAAATTGCATTACATATTTCTATTGAAATGACTGAGCTCAAATTTAGAGACTGTTTTCTATTATGAATAATAATCATGGCTTATAATCTTGAATAAGATGGTTAATTGGTCAAAACATATTTTTTATTTATAAAGAGAAAAGGCAATATGCTATAGTTGTCCGCAGTTCCTACTCTATATGCTGTCCCAGCTCTATATGCTGTCTTCCTGAAGCTAGATTTAAGGACATGAGGCTTCCTTAGATTCCAGACAGATTTACTCAGTTACATACTAATCTTGAAGACCTTTTATGCTTTATTTTATTGAGGAATGTCCTTCTAATTTAATTTGCCCAGAATAATGAGTTTTAAATGTTTTCTGTTCATGTTAGGTTATTATAAGTCGAAGGCATGCTTTACTCTTAATATTATCTGTTTACTTCAACAGAATTGCTTTTTACAACTGCTGATGAACTGTGCTGCTATCTATAAGCAGTGCAATTCCTTTTGTGACAAACAGAATGAAACTTTCAAAGTGGCTGGTTGGAAAATGAAATCTCTGTGATCAAAGCTAGCTGGCCTACACCACACAATTACTAAATTAAAGTATTTTTTTAAACAAACAGCATAAATCCAAAAATTCAGACCAAGAAAACACCCGCAGAAGAAGAATTGATTATTTATTTCAGACATGATCAGAGTAAACTTTTTTTAAAAGGAAAGGTACAAGCAAGATAAAGGCAAGTAGGTGGGCAGGAAGAGAAAGGAGGAGGAAGCATCTTTATTTTATTTAGTTGCTCATGCTGGTTTTCTCTTTCCCACCCCTACCCAGGACCCAGGACTTGAACCCAAGGGTTCAAGTGTCTCAAACACAGGCTTCATTTATCCCTTGCTAGGCCAACTGAGCTATATTGTAACAGAATAAGACATGAAATAGAAAAAAAAAAAAAAAAAAGAGAAATTTATAACAACTGGCTGTAGGGATAGGAACTAAGGAAGAAAACATTCTAAGCACTTCAGGAGAAAGATACTGTATTTGATCAAAACTATATATATTGTTATTAAGAAGCTGCATGTAAACCATGCAAATACTAAGTTAATCTTTCATTCTAGGAAAACTTGTAAACACTTTTATATAGCAATCAAAAAGGAATAACTTCAAGAACTAGGACAAAAATTTCTGAACTATTTAATATTTTTTAGCCTAAGATAACTTCCATAAGTCCAAGACTATAAAGAATATTTAATACATTTTTATATAGTTAATTCTAAAAAAAATTTGAGACTTAGAATTTTTCCTAAGCTAAAAAGTTAAATACTGCATCATCAAAAAGTTCTGAAAACAGAAATGCTTTTGTTAGCATAAAATCCTACCCAAACTGACCTATTACATAGCCAAAAATTAAATGTTTTGGCAAATTCCTTCTACTTTATAATTTTCCTCTTAACAGAATTATTATTATTTTTTTAATCAAAATGTTTACTCTGGGCATGCCCTGATGGAGCACTGGTTAGGTCAGTTGCCTCCAAAGGAACAGCCACATACCCTTGGGTTCAAGTCCTGGGTCCTGGGTAGGGGTGGGGAAGAGAAAACCAGCATGAACAACTAAATAAAATAAAGATGCTTCCTCCTCCTTTCTCTTCCTGCCCACCTACTTGCCTTTATCTTGCTTGTACCTTTCCTTTTAAAAAAAAAGTTTACTCTGATCATGTCTGAAATAAATAATCAATTCTTCTTGATTATAGACAATACAAAGACTTACAGAATAATTCCATTATGGCCCTTTGAGAACCAATATATTTTATATTAATAAAGGATCACTGATTTACAGTTTGTTTTGTTGTATTGATAAAGTCAATCTTAACTGCAAATTCAAACATCCCCACTGAGAGAAAACCTTCAGTTGAAAAAGCAGGAGAATGAAATTACAACATACCAACACAATCCTCTTGTTTGTTTTCAGCTTGACATCTAAGACAGGCAT
The DNA here is from genome assembly GCA_004363575.1 of Solenodon paradoxus. Classification (NCBI taxonomy): domain Eukaryota; kingdom Metazoa; phylum Chordata; class Mammalia; order Eulipotyphla; family Solenodontidae; genus Solenodon; species Solenodon paradoxus. The sequence continues at coordinate 84,221 of RJWH01001147.1, read as the reverse complement.
CTAAAAGTAAACAAACAGCAATTCTCATTCTGATGCTCAGAAAGCAATTTTTAAAACCTAGACACTTCAAAGTCAAAAGCCCAAAGGGTTAGAGTTGGATATAAAAGACTCATAGTATTACTATCACATCTAAACATAACTGTTTAAAGATGAATAAAGTATAGGCGTGCTACTAATTTATGACCAGGAACAAGGGCTACCAATCCTCTATTTTTCTGAAGTACTACGGTGGATGCAACCACCAGAGAAAACAATGCTATTCTCCAGTATATTACAAGCTATTAGAAGCTCACAGGGCTGCTCACAAGACACTCTTAAAATCAAGTTTATCTGGGACTGGATGAAATTGGAAGTTTTTATTATATTCTTTCTTAAAATGTGGAATGAGTGACAGTATAAACTATATAAAATTGAATTACAATTAATTTTTTTAAAAACACTAAATATTAGGCTCTCTTTTTTTGCCTAAGAAAATTCTCCCTTTTCAGGTAAGTCTGAATCCAAGGCATTTACTCAACAACAGCAAAGTTTTTTAAATAAATTACTCGGAAGCAAGTGATGGGAATGAGAACATAAAGAATATACTATGTTTTCAAAGCTCAAGCTATACTACAATTTGATTGATGAGGGAAGCAATACAGAGCATTTTAGGAACAAATAAAATGGATTTATTCGGTGTGCCCTGATGGAGTAGCAGGTTAGGCCAATTACCTCCAAAGGAGTAGGCCACATAACCCTGAATTCAAGTTCTGGATCTGGACAGAAACAACCAAGGTGAACAGCTAAATAAAAATAAAATAAATGCTGCTTCTTCCTCTCAAAAAAAAAAAAAATTTATTCACTAGCTGGGAGAAGAATTAAAGATGGGGTAAGTTCAAAGCAACAGAAAAAAGTAAATTTTTAACATAAATTAGAGAAAAAAATATTCTGTGAAAACAAACACTCAATGGAATTGAAGCCCGCCACCCTTTTTATACTGGATTATGCTCAGGCATTTTCACCTCCTCCCAGCAAGCTCTTACCTTTAAAAAAACATACCACCCTGGCCTCTTCAGTGTGGATTAAAAACAATCAATGCCTCCTGAGGCTTTCTTCAATTTCATAATCACTGAGCATCCACTCTATGCAAGGAATTATGCACTGGGAACACCAAAATGACTATGTGTCCCTGGTCTTACCAGCAAATGGGGAGATAGAGAGCAAACAACAAAATATCATAAGGATTGTGAAGAAATAACTGAATCTGCAATCACAGAATTAGAGTTGGTGATCCCATCTGCCTCCTTTATGAATTAGGAAAACAAGGTTCCAAAAACTATGTCAGATGTGCAAGTTACCATCTAACCAGGAAGGGCTACACTAGTCCTTTGTAAGTGACAATACTAGCAAACCCACTCCCCTTCCCCAGCAGCACTTGCTTACTGTGCCATCTGCTCCTGTCAGAATGGAGAGAGGAGAGTGGAAACCATGGAGTGCATTTATCACACCAGAATGGAAAGACAGGCAAACCTGTATCATCATAAATCAGAAAAGTCATAAAAAAATCACTTAGGCATGTGAGACAAATTTCAAAAATTAAAGAAATGGAATGAATGGGCTCTTTTTTGTAGAAGCTAGAAATCTCTGAATTATATTTATAGCTTTCATTTAATTAACAAAACTGACCTAAAACGATAAAAACTGCTGGTTTCAGATAAAAGAAAAAAACTTCTAGAGGATGTTTCTAGTATATAAAACAGCACATTTCTAAAGAGTACAAAAACAGTAACAACTTTTGGAATGATGGTAGGGTAAGAAATGGGAAGTCTGAAAAACAAACACCCTTCTGACATCACCTATCCACTAAGTAGATTTTAACACCTCAAACAAAATACAAAGGTCTCATACAGAATACTTTCTTGAAACCAAATTACAGCTGCTGTAAATCTGCAACATTAATCCACAGTAGCAGAATTGCTATAATTAAAAAGTTAATGTGAATGTGAGTCATTTAAAGCTGGTACTGACTTACTTTCAATATCCCAGTAAAGTTTATTTGTTGCAAAATTTCAACCATTAGTTTAAGGTCTGCATTTCTATTTGCTATTTTAAAATTTTTCTTTGAGAAAAAGACATTCTTTTAACATATTATTAGCAAACTTTGTCCTGCAAAACAAGCAACAAACCCACCCAAAACATTAAGTTGCCAGGATAAGTTAAAAATGCCACCCAAATTGCAAATGGTGATTCTAGTTCTTAAGGAGTGGTGTTAAGGGGATTGTATGGCAAACCAAGAAATTAGGTACTTTTAAAACCCAATATGCAAATAAATAAATTAAGTCTGAAATCAAGTTCTTTCAAAAGTAAAAAAGATCTGAATCTCCGTTGTTGCAAAGACTTTTGAAACCAGCCCTTATGACTAAAAAACAAACAAAGAAAACAAACCAAAAACCAAAAAACCCAAACCAAAGAACATATACAAAAATGGTGTAAATTGAGAAATCTCTTGATTCTGAAGTGTTTAAAGTTCCATCCTTCAAGCAGAGAGAGCAATTCTCTTTTCCTCTTATTTTTAGGGCAAACACAAAGTTTACAAATTATAAAAATCTCAATTTTCGTCACCTGCCCTAAAGAAACAACATTGATGGTGCTTTTACAGTAGTTTTAAATGCCCTATTTAAACATTAGTTTGAACTGAAACAACACCTCTACAAGATGTTGTCTGAAATATTGAAAGCATATAAAACATAACAGAACGAGGATATTCTGAAAGGTTTCACTTAGCCAACATTATTTTCAAAATCATAGAAAGAAGTAATTTCTATTTGTAAGAGGATTCTCCACTAAGGTCTGACTCAACACGGCAATAGGGTATCTTCTCCAGGAAATGTCATCCCTTCATAGGGAGGCGACAAGAAGGAGATGACGTTTTATATTTCCAAATAAAGAGCTTACATATTCAATGCCTCCGAAACTTAAATATTCTTCAACCACACCGAGTACCCAAGCGACGGCCATCTGACTCGTTCTCAATCATCCATATTTAAAAGTCTGCAGAACAGCCGTAGTTGCTCTGGAAAGACTGTGGCTGGAAATAATTTTCTACCCTACGCCTCTCAGGAGCATAACTGAAGGTGTCCTTTTTGGGGAAGACGATTCCAGCGCATCACTTCAGAGTGCGACCTGCACCATTAAAGTGCCCTGAAGAAAGGCCCGGGCCTTTATTTTCACTCTGACCCCTCTGCGGCTGGCTTTGAGAGAGGGGGTCCGGACTGGCCACACATACACAAGCGGATCTTCCTGGGCCCCGTCAAATAACCAGTTTTATTATTCTGGACACTGTCATCACTCTTTGAAATTACTTTACTGAATTCCACAGCCTCCTGCCGTTTCTCTCCCTCGATACCAGCCCCCTACGCGAGTCGCCTGCTGAACCATCCCAGGGGCACGGCCCTCGGACCAACAGCCGCCCGCGGTGCTCCCTAGTCCTCCCCGCCAGGGCGGAGCGACCCCGCGTCCACTCTTCTTGAGGGGTCTCCCCCGGCCTCAGCCCGTCCCCTCCCGGAGCCCGGTCCGCGGAGGCCGCGGAGGGTGTGGGCCTCTTGTGCACCGCTTACCCATCACCTGGACCCTGCAGATGGCGCACGTATCGCACTCCACATCCCAGCTCCACATGGCGACTGCGTTCCACTTCTTGAGAGAGAACATTTTGTCGCCTCCTGACTTGGAGCCTGCGCTCCCGGCATGAGAGGACAGGGCGCAAGACTCCTCACCGTCTTCCACGTCGGCCATGGCGGCGGCGTAGAGCCGGCAGTGGAGACGTTGGGTAGGGGAAGGCGAGCGGTTATGAAGGCTCTGTGGGGCCGCCCGGCGGGACACAGCGCCACCCGCCGGCCGCAGGCCACAGGGGCCTGAGCCTGGGACCGCCCACGACTGACAGGCGCTGATCACTGACGTCACCGCACTGCGTCCTGCCGCAGCCCCGCCCCTCCGGCTGAAGTCTGACGCCGCCGGGCGGGTGTCTCCAGCGAAAGCAGTTGCACCGGCTGCGAGGACCGAGAGGCCTGCTCTTGAACGCTGGTTGTGTTGGTATTTTGTTTATTTGTCCCCTCTCCTCCCAAACATAAACAGAGCAGGAACTATGTATTTATCACCACCTAGTGCTCACTATCTAAAAAATGGCCGGCCACAGAAGACACGATTACTTTTCGAGCCAATGAAGTTGACGATCTTTCTAGAAGTCTGGTTCCGTGATCTCAGACTCCTTTACATTTAAAAATCATAAGGGCCTTAGAGAACTTTTGTTTATATATGTGTGTGTGTAGCATATAATATATTCTATATGTGTAGCGTATGTATACATACTTTCTATGTATACACTTTTTAAGAAATTAAAAAAGGAAAACAAATGTATTGGTTCATTTAAAAATAGCAGTTAACAAACTCATCACAAGTTAATAGAATATGGCATCACTCAGGTACCTTCTGCAAAATTCTCCACTCAGTGGAGTAAAAATAGCGCTGAATAGAGTTATGCAAATAGTTTTGACCTTCTTGGTCCCCTGGAAAGGATCCCAGGAACCCTGGGGACCACATTCAGAACCTCTGATTCGAGTTTAACCTAGTATATGTAGGAGTAATGGAGTCTGGAGAAGTGAATATCTTAAAAAAGAACACAACTATTTGTGTGAAGGTTTTGAATCCAGTTTTAGGACAGTATTGAAACCAGGATTCTTATTTTGTTAGCCCAAGGTCATATTATGAAGTATTCGTGAGCAAAGGCAGACAATATTGCCATATTAAAGATAAGAAAGTTGAGACACTGGAAGCCTAAGGAGATGCCTGATTTTCACCGTCATGTGGTGGTGGACATCTATCTGTCAGGTTTGGGATCCAGTCTCCCACTTTTAATGGAACTTCTTATCGTCTCATCTGATCCCTGACCTTGTGCCTGGGTGGGGCAGAGAAGACAAGGATGCATGCATATGGCTATGGGCACATTTGGTTAGATGCTGAAGTATGCTGAAGGGTGTGTTAAGGACTGAGAGGGACAGGCTTGTTTGAGGGTTTGGTGGAAGAGGTGATATTTGAAGGGGAGCGGGGCAGGAATGGGAAGCCCCGGAGGCTAGGAAATGAATGAAGATAGCAAACCTGTAGGCACTCTCAGCTGGAGCAGAGCAGTAGAGTGGTGTCAGGTTGAGGCATTGATTTTATGAACCAGAGAAAAATGCCTATAAACAAACCTAGATGAACCATAAAAAACACATGATCTGTTCCTGTTAAGTGACCACACATCTAACCAGACATGGTTATAAAAGGTAAGTAGCTAATAAAGAAGACTGGAACTAGATGATGACAAAATGCACCCAGTTGGTGGGAACCATGCTGTTTGAAGAGTAAAGGAGAAATCAGAAGAAAAGACAAAAAACTAGAGGCTGGTTAAGAACAGGGAATGTTACATGCCTGTGCTGAGTCTGACCCTCATGCCCGTGGTACTGGATTATTGTCTTGATTTACTTCCTGTTTCTCTTCCCCAGCCTAACTGGCATTCAATCTAACATGCTTATTTAACATTCTACATCTCATTTTCTACCTTGCATTCTCCTCCTCCTGCTCAAAATGTTCCATGACTGCATTATGAGTTGGTCATTTAAATGTTGCCACAAGAGCTTCCAGGTTGGTGAGCACATGGAAGTTTGGGGAGAATGACACACCAGCTCCATGTATTTTCCCCCTACCTTGCTCTATATCTCTTTCATCCAGCTGTTCTCGAGTTACAGCCTTGTTTAAAATAAATCAGTGATGTAGTAGGTAATAAAAAAAAAAATTCTTTCTCATTATGATTCCAACCTACTTTTCCAGTGTCATCCCCAAGCATGCTTCTTTAAGGCCCTCTGTAGTCATCTAAATGTACCCTACACTGTCTTTTCTTTCACATGTTAACATTTCTGAAATTGGACAGAACTTTCCCTGCCAACTCTGTCTGGATTGCTCTCTGTACTTAGAAAATACATACTCATAGAGGTGTCTTCACCAACCACCATTTGCCACCCTATCCTCATGTCTTTCTAGAAGATCATACTACTTACTGTGTTCCTGACACTCTTGTAGCATAAGGTCACAGAGCAACTCAAAAGTATTGTTTTATGGATGTTATAAGGTTTTTTTTTAAGTTTTATGTTCGCTCACAGATGATTAAAAAACATTAGAATAGTAAATACAATGAAAAAAAGCAAGTACTGTTAATAGACTCCAGAAACTCCTATATATGTATACATAGACACAATACATCAACACATTTAAATTTTTTTAAATAGTGGTAAAACATACATAACAAAGTTTACTGTCCTAACCATTTGTACGTGTATTTTAGTAGTGTTAAGTACATTCACATTGTTATGCAATCTCCAGAATGTTTTCATCTTCCAAAAATGAAACTCTATACCCATTAAGCAACAACTCTCTAATTACCATTCTTCCCCCACAACCTCTATTATATTTTGTGTTTCTGAGTTTAACTATTCTAGGTACCTTATGTAAGTGGAATCATACCTTATTTGTCTTTTTGTAACTGGCTTATTTCACTTAGAATGTTCTCAAGGTTCAGCCATGTCGTAGTATGTATCAGAATTTCCTTCCTTTTTAAGGCTGAATTAATATTCCAGTATATGAATATACCACATTTGCTTAGCCATTCATCCACTGGTGGACATTTGGATTACTCCACCACTTGATTATCATGAATAATGCTGTGATAAAAATGGGTGTACAAATAATCTCTTCATGATCTTGCCTTTGTTTCTTTTGAAATTGAAATTGCTGGTTCATATCAATTCATAATATGAAACTTTTATATTACTATGTTTGAGTCTTCTTTTTTTGTTTAATAGTATTGCTAGGACATTTGTTCCATAAAAACATTCATAATTCACATTTTTCTTCTTAATGATCACATATATTTCCTGTGATTTCCCCAGAAACATTTTGGGAGACATTTATAGTTGTTTCCAATATTTATTTGAAAATATTTTTCTAGGTGTATTCTGGTGGCCTAGCAGATAAGGCCACCAGACATAATCCACATACATTCCAAGAAATAAGTTTTGAGACCGGGGGCAAGGTTGGCAGGGAATAACCAAGTTGAATAGCTAAATAAATGTTTCTTCTTCCTCTCTCTGCATGCTTGTCTCTGCTTGCCCTCATTCCTGCCTGCACCTTTCCTTTACAAATATCTTTTTCTAGAAGTAGAATGGCTAGGTCTACAGCTATATATTTTTCATTTTGATAGACATTACCAAATACCCCTGTATGCCAAAGGAGGTTCACATATTTTACATTCCCACTCAGTGAATGTCAGTAGCAAATCTCAGAAAAGGTCATTCTGTACAAAATCAGGAGCAGTTTCTCAGGAGGTGTCACACATTGGATATATAAGTTCTGTGATTTGTTAAATTGATCTCACCACTTACTTACCCTGCCTAATGACATATTATTTCAGCTCATATGATCTATTATTGTTTGCTCTTAATGTATTAGAATCTTATTTTCCTAGCTATATTCCTAGATCTTTTGAGTGGTTGTAATTTACTTACCCATCCCTACCATCAGTTACTATGTTTCCACAAACTTGCCAGCACATTTGTGCATAGTATAAATTATAGGGTTTTTTTAACTTCAAAATGAAGAGGTCTTAAGTCTTCTTTTCCCCCGTTTTTCTTGTATAGTTGTCTTATGTGAAATAATTGGAATCACTCAACTCTTAACATCAATAACAGCAAAAATAAGAGCTACTAATATTTATTTTTCAGCATGAACTATGAAACATATTGTCCTAAAATACTTGATATGTCTCATTCACTGCTCACAGAATGAGAGAGATGCTATTCTTATCTGTATCTTACCTAAGGAGAAACTGAGGCATAGGGAGGTTAGCTGACTTGTCCAAGGTCACACATCTGGAAAGTAGCAAGTTTCCAAGGAGAATTCGGTTCATCTAATTCCCCAGTTAATGCTTTTTATACCTGTACATTGTCATGACATGTAAAATTAAACGAATTCAATGTATCATCCAGACATCACTCAACCATACTTCTGTTTTCCATAATGCTGTCCAGTGTCTTCACTGGGGGTGGCAGTGGGATAGAGTAATTCAAAGTTTCTTCATTTGGAGATGAACCCCATTTGTAGGGATACTGTCTTTAGTAAGTGGTTATTACTTCTAAAACATTCCTGTTGTTCCCAATCATGGACTTGTTTATGAAAAAACTTTCTTAGATAAAGATCATGATTTTATTTCAATTATAAATATCTCATGTACAAAAGAAGTCCCAGAGAAGAATCCCTCCTATTTTTATTAAGATCTAGTTTTGAAACCCACATTTTAGAGGATGACAAGTGTGAGAGGATCAATACTACTTTGAACTTTGTAAAACAATCTTTTCAAACTTTAGATCATAGCTTGGTTACAGTGAAAAATATTATAGAACAAGCAATATCTTTCTAAAATGTCTGGTTGGTCATAGAAATAGACAGCAGATAAGGAAATGTGGCATCCATGTTCAGTTTTCAGCCTTGAAATAAAGAACAGGAAATATTCATAAACTAAAAAGAAGAAAGGAAATTCAACTTCATACAATAGAGTAAGCATATGTAAATCCTTACCCCCTAAGATGTACACTCACAAAGAGTTTAGGTAAATTCACCTTTTCAAATGCATAATAGGTTAGTGGGAACCAGGATTTGAGTGCAGGTGGGGTATTGAAGAGGGGAGGTGGGATTCAGACTAACCTTTGAGGAACTAATTTGCTGCCCTACTACTTGTCTCTTTATACCATTGTCATCATCAGAATGGAACCATGATCTAAGGGACAGTTCTCTTAGAAACAAAATGCTTATGATTTTATCAAGTACAAAATCTGCTGAAGGAACAGCTACTCCAACTGAGTACCTGGTTTCCATACAGCACCCTGGTAGCTGCTACATACCGACACAGACATTCAAGAGCGTACTTTTTTCTTCTTTTTATGGGTAATACTTGATTTTTTGCTGTTTTTCCAAATAGACTTGAAGGTGTCTGAAGAGATCTGAGGAGTGACTGTAATTTTTAAGACTGGAAGTTTACCTGAGATGGGGAAGAACATAATAGTACATGGGTAGGATAGCATGCAACTCCACTAGATGTATTAGATCTTAGGCCTCTGAGACTCAATCCCCATATTCTTACTAACTGTGCAAGTTTCCTCTCACATAATACCCTTTCCCTATATATTCTTGTATTCATGTATATATATATGCACATTTTTTTTCTTTTTTTTTAAAGGAAAGGTGCAGGCAGGAATGAGTGTGAGTAGGCAGGCAAGCAGGAAGAGAGAGGAGGAAGAAACATTTTTTTATTTCATTTTTTTTTAGCTATTCACACTGGTTGTTTCCCCCAAACCTGCAACTTGAACCGAGGAACATGGGGACTGGGCGCCTTTGGAGATGATTGACCCAACTAGTACTTCACCCTTTTACCTTATTTTAAGAAAGAAAGGAAGGAAGAGGAAGAAGAAGTAGTTAAGGAAGGAATAAAAGAAGATGAGCAAGAAATATCTTTATTTAATTTTGGTTTATTCCCCTGGCACCAGCTCTTAAACTTGGGTCATTGGGCTTTACATAGTTTATACGCCAGTATCTCAACTGCCAGAGCCAAAAGCCTTATATATTCTTGATATGAATAGTTATAACAATTTATTTCTGTAATAACTGCTTATACAAGTCCTTTCTTTTCCATTCTCACTGTCATATCTTCTACCTAAATGATCATAGTAGCTTTTCAACCGGTCTTCTTAACCCTAGACTCCCCAATCCCAAATTCTTCCTGAATTCTTCTTCCAGATTAGTCCTTTGAAAGCAAAATCCGGATCTTGTCATTCATCATTTCTAAGATCATTATTGGGTGTTCATCTTTGGTAAATAGAGTTCTTACAGAGTTGTCATTGGCAGTGCTCCATTGTTTCTAGCTTCCAATTAGGAAGTGGTATTATTCTGATTTTCAGTTCTTTGTATGTCATTTTTTTATATTGTTAGGATCTCCTTTTTATTCCTAGTGTTTTGAAATGCCATGATGATATACCTTTTATCATTTACTGCGCTGGGCAGTCAGTGGATTCTTTCAAGGTGCACATTTATATTTTTAAGTTCTGGGAAAGTTCTTGATTCATTCCTTTGGCAGTTCCCCCTCCCTACTTTTTTCTCTGTTCCCTTTCTAAAACTCTGAGTTCGTTACTTTAGACTGACCCTCTTCTATTTCCTCCCCAATTTTTCATCTCCCTATCTTTCATTCTACTTTTTGACTTCATCATTCAACACTTGTTTAGATTTTAATTTTGGCTGTCATTTATACTTTCCCAGAACTCTTTCTTATTTTCTAAGTAGTCTTTTTTTTTTCATAGCATCCTGTGCTTGTTTTACGTATGCATTATCTTGTTTTATTGGGGGTGTTATCATTTCTTTTTGTCTTTTTGTTTGTTTCAGGCGTGGAGACTGTGTTGGACACTTGCCTCAAGTGTCTGGAGTCTTATATTTTAATTCATAGTGAACATGAGTCATCCAAAGGCAGATCGAAGTTCCTTTAGCTTGTGCAGCTCTTGCTCACCTGCAGTTCTTCTTTGAATGGTGAAGTGGTGGCTAGCTATCACCATCTGAAGTGTCTTTCTCTGGGGCTGTTCACTTTCTCACAGATACCCCAGTGTTTACATGGCTGTCACCCTCCTGGAACACGGCAAACAGAAAAAGACTTGGGTGATAGTAGGGGCTGTTCACTGTGTTGAATTTTCCTTAATTTTCTTCTTTTCAACATTTCACTTTACTCCATCTCTACCTTGTTGGGCATCTTGGGTCTGCTGAAAGGCTCTGTTTAATTTTCTTTTCTAAAGAAAACTTCCTAATAACTCTCCATGCTTCTGCCCTTGCCTCCCCTCCCATCTATTCTTAACATAGAGCTAGAGTGATTTTGTTAAAATATGGGTTAGATAGGTTACTCTGCTTAAAATTCTCAAATGTTTCCATCTCAGCAGAGTTAAAAAATGAGTCTTCATAATTGTCTAGAAAGCCCCTTGCCATTCCTCGTAAGATTTTTTGTCCTTTTTCACTCCCATTTTCTCACTCCATCCCTGCCCATGCCAGCCTCCTTACTGGCTTGGGAACACACCAGGTAGGTTCCTACCTTAAGGCCTTTGCACTTGCTGTTCCTTCTACCTTGGAATGCTTTTCCTGAGAAATCTGCATGGCTCGTTCTCTCACCATTTTTAGTTTTTATTGAAATATCTGCTCAGTATGGCCTTCCTTGGCTATCCTAAGGCTGCAGATTGCAACCCCCTGTCTTCTTCACACACTCTGTCTTCTTCTTTTGCTTTATTTTTCCCTTAAGTTTATCCCTATCTGAAATATAATAGTCTGTATTTTATTTCTTGGTTTCTTGTCTGTCATTCCCCACTAGAAACTAAATCCCATGAAGGCAGGATTTCACTGCTCAACTCATCCTTGTCTAGAACAGGGCCTGGCACACAATAGGCTTTTAATAAATGTATGTTGAAATAAATAAGTAGAAAACAAATACATGAAATGCTCCTGAAGTATCCTTTTGAAAAATAATTAGTCAAAAAGTCACCTTGTAACACATGGATAAGTTTGTTTTTTTGCAAACGTTTATTTTATATTTTTAAAAGAAAGGTGCAGGCAGGAATAAAGGTGAGTAGACACATAGGCAGGAAGAGAGAGGAGGAAGAAGAATTTAATTTTATTTTCATTTTAGTGGTTCACACTGGTTGTTCCTCCTCAATCCCTTCAGGACTCGAACCCTTTGGAGGCGATTGACCTAACTACTGCTCCACTAGGGTGCACTCCAATTTTTTAAGAAGTAAAGTTGCTGATGTTCCTGAGGAAACCTTCATTTTGTATGTTCTATCATTAAAGGTAACCTATTAAGAATTCCTTGTCTGACAAGTAAATAAGATCAGGCAGTTCATTTGGATTTCACAAAGGAAGAAATTAGAATTCAAAATTAGCTTGTTAATTTGCAAAATATAAGAACACAGAAGCAATAAAAAGATTACTTCTATGATCACTGATTGATTTTAATGTTTAAAATGAGTCATTAGGGTGAAATGGCAAGATATTTTCCATGTAGAATCCAACCATTTAACCTTACTTTGAGGAGTCTTTTTGGTGTTCAAACTGATATTCTGATTAAAGCACTCCATCAGTAACATCCCATAATTATTTTAGTTCACAATCTAGATGCATTCAAGTTACTCATGAACTATATTTGGAAAAGAAAGATTTCTTGAACTATAAATCACTTTTTAATATTTTTAAGTATTTGTATTTTAAGGTGGGTATTTCATAATTATCTTCTCATTTAGGCAAATTGACCATTTCCTAAGTTAGCACAGTGTTTTACAGCTCAAATATATCCTCGATGATAGTCATTTTCCATCAAATCATCTAGACCTTCCATCATTAGCATGCATGATGAGAAGAGTGCCTGCAATCTCATAATGTCTTCTGCCACAGTGGATAATGAAGGTGTTACTACAGTGAGAAACCAGATGAAATCATTAACCTGCCTTCAACTTATTAAGCTTAAATTAAAGATAAATTTGAATTGATTTTAACAGCGTAATTCTGTTGAATTTGAATTCAACTTAAATGGACTAAGAATAGATGTTATCTTTCTCTAAAATAAATAAATAATTAAAAACCCTATAATCATTTGATCCATCACCAAATAAATGGCAAAGCAGTAGTTTTAATTTAAAAATGGCAATGCAGTAAACTAATATAATTATTTTCTCTAAAACTATCAATGTTACGAAATGCAATGTAAAATTGTGCCATTATTTCTAAGGCCATTTTATTGAAGAAATGATAGAGATTGGATGCTGTTCTACTTTTTCCTCTCCACGTAATCTGCCAGATAGTGCACCAAGATTTTTACTCCTTTTTTGAATCAGTGAACTTGGATTTTCTATTCTGTTTCTGATGTATTTTATTGAACTTTATTTTAAATGACATTTCCTCATCTTTCTGTCAGCAGTAAGAGTGGCCATTCTTAATTCTTATCATGCATGTTCATGAAGGAGAGTGCAGAGGTAGCAACATTAAACAACTATGTGGTTCTCTAATTTTCAAAGGATCACATGATCTGATCATAAAGTACCCCTAATGCTCTCCCTATGCCAGTCACAATTTAACAATTTTTGACAACCTAGAAAAGCACACCAGAATCTTATCAGGGTTGTTATTTGAGCTTTCCAATTGGTCTCTGGGGAAGTCTTTGCAGGTTGGGTTGGGGAGGAGAATAAAGACGAAAAGAATGTTCTTCCAAGAATAGATGAGAATGAGAGAAGAGTGAGACAAGAAAGAACAATAGAAAAAATCTTTAAAATCATTCATTACTTAGATCAAGCACTGCATATGACATCATGAAAGTTCTTGAACTCTCTGCAAAGTACTGGGCAAATTGACACAATGGTGTATGACCTGTGACAGTGCTCCCTGCCATCTCATAGCTCAGACCAGAGTTTTTGTGAAAAAAGTGGGAAAAGTGATGAGTTGTATGGCAGTTAGGCAGGAGTGCATGTGGACAGGTGATAAGGAGCAATCAACTGATAACATGCTACCTGTCTTTCTGGTTTTCAGGGCTTCAAGTATGTTAGCAGCAGCCATTTCTCCAAGAAGATTGTTTCCAAGGTCAATTTCCCTTAAGTGGGCAGAGTATTTGATCAGGCTGAACAAAGAAAACGACAAAACGAGATGACCTTGTGTGCAGCATGATTACTCAAAGAGACTCAATTCAGTAATTTGGGGGTATATCGTCATCTTTTTAGGTCTTCTCCACCCTCCCCATTGTTTCCAAAGATGATACACTGATCCAGTTTGAAACTGGAGATATCCTGAATCTGTTTTTTTCCCAGTTAAACCTCCTTCATTTAGTTTCCTCTTCTAGATAAGTTAGTAGGACAAGATAGTTAGTGGCCTTAAATTTTTTATTCATTTATTTATTCAAAAGATATGGTGTGGTATTGTGCAGGGTTTCCTAGTCTTCTAGATTTTACACACCAGAGACTGGGGTGACTGAGTTGGCAAATTTTAATATGTCAGATAAATAAGTCTCACATAACAACACTATAAAAGATCAAAATATTTGTACATAAAATTAGGAAGACTATTGTCTTATAGTACAGAATAGCTTTCAACGTCAAGTAAGTTTAGCTTTATGAAAAATGCACAGTCTTAATTTTTCTCATTTTTTTTGAGGATTATTGCAAATTTCTTTATGTCTTGTCAACTAGGTGTTGTCTGAAAATCTCAGGCAACTGATTGGACATGATTGGGCTAAAAACCTGGGTTCCTTGTTAGCTTCTGCCTCTTATTAACCCCTGAGGTTATGGGAAGGCCATATACTCTCAAGGGTGAGTGACACTTATCTGTAAAATTGGCCTGAAAGAGGTTGTTCTGCCTATTTTCTAAGGTTGTGGTGAAAACAAAACAATGAAGCAGTTCATATGAAAGTACTTTCCAAAATGCAATACCAGCAATGCTATTATATTGGTAACATACTGAATGCATATCATGTGCCTCACATGGCAGGGGTTAAAAGATTTAACATATGGCCTTTGCTCTGAAGGAAATTTTCATATGACTACTAGTGAAACAATTCTGAGCCCTGACCAATGTGCTGGAGGTATGGCATTTCAATAATCCAATAGGTTCAACAGTGAATATATGGCTACTCTCTTGCTCCCTGAACACATTTTCTACAAATTCAGCAGTGGAATTCAAAGCAGGTCTGAAAGTCCTGTAAGACTTTCCTTCTTAAAGGTCTTGCTCCCAAGGAAATTGTCTAATCAGTCTGACTGGCTTTGGCTTCTTGAATTACCCATCAAATTTCTTCAGATAAGATGGGCAAGAGCAGGGATGCTTCTTCAAGAGTGAAGAGCAAGAGTGAGGACCACAGCAGGAAAGTGGAGAATGATAAAGACAAACTTCACAACTCAGCAATTCTGTATCAAAATGATTCCAGACTTCATGGATTTAACCACTACACTACATAGCCTCACACGAGCTACCATTTTATAGAATATCCACTACACATGTGATCAGATGTGATCAGAACCACTAAAATAATTAAGCACTTAGGCCTTGCACAAAAGGGTCTCCCAAGGGTGTGAGTGGGTCTAAAGTCTAGCAAAGCTCTGCCTACCAAGTCCTGGCCCCTGAAGCAAAGATCTGGAAGTAGTAACTTCCTGTGACTCATTGGCCAGAGGTGGTTCCTCTCTTAATTCATCTTTCCAGAGGAGCTCTTCATATAAAGGTGCTAGCTGGCACCCTGGACCTGTATTTAGCACTTTGTTATGCATCATCTCATTTGGCTCAAGTTTATACCTTCACCTCTGCAAATGAGGAAACTTAGATATAGATTACACTGTCAGTAAATGGCAATCTGCTTGGAAATAACCATGAAGCATGATTCAACTGTACCAAGAAAGCAGATTTTAGTACCTATATTATATTTAATATCTGTACTATATCTTAATTCTCAAGCGCTACAAAAGAATAGAAAGATTTAAATATTTAGTGTCAGAACATCAACAACAAGAAAACATGGTCAGGGGTTCCTGGCTCTGGTAGATAGTGTTGTGCACGCTGTCACAGAACCAGAAGTTGCACAGGGACCATGCTCAGAGGGCCTCTCACTTGGTTTAGTGTCCTGTGATGATCACTTTGAAATCCTTAATAGTATTTGAACAAGGGCTTATGAATTTCCTTTTGTACTGGTTCCCTAGAAATTCTGTAACCAGTTCTGCTGTCACCATCAGAGCAGAAAGGAAAATCTGACAAAGGGACAGCCTTCATAATTGTATTGTTTTCACGGTCCCCTAGCTGACTGCTCAGTGACTCCTGATCAGAAGGAGGCCTAGTCTGTGAGATGGGGAACCAACGGAATCATTCAGCTCCTGCCTCAAGCTCAAAGAAGCTTTAGGGTAGACTAAAGCAACAGGGCAAGGTAAGTCCTCATCACAGATAAAAGGCCTCTTGTCACTTGTCCCTGGCCTAGCTAATTTGAAGGTGAGGTTAGGCCCCACATGTTACCCAAGGCGGCACAGAGCCAGTGGGCAGGCAGATGGTTAGTGCTCCATATTCTTCATAACCAAATCTGACCCCAACATAAATATATATGCCTAAGGTACCCCCAGTAAATATACACATAAGTAGACTCTAGGAGTTATGCTAACAGGCCCCCAGACATCCCATATGTCCACTGAGCTGCTCTGAAGATATTCACAACCCCCAGTGAGATGAAGAGCCATAAATATATTCTGTTTTTCAGAAACTTTTGAGAATAGCTCTGTCTTTCTAAGACTTTGGGACAATTTTGTAATCAAATATAGCAGTGTTCACTCGTTACCTTTCTTATTCAGGTCATATCACTTAGATCTTTTATCCTGACTCTAGGGAAGAAAAATCTACAGGTAAAATCTTTGAGACCCCTGTGTTCCCTACCCTGTGCCAAGAGCAATATGAGTCCTTGCTTCCTTCCCAGAGCTGAAAATCTTTCCTCATCACTATTATAAAAGTGAAATTAAATCACGGTCCCCATGATTAATCCAGGCCTCTCGCTTTGGAAGGTGAATGAATAAAACCTTTGCTACTCACCAGATTAAAATGTGAGTGAATTCTAACAAGCCATTTTCTCCTTTTCCTTTTCCATCTATGCCATTGTCTGCCAAATGCAATTTCACTAACCAAGGACCAGATTCAGCCAGCCCTTTGATTTTTTTCTTGATTCCTGTGAGAAAATTAGAATATTTTATTATTTTTAGATAGTTTCTCTCATTTACCACCAGTTAAATAATTTATTTTACTTTTTTAGATTTGACTTGTGTGAGCAAATACATTTTGAATATAGCCAAGGAAATATATTTAATTTAAGAAATAATTTTTTAAAAAGAGTTTATACTTTATTCTTTACAACAGAAGGTCCTAAATTGCTCTATATAAAAGGAAATCTCTTAAGTTTTAGAGTGTCACCTTTACCTTGACCAAAAAGGAAAATCAATGTCTCTAGAAAATCTTGGTAGAAGATGAATGAGTATCTGATCCTGAGGAAGTGACACAGGGATTTGGCCCTTTCAAATCTGACACTTTTTTTTGAACTCGAGAAGGAAGAATTTGAAGAAAGGACTATTTTACCTTTGGAGACTTCATAACGGCATCTGGAGTCTGGTCCACCCTTGTCCATCTATCTAGCTTTTATCAAATTCATTGTCAGTGCTATGAGTAGTATCATGTGTACATTTAATTTACACCAGTTCATGTTTAGGAGTTTGACAAAGAAACAGTGAGGGAATGGAGAAAGAGTAATAGTCATGGACAGAATGCCAACTCTTCCAGTCAGTGTATGTGACATGGTAGGTCTGAATCTCCAGTTCCAAAGCCAGATTGCTCCAAGGATTTAAAGTTAACTGCTTGGTGTGTAATAATGATGTGTTCCAAAGCTGGAGAAGAAAACTCCTGGAACATACAGATAATATGTCTGTAGTATTATGTGGGTACTTTAAGGATTTTAAAAGATCATAAACAAATTTTTGCCTAACATGCTGCCTTGAGAACCTAACTCCCATCTAGACAGGACTCTATGATACTCAAATTCATTCAGCACTCAACAAATATTTTTGAGTTCCTGTTATGTGCTAAGCACTATTCCAGATGTAGGGAGTCCAACAGGAAACAAAAGAGACAAAAGTCCTACCCTCAGAAGCTGCAAATGAGCGCTAACAAAGAGAACAGTAATGAAAACAAGTGATGAGAGATAACTGATTGAGAAAGGAGGACATTGGGCCATTCTAGTTTGCCAGTTTAAAGAAATTTTTTTTAAAAAAGATTCAATTGGCTTCTTTGGATCTCACTTTAATCTTCTGCATTGTTGAATGATAGAGACAGGATTTATTTTACTCAAAACATAATGGGATGGGTGAAAACTAGCCTATGCTTATAGCTTTATTGAGGATAAGCCTAACTTCTCCAAATTTCATTTGTCCTTACACATAGGGCATGGAAATGACAGCAAATGAAGGCTGTTCTATTGAACAGTGCTAATATGTTAGAACAATACTTGGTACATGGTAGGTGTTTAATGACAGTTGAATACATGAATAAATCAATGAATAATAAAGTATAGAGTACAAACATGGTGACTCTAACAGATTACTATTTGTTACTGTTTATAATTAATTATTGTTCCTGATTTTTCCAAGTATAATATAACTAATGATGCATTGAGACCATTCATGAACATCAATAGAATATGATTTTTCTTGACAAATATAAATGACTTAAAAAAGTTAAGTCAATAAAGCCAAGGCCAATACCACTCTCAAAGGCTAAATTCCTATGCAGCTACTCAGTTTTGCTAGGAGAGAAACCATCTCAGCTGATCTACACTTTAACTAGCATAGCACAAATGTATGCTCTTGAACAGAAAAGGAGCCTCCAGGTCTGTGATTGACCAAGAATAACTTTTATCTGAAGCATAGCCCTCCCTGAGATGTCCAGAACAGGTCTACCAAAGCTTTCTGGAACAGGTCTTCCCAAGATGTCCAGAACAGGTCTCCTTGAGATGTCCAGAACAGGCCTTATCAAGATGTGTCACCTTGGTATGTGAAATATTTCCAGCTGAGGTCAATCCAGGCTCTGCAGGGGCAAGAGAAATTTTGACTACTCCCTTACCTACTTAGAAAATGAAAATTGGAGGGCTTACCCAGACTTAGGATTTTTATTAAAAAGAAACTTTTATCAAAAAAACCTATCTATATGGCTGGATAAACATCTAATTACAGAGCATCGGATTTTTGTCGTATAAGTCAACCTTTCCACATCCTGTGAGCCCTCCCCATCCCCCTTAATCCCCAGGACACATCCCATTCTTTAGCTCAGGATATATATCCTTGTTTTGCCCCATTTACTTTAGAATCTACATCCATGTAGCTTCTCCATACATAAGTAATTAAATTTGCTCTTTTCTTCTACTAATCTTTCTGATGTTAATTTTATTGGTCAATCAGCCTGAGGAAATCCCAGAGGGATAAGGGGAAACTTCCTCCTCACCTGGACACATCCTCACAGGAAGAACAATCCAAATCAGTATAGCAAGAGAGGTAGCAATGCTATTTTACCCTTGAGAAGCATCTAATTTGAAAAATGCAAGTCCAAACCACCATCCATAATGTAGACCTTTAGTGGGTCACAGTGTCCCATTAGAGGTTAGGAAGGCTGGTGTATTTAGTACCCGGATAGCCTGCTTCAGCCCTTTAACCAAAGTTGAAGCAGAACCAAATTCTTTTCTCTGGATGGAAAACAAAGTCCTTGGAAAAGGGTGAGTATAAGCTCAGGCTTTAGTCATTCTTGATCCACCCCAGCTGTATGTGCCTCAACCTACTTTTACCTGATCTCCCACTTTATTTTAAAACAAAAACAAGCTCACCAACAATGACCACTTTAGTGTACCTCCCTGTCTCAAGGAATTCAAGGTAACACAGCGATGCCAGGTGTGCCCAAGAGGCAGCAAAATGAGCAGAACCTCTGGGTTTAAAACCTCCTGTAGAAAATGCTGTATGTTTCCTCAGAAAGTCACTTAGCATCTCTGAACTAAATTTCCTCATTGCTAGCAGAGATCATAATACACATCTCCTAGATGTGTTGTGACGATCAACTGGGAAGCTCTGGAAATAGCTTTAAGAACTTAGGGCACAGTTAATTTTATGACCTAGCTTCTCAGCTTCACTTCTGGGTTCATTATCATTGAAACACTGGAATAGGAGCAACCTGCTGGAGAACGCCCCTGTATAAGGTGTCCCTGCTTCTGCCACTGCTCCCCTGTTGATCAGACACGTTTCTGACAATTGTACACCTCTTCAGGAAGCCACACCAATATGGACTCACCCAACCTGGAGCTTCTTCCAATTTTCTCTTTGGTTAAAATTGTCCCTGTTTTCAGAACTTTTCTTACTGCCTTCATTAAACGGGTTACTCTCCTAAATATGTATAGATTCTATCTTTCTATCACTGCAGCCTCAGGTCTACTTTTGTCTGCTCTTGTCTGACTGTGGTAAAGCCTCCAAACTAGTCTAGAGTGTTCAGACATTCCTCTCTCCAAAACATATTCTGCAAAGCTGCCCAAGGTTCTTTTCAAAAACCCAATTCTTGAATGTCACTATCTTGCTTTCAAATCATCATAGGACTCTGAAGGATAGATCTTCCCAAGATGTCACTTTGGAACATGGATTATTTCCAGTTGTGGTTAATCCACATCCTGCAAGCTCAAGAGAAACTTTGACCATGCCTTTAACTACCTACAAGAATGAGAATTGGAGGGCTTACCCAGACTTAGCATTTTTATCAGAAATAAGCTTTTTATGAAAAAAAAAAAAATCTATATGGCAGGGCAAATACCTAATTACAGAGCATCTGGTTTTTATCATATGAGTCACTCTCTCTCTTCAGCCTGTGAGCCACCCTCCTCTCTTCTTGAAGCCCTGGGCCTCATCCTTTTCCTTATCTCAGAATATATATCATTGTTTTGCATTGTTTCCTTTAGAATTTACACCCATGGGGATACTCCATACACATGTAAATAAATCTTTTCTTCTATGAGTATGTCTGATTTTAATTTGATTGCTTAGCCAGCCCGAGAAGAAACCAGATGGGTTCTTCTTCTCCATCCCTTCTATTCCCGCTTTTCACACAGGAGAAAGTTTAACTCCTTAACAGCATTCATGCTTTTAGTTATGTGGGTGCATTGTCCTTTTCAGTGACATCCCCAATGACCACTCTGTCGAGAGTTCTCATGTCCCATATGACGTACTCTCCAGCATCCTCTTCATCTTTACAGCCTTTCCTTCTGTGATTTCCTTTACCGAGAATGCCCTCTCTTTCCTAGTTGAACCTCATCTCATTCCTTCCAGGGACGGTTCCATTTCCTAGGCAGGGCCAACACCCAAAGGCACAGTGTAAATTTTCATGGAATTTCCCACAGAGACGTTCCTCGTCTTCTCCCTCACTTTCCAGCCTCTTCTGGAACTGCCAGAACAGGTGTTTTTGTTTTTGTTTAGCCACAGCGATGTATTCATTGCTGGATGCCAGGTCCTGATAAGAACTTTTTCTTATGGTTGTTTCTTCATTTTGTTTTGTTTTTTAATTTGTTAAAAATAGCCTCATTCCACTTTCAAGGAGCCTATGTGATTTCCTGTGTAATTCCCAGAGGTTTATAAACCAGAAATAAGTTCTATTTGCGTGATTACAGATTTAAGAAAGCAACGTGTCTATAAAGGCTTCCAATATTTAGCTACTCCAGGATAAAAATCCCAAGTTAAAGAATTTCAGGATTATAGCTGGCAACTTCCTGATTTGGAACTAATAAAGCTATTTTGAAGATTACATCTTGACTTTTGAACTTGATCATTACATTCCTTAATGCTGCTAGCGTTCCTATGAACTATGGTTATTATATAAGCAATGATACCTTATTGGAAGAAGTGAATTTGTCACATGGCACTGGTACCATAGTAAAGGGCTGATTGATTCCAGGCATGTAGACTGACCGTTTTATGGTTGGTTTTTGCTTTATGTACATGTCTGAGTTGTGTGCTGGTCATCCTCCCAGTATAACGCTGGAAACTATGGTGTGGGGCTTGGGCTGGGAAACAGAGCTAGCCCAGCTGAGGGGACACTCCTTAACATTTGTTGGGTCTTTCAGGAACTTTTGGGGCCATGAGGTAACAAAGAAAGGAAGGCTGAAAAGAGCTCAGGGAAGTATCTTCTATGCAAATAACTATTCCTGATGAGCTTTTGGTGACTTCCAGTCTTTAGCCATCTCTGATTCTTTATGAACCTGAGAAGATGTGACTCTGCAGAGGCCTAGCCATTCATCCACCCACTTGAGGTTGGTTAACCTCAAGTCTAGGGTTCCCGGGTTCCTGAGGCTCAAGAATTGAGCCCTGTGGCTCAGAGGAGGGGAAGACTGGATCTGAAAGACACAGAGATTTCCATGCCAGAGAAAAGACATCTAGAAACCTCACTGTGCCTTTTTATTTTCTTCATTGAGTAAAATAAATCGAGTCAGGTGTTTGATTTTCCTCAAGCCTAAACCAGTGATTCTCAAAGTGTGGACCCTGGACCAGCAATATTGGCATCACCTGGAAACTTGATAGAGCTACAGATTCTCCAGCATTACCTCAGACTTACGGATTCAGAACCTTTGGGGTCCAGCCATCTGTGTTTTAACAAGTCCTTGGAATGCCTTATACGACACTCTAGTTTGAAAATTACTGATCTATGATTCTTGATGGTTAGAAGTTCTATGTAACAGGGCTGGCTTGGGCAGACACTTAACTTCCACAGACCTAAAATCAATATTTTGCCTTTTCTCTGAGCTTGTAAGTGCCTGCTAAATATAAAGCTGTCAGGGTGTAAGAAGCATTTGGAGAACAGTAAAAATAGGTGTCAGCCTTCTGTGTGGGGGTTTTGATTCAGTATTGAGTTCAACTTTTCAAGCAACAGGCCAAAAGCCTCCTGTCTACAAAGGGCTCCGCATAAAAATAGTTTGGCTGCTTCTAATTGGGACCAAATAGAAACCATCTGGACTCCACACCCAGCGGTAGATGTAAATAAGCTGTCTGACCCTTTATTTTGAAACAGTTCAGAGCTTTTGTACTGAAGACCAAAATCAACCCCAAACAAGCACCTCGTGATGGGCAATAGTCTAATGTGGGAAGCTGCTTTTAACTTGCTTTGTGAGCTCTGAAAAGTGTGAAAATGATCTGCTTTGATAGAAGCTATAAAATAAATATGCAAATGTCAGAGTTGTTTCTATTGATTAGATGCAAAGGATTTCTTAGGAGACACTAAAATTTTAATGGTTTCCATTGTCTGCTGGATTAAGTTCAAACTTTGGCATGACTTGCAAAGTCCTCCTTAATATGTTCCACCCCTCTTGCCAGGTCCACCCACCCCCATCCTCTTGTTCCAACTAAACTTGGGGGCTTGTGGCTTGCATTGTTAAGGCCTTTCTTCCTCACATAAGTCCTTCCTCAGGTAAATCCTTTCTTCCTTTTCACACCATGTTAGCTTCTTGCCATTCACAAAGCCTCCCCAGTTCCATCCCTGGGGGAGAATGTCTCTCTGAACCCAGTATCCGTGTTTGACCCTTGACAAACCTCGTGTGCCTTGGGTGATTATTTGTTTCCTAGTCCTATGTCCTGTTTCTAAACTACATTCTGAGTTCCCTTGTTATAAGATGAATTGTGTCCCCTCCCAAAATTCATATGTTGAAGTCCTAACTCCAGTTCTTCAGAACATGAATTTATTTGGAATTAGGGTTATTGCAGATGTAATTAATTAAGATGAAGTCATGACAGAGTAGAGTGGGCCCCTAATCCAATATGATTGATGTCATTATAAAGAGGAAATATTTGGACACAATTGGACACGCACACACAATACTGTGTGAACATGAGGTAAAGATTGGGGTGACACCTCTCCAATACAAAGTCAGTAACGCCAGAGATTAGCAGCAATCCACCAGAAGCCAAGAAAGGGATTTTCTCCTAGAACTTCCAGAAGGAAGTAACCCTGCTTGGTCTGGACTTCTAGCCTCTATAACAGTGAGAGAGTATATTACTGTTGTTTAAACTGCCTAATCTGTGGTACTTTGTTATGACAGCCCTAGAAGTGAATAAATTCCTTACAGGCTAGACCATACCTTGTGTCCCACATAGAAACTGGCACAGAATAACCATTTTCATTTGAAAGAGATGCAGTAACCAGGAAGTAACTTCTTGAGTTCTGGGACCAGGGATACCCTCCCTACATCCCTCATACAACAGCCTAAAATGATTCTGAAGAAACTGTATTTCATTGACTGAAAGAATGACAATAGCAGTCTAGTTTTTTAAGACCTCCTCTCTGGAAAATTAAGATAGTAAACTCCCCAGGGGGCCTGGTGGCCAAGCTCACACAGTTAAAAGAAGGAAGTCTGTTAGCTCTATGCCAGATTTTAGCAGCTGAAAGCAGTTGTAACCTGAGCCCAACATAACTATTACTTTAAAGCTGAAGGATGAATAATCATTCTATTTTCTTTTGACCTTTCCTTCGAACTATCCACCTCCTTTGGAGGTCTAACATCACCAGTCCTACACAGAGAGTGGAGAGGTATTAATGCACAGGAGGAGACATGTTGCAACTCTTGTCATTGCCTAATGCATTGATACATGTAATCGTGTCTTTATGTGTTTTGGAAGACTTAGGCCTTTTGGGTCTCTGAACCGTATCATGGCGGTCAGTGAAAACAAGAGCCTTGTGAAAGGTGGTAAAAAGAAAGTCAAGAACAAAGCGATTGATTCATTTTCTAAGAAAGACTGATAGGGCGTGAAAACACGGGCAATGTGTGCCCTGGTGGCTCAAGTGTTAAGCCTATAGCTGGGGAGCAGTCCACATGCAACCCAAAGAATTGGATTCACTGGAGAGTAAATAATGAATACTTAAATATTCATTATAAAAATTAAAAATTTTAAAATAAATTTAAATTTAAATGAATACCTAATTAAATTAGGTATTAAATTAAAAAATGAATACCTAAATAAATAAAAATGCTTTTTTCCTATTCTCTCTTCTTCCTGACTGCTCCCTACTTGCCTTCATTCCTTCCTGTGGTGGCGTCAACCATCATTTCTTTTTAATCCTGGCCCCAGGCCTCAAATCCAAGTCCTTGGGCTTTATGTCGTCTGCACCTTAGCCACCTTAACTGCACACAAGGGTGTGCCCTCACAGGTCATGTTTTTGAAGTGAGACCTGCTGACCTACAGAAAGATGAAGTGATGAAGTTGCACTTAGAAAATTTAAGCTGATTACTGAGGATGTTCAGGCAAAACTGCCTGACAAACCTACATGGTATGGGTCTTAATGTGCTCCTTAGATAAAATATGCAACATGGCAAAAAAATAACACCGTGATTGAAGCTTATGTTGATGTCAAGATTGCCAGTGGTTTTTGCTCCATCTAGTCTGTGCTGGTTTTACTAAAAAATGCAACTATAAGCTTCAGAAGACCTCTTATGCTCAGCACCAACATGCCCACCAAATCTGGAAGAGGGTGATGGAAATCATGACCAGAGAGGTGCAAACAACTAGGACAAGGTGGTCAATAAATTGATTCCAGACACCATTGGGAAAGACATGGGAAAAGCATGCCAATCTGTTTACTCACTTTGTGATGCCTATGTTAGAAAAGTAAACATGTGGAAGAAACCCCAGTTTGAATTGGAAAACGCATGGTGCTTCATGTTGAAGGTAGTAAGTAGTTCTGGAGAATCCACTGGGGAGAGACAAGTGTAAAGCTGAACAAGCTGATGGATATCAGCCACCAGTCCAAGAATATGTTTAAAGTTCAGACTATTAATAGTGATGAATGTTTTATTTGTAATGTTAAAAAAAAGAAGACAGCAAAGAATTTCAAATAGAATGCAGTTAAAAACTTTTTGCCATTAATTAAAAACTTTAAAAAAAAATCAGCAAGCCTCAACAAAAAGAAGTGGTCAGAGTGCCTCTCTAGCCTGGAGAAGACTTCAGTGTCCCAGAGAGATTTTGACCTTTTGATCTTTCTGCGATGTCAAGTTGACTGCATAGCGTGATGCAGACACTTGGTCTTTATCCATATTACCACTTTCTGTTAAGCCAAAAAGCAGCGTTAACATTAGTGATGCCACAATCCTTTCCCCTCAGATATCATCTGGCACAGCATAGGTACTGACCCCTTAGGGCAACCTGTTAGGGAGATACCGATAATCCTTCTCCCCAAAAGAACCTCAAATAATTCCTCTGAATGCATTTTTGGTTAAAAATGTTCACAAGTGGTAGGTGTCTCACACAAATGATAACTTCACATGCTTTTCTCCTTTTAGTAGATTTCCCAAAATCACAAATTCCAATGGGAAGACTACATTAGACAACAGTTACAGGGGCTGATACATTTTCTGACTTCACCTTTTAATTTGACTTTTTAGATCACAAAAATTTGTATTTTTCTAATTCAGTGAGATTTCACAGAGGAAATATAAGAATGATCGAAGGACAGAAGATCAAGGTTAAAATGGAAGAAGAAAAAGCCCAAGGGCAAAGAGCTTCATTGCAAGGGCTTTTAACCTTCTGCAGACTAACTGTGCAGGAAGAAATGAAATGGATGAAAACAGAATCACACAAATATAGGTTTGACTTCATGAAAAGTTTCCCAAAGACTATGCCCAGGACATGCCCAGTGATACTATTGTGTTCTCTTTATAATTTCACAATGTTAAGGTCGGATTGAAATTCAGGAAGCTGTGAACTCAAAGTTTTCCATTTGCTGAGAAGGATGTTGAGATACAAGTATCAGAGCAAGGGCTGTGACTAGAATCATGGTTCCCCAACCTTTAATACTTGACAGCTTCTCATTTAGTTTAATCCTGCTCAGAGTTAGTGAGCTTCAGAATGTCTCTCTAAATGACTCAGCTTTTGATTCTAACTAATGAGCATAGGGGAGAGGTCTCTAAGCTGAATCTATTTGGTCCTGCTGTCTGTTTATTATAGAGACATTCCCAAGCCAGCGTAGGTTCCCAAATTGATTTTTGGTCTTATCGATATGCCAATGTCCTCCAGTGGACAGGACTCAGGTGTTCTGTATTTGGTTTGTACAAAATCACAAGACAACAAAAATTCTTTTTCTCCACTTGAGATTTTCTCTTTGGGGCAATTATTGTGAGAACAAGCATGCAGCCCATGAAAGGAGGAAATGATTTACAAGATGAAGGAAGTGAGGAATAACAGCAATAACAAAAATACCATTTTTTCTCTTCTTCTTCCCTGAAGTATTTTTCACTGTTACAGCTCCAGATGACTTTGTAATCTGATTCAAAGTTGAACTTCCTCTCTGTCTGGCTGTATGAAAAAAAAAAAAAAGATTTAAAAAGAAGCCTGTTCAAAGTGGCACGAATGGGTTTTTGACACATATAGATATTGGTTATAACCTTCAATTGATATACAATTTGGGCAGAGATAGCTCTCCCAAGAGAGAATTATCTGATTCATTGTGAAAATGGCACTCCAGTTGAGTTCTTTCTTTTTCTTCTTTCTCTCCTCAATGACTTAAGAAGAACCTGTAACCAAGTGGGACCCTAAGAACATGTTCTTGACTCAAGAATCATATTTTAGGGTGACAGAGTTCAGCTGGAGGAGTTTGGATCCCACACCTACCTGTGGCTAGGGGAAGGCTGGTAACATGTGAAGATCATTTTTTCTTGCCTTGTATGCTTCTTTTATTCTACCATTAGAGCTAATACTGCTGGTACAGAAAGTGAAATCAATATAGGAAAACAAGTTTGCCTGAGCAGAAATCATCAATTCATCTCTGGTACAAAAGGCACCTTCAGTCTGTGCTGGTGAATTTGTTATTAAATGTTTATATTCCCCAAATTCATATGTTGAACCCCATGTGTCACTGTATTTGGAGATGGGCCTCTTCAGGAGGTAATTAATGTAAAATGAAGTCATGAGGGTGGCTTCCTGATCCAATAGGATTACTGTCCTTGCAAGAGAGACACCAGAGTCTCTGTCTCTCTCTCCCTCCCTCCAGACACATACTTAGAAAAGGCCATGTATTGACAAAGCAAAGAGGTAGCCATCTGCCAGCTAGAAAGAAAGCTCTTTCAGGGAAGAGAATCCTAGCTGATCTGAGACTTTCAGCTTTCAAAATTGTGAGAAAATAAATGTGCTGTTTAAGTCACCCAATCTATGGTATTTTGTTATGGTGGCCTGAGAAGAAGAGTTTTAGTTACTTAAAAGAATGCAAGATCACTA
This sequence comes from Solenodon paradoxus, assembly GCA_004363575.1. Lineage (NCBI taxonomy): Eukaryota > Metazoa > Chordata > Mammalia > Eulipotyphla > Solenodontidae > Solenodon > Solenodon paradoxus. The sequence continues at coordinate 56,313 of RJWH01001147.1, read as the reverse complement.
AAATGTACCAGCTGAACAGGATATAAATCAAAGTTAAAGTGAATGTAAGTTTTAGAGACTGTCATGGTTACCCTGAAGGGAAGAAAACAAACTAGAAAGACATATTTTTTGGGGTTTGCTGCTGTTCTTTTTGAGATACTGAGAAATGTGAGAACTTTAAGTTCTGGATGTTGACCACGGACCACAGTGTTCAGCCCAGTTGGAGCAGTGTCTTTTCCAGGGTCGCTGTGGACAATGATGGGGAAGGCCCTCTTTATTGTCAGCTCTGATCTGAGCTGTTTGGGCTCTATGGAAAAACAAATCCAGAATATTTAAGATTAAACCAAATGCCCCTTTTAACAGAAACCACTTAGGACAACAAACTCCATGTTTCTTCCCCACATCCTTGTACTTTTACCTTTCAAATTCCACCCTCTCATACCACTTCATGGTTGTCACACACCACACCCTTGAACAGGTGCTTTCATATTTATAATTTTTTTTTTTCAATCACAGATGCATTAGTTATCTAGATCCCAAATTTACAATACAGGTCTTCATAAATAGGACTGTGACTTTTATACAAAAATGCTGATAAAAATAGCAGAGGGAAAGTAATATTTGATAGCAAGCATTGTTTTCTAGCCCCTTTGTGTATTGGGTTGAGTAAATTATCAAACTCATGCAAACCTATGTAATTCTGATTCCATGAAAGTTCTTGCATGAGTGTGAACTACTGTATTGATAAATCCTTACTAGTTACAAGTTCTTTGCACTAATTTTCACAAAGTAAACTTGATGTCAGTTCTTTCCTTTTTTTTCTTTCTCAGCAAGTAGAGTGATTGTGTTCCCCAGCATACTTTAAGATTTTACTCTCCTAGGGAGAGTTTTTTTTTTTTTTTTGCTGTAGTAATTATGATGATGGCGATGGTGGTGATCATTAATTTCTCTAAAAAACTTACTCTGATAACTACACTATATTACTTAATCCTTCACTAAACACTGGGGTAGTTGTATTTATTTTGCAGCTGAAGTTAGATCAGTTTGATAATTTGCCCAAAGTCACGTATAGTTAGAGTAGGAATTGAACCCAGGTCTAATGCTAAGTCTGAGTTTTTAACCATTTGCTTTAGTTTACTGCTACCAATGATCAAACGTACAGTTAGTATCACTTCATGATATTTCAATGACAGACCACACATTTGATGGTGGTTTCAATAGGATATATAGCATATAACCAAGGTGTGTAGCAGGCTATACCTTCTAGGTTCGCCTGATTTCACTATCACACAATGACATAATCACCTAATAACATATTTCTATTTATTTTGTTTTGGTTTGGTTTGCCCCCAACATGGCCCAGGTCTTCAACCCAGGTCCTTTGGCTTTGCCTGGTCCCTACCTTAGCTGCCTTAGCTGCCTGAGCCACATGGGTGTGCCAATGATGTATTTCTTAGAACTTATCCCCTATAGGTTGTTAAGCAACCCATGATTATAGTCAGCTTTAAAATGTGTCATGAGTATATGTACTTAGGACATATTAAAATAAATGGAAAATCTTTTATAGGAGGGCAAGCAGCTATTGTGCTTGTCTGTCCTGCCCCTGGTCCTGTCTGTCTGCTTCTTTGGGGGACTGCCATGTCTCCATTGCAATTCATGTGATTTTGGTAGGCAGCCTATATAGTACTCCACTCCTCCCCAAAAGGTGTGTGTGATCAGTCTTGGCTAATCATGGTTTACCATGATCTGGACCATAAGGATTCATCCCAAAGGTAGTTATGTTGACCCAAAGAAGCCCTTTTAGAGTCTTTCTATGGTATTTGATCCATAGTCACTGAAAGGAAGAGGTTCACGGTTGCTGGTTGACTCTGCATGATTGTAAGATATCCTGGGACTGCTGGCAGATACATCAACTGTTTTTTTCTGCTTGGAGGAAGCCTGTCTGCATTGGGAGGAAAGACCAACCCTTGAAAAGGGAAGTAGAATCAAGAGCGGCAAACAGTTGTCTGTGACATACTTTGTGCCCCTGAATTCAGTCATCTCTGAAGATAGCTCTACCTGTGGATGTCCTAGTTATTGAACAAATCCTTATTACCTCTCATTCTGTTTGCTGCTTTCACTTACAATATAAAGAATTCTGATAAACATGCTATACTGTTTTACTGTTGAAACTGTAACAAATAAGCACAAATTTAGTGATTTAAAACAATATAAGTTTGTTACCTTACACTCTAGAGGTTAGAAATCTGAAATGAGTTTTACAAGCAAAAGTCAAAGCATTGGCGGAGATATGTTTCCTCTGGATCCTCCAGGGAAGAATCATTTCCTTGCCTTTTTCAGCGAATAGAGGTCATCTGCAATCCCTGGCTCATAACCCCTTCCTCACATCACTCCAAATTTCCTTCTATTGTCACAGTACCTTCTCTTTGACCTTGACCTTCCTGCCTCTTTCTTGTAAAGACCCATGTGATTATGGTGATCCCTACCTCCATAATTCATGATAATCATATCTCAAAATCCTAATTTAATACATCTGCAAAGTTCCTTTTGCCATGTGAGGTAACAGAATCACTGGTTTTGAAGATTAGGAAAAAGATACCTTTGGGGTTGATTATTCTCCTCTCACACATACTCAGAAGAAGAATCTCCATTGACCACAGAAAGGTCTCTTAATCACAAAGTAACATTTCCTTCTTTTCCTTCTCCTTCTTCTTTGTAAAATGTCCATCTTTTAAGTGACTCCAGCAGGAGAGTAGGGCCAAGTTCCCCAGGGCTTACCCTGGAGCAGCTGAGGGGAAGTCCCGGTGTTTGGGGAGGACGAGGCTGACTGGTCCCTCCTGTGCATCTCTGCATGCTCTGCCAGGGGTCTGAGGAGGGCCAGAGCGCCAGAACACTGCAAGTAGTTGCCGTCAAGACGCAACTCACTGGAGAAGGGAGAGAAATGCATGGTTCATTTGATGATAATTCTACTTTCTCAAATTTCAATTTTATGTCTTCATCTCACAAAACAATAGATCTAAATAAGACATAATAAATAAAAACAATCATAATGATAATAGACTAAAAAAATAGACCTATGTTTAGACCATGTCAACTAGTCTAAACATGAATTCAGCCTGACACTCTTGATTCTCTAATGTAACTACAGAATCTTTCTCTTAATCATTAAGAAAAAGAAAAAAAAAATTACTAAAGGAGAGAAAAAGATGATTAAAATCTTAATAAAAAAATCAGAACTCGTGAGCTAGTCAATTCTGTCAATAAGCTGCTTACAGAACTCAAGACAGAATAGTGACATGAGGGGGTTTGTGGAAGGCAAGGGGTGCCTCTCACCAAATGGTACTCTGCTGTATGACCAAGCCCAGTGTGGGCCCGCTCTGCGGCCCCAGGTTACAGTAACGTAGACTGAGTCCTTGGAGTCTGTGACTGTGCTCCAGGTTTGAGAGCACACTCTCAATTTCTTCATTACCAAATCTAAAAAGAAATGACAAGAAAGAATGAGTGACTTTTAAACTATGTCGTCCACTGGATTATTAATTTTAAAGCGCTCCCCAGGACATCCAGAGGTACTTTCGCTGATGCCCATTGAGCTTCTACAGTAGGGCTGGCTGTGGACATGGGCTAGGTTGGTTGTGGGAGCAGACTGTGTATGGAGGAAGGGGGACCAGGAGTCTGTTTCCTGGGCAAAATTGCCGAGGATGGATTGAAGCAGTCATTCAAGGGAGAAGATGGAGAGCATGCTCTGAATTCTGAAGACAGGCAAAATTGCCTGGCAGTCAAAGAGTTTAGGAAGACTCAGCACCACAACTCTATAAGGAGGAGAGCTTTGAAAGTGTGTCCAAAAGATTATTCAGGAAATTCAGCCTCTCCAACCTTCTTTCATGCCCCTCACCTTGTACTGCATGGCCTTAAGGTTTGTAAAAGGAAATCACATGCTTTGGCTTAAATATGCCAGAAACAGCACGGGGGGTAGGGGTGGGGGATGTACTAGTAATATGCTATGGGTCAGAAAACTGTGAGATGAGGAACATCATCAGGGAATTTAGAATGTCAAGGCTTGAACTTTAAAATGAGGTGAGTAATATTAACAGGTAATTTTGAAAACTTTTTAATTCACTCATTAAGTAATTATTGAGGGCCAGTAACAGCAGTGGATAGGGGGATGTCACCTTGCATGAGAAAGAAGGACTTCTTGCTGGGTGGATTTCTGGGCCTATCAGGGAAGATAGTGAGGAAACAATTCCTGTACACAGAGGTGGACAGCCTGAAATTTTACCAGGGTTACACACTGAGGTGGTGATTCCCAGCTACCAACCCTGGCAGCTCTAGGATTTAGCAGCAATTCAACTGACAATGAAAAGAAGCTATTTCCTGAAGATGGGAATTCCTTCTTTTTTTGTTCTCTCTCCCCATTAGTGCAGGTCTCTGGGTCCAGTGCAGTTGGGGTGGGCGTGGGGAAGCCTAGAGGGTGTCTTAGTGGTTCTGCTCATGCAATGTGGGAAGCTGTAAAGAATCCCAAAGAGATCCTGGGGTCACTCCATGGTGCCCTGAGGACCCTGGTCTTCTGTTGCCCTGTGTTACAAGACCCTGCCAAGGACTCCTTCCCATCATTCCTGAAATCCGAGAAGCTCAGGAAACTCCCTCCCCAGCTTTTGTGATGGACTTGTCCACTGTCATCACCAGCCTGAATAATAACCCGAGATCTTTAGCAGGGACTTTGTGTCTCTGTGGTACCATTTCTCAGGTATGAATCCTCTCTTCTACCTCACAGGCCTTTTGAATATAGGACACCACCTGGCTACATAAGAAGAGTCATAGGATCGTAGATATGTGCAGTAGAAAAGATCATCTCATTATAGATCAGAGAGTTTGTATGACTACTCCAGATTACATGAGCGATTTTAAAATATTTATAGACAGTAAACCATGGGCCTCTGGCAATCTAGTGTCATGGATCAGAGGTGGGCTCTGAATTAGATTGCTGGATTCACATTGAGGCCTCATCTTTTAGTGCTGAGAGGCCTTGAACAAACTAATTAATCCCCTTGAATCCTTCTTTGTCTATAGTCAAGGGATAGAAATGGTACATATATACAGTGGAAGCCCAGGACTCCAAGATGGCACCAGTAATACTCTTTGACGTCAAAACTAGCAGATTTGCCAAACTGGATACAGAATTGCTGGGGCATTTTTAAAAAAGTACTATCGATATTATAACAACTACATCAACATGAAGACGGGGGCGTGACTGGGGTTTCTATGATGCTGGTGGCTTAAATGCTTTCCTTACTGTGGTTCTTACAGAATTCAAACATGAGTCGCTACGCAAGTACCATTGCATAGGGGCTCGTGTGTGGGTGATTTCTGCATTCCTGACCAGGCCCTTCTTGGTCTAACACCCTGAAATCTTTCATATCCTACTCGAGAATCAACACCCAATAAAAGATGACTGATCTGAAGAGAAAAAGATGGTACATATCTATCATTATGCATCATACATCTATATGTAAATGTGCATATCTATTATTTGGAGAATAAATAAGATAATCCATGTATTGTGTTTGGCACACAGTAATCACTTTATAAGCATCAGCTGGTATTATTATTATTATTAGTAGTAGTAGTATTACTACTACCCCCTAACTGATATAATTGCTACCCAACTCTGAGAGATTTGCCCTCCCTTTCCCTGTCACCAACCCTTGCCTCCCACCTGCTCTCTTGGTAAATATTGACACGCCATTGTGGTTTCCCTTCTCTACACTACCACAACAATGTATATGGACATCTTTTGTGATATCGGGACTTCCTGTTTTGCATTTTACATAATCAAGATTATGTCTCCTCTCTACTGAGGACACTGACTACAGCATATATATATATACACATACATATACATATATATACATACATATACACACATACATATACACACATACATATATACATATATATAGATACATATTATGCATTAGTAATGTATCTTAATAATGAGCAGTTCTTACACAAACTGGCTTTCAACAAATATTTGTTGAAAGAATAAATGAAAGAATGGAGATTTTTTGAAAACCCTAACATTTACTTAGGAACAGTCACTCTAAGGAGGTTTTAGAGTGCCCCCTTTCAGAAATGACTTGAGGAGGCACAAGGAACTGGGACTTTCCCTCCCCTAACATCAACCCCGCAGCTGACAGTAGGAAAAGCTGAAGGAACTCCACATTAGAGCCTTACTTGCAGTAATCCAGGACAAGGAAACGCAAATTGCTGAACTGCAGAGCCTTCCCAAGTCTGCCTAGAGACCATGGGTCCATCTTGCAATTCACGAGTTCTAGTGTGGTAAATGGGCATGTGGTGGGCCTCTTCAGTTCCAGAAACAAGGCCTAAGAACACAAGGTAATAGAACATTTACATAATGAAGACAAATATGTTCTTTGCTTTAACATGTTGCTTTAAAATTATTCATGCTAATTACCTCAACATTTTGGCTTCTATGATAATGTTCTAATTATCCAAGGAAAAAGTGGCATGAAAATAAGAATAATTTCTCTCTAAAATGAAGACTTATCAAATAATTAGGTGGGAAACGTCAGACTTTAAGATGAGATAAAATACATTGCAGCTTATCTTTTTAGATGTTATTATGGACTGAATTTAGCTCCCTTAAAAATTCATATGTTGAAGTCCTAACCCTTAGTATCTCAGAATGCTACTATATTTGGAGACAGGGTCTTTAAAGAGGTAATATTAAAATGAGGTCATGAGGCTGATTTCTAACTCCCTATTACTTATGTCCTTAGAAGAAAAGGAAGTTGAACTGAAATGTGTACTTAAGTGTGACCATGTAAGGAAACAGGAAAAATGGCCATTAATAAGCCAAGGAGAAGAAACAAACCTTGACTTGACTTCGTTTTAAGCTCAGACTTCCAGCCTCCAGAACTGTGAGAAGATACATTTCTGTTGCTTGAGTCACCTATCTGTGGTACTTTGTTATAGAGGCCCTCACATTTTATCTTCCTGTGATTGTATTCTGTTGAGTAAAGAAGTGTGACTATGCCAGTCTTAGTATAGTTAGATAAAATATATGAGTTCAAGACTCTCATAAATAATTTATAGTTTTGTTTACAGATGTTAGAAGATTTAGATGTCCACCCAGAACTGGACTCTACAAATTCAGTGGCTAGGAGCTTCTCATGTTGAAGCAGCTGGACTGGTGGCATTGGCACATCTTAGGTTCTCTCAGTATTCAGAATGGAGGGGTCTACAGTAAGGTCATTTCTTGTGGGAACAAAGGATACCGATGACAGTTACACACCCACTTAATTGACAGCAAAGAATATTTAAACCTACAAATCAGGAAGGCCACCTTTTAGCAATTAAAATTACCACAACCTGAAAATTCCTTCAGTTCAGAAATTAAGCCTGAAAGAGGCTTTGGCTGGGTTTGGAGAGTTTAGGTTTTTTGAGGTAATGACATGTTGGTCAGAGCTTGGATACCAAATTACATCTTGGTTGAGAAAGAAAAAGCACTTGCAACCTTAACTAGAGAGCTGGTGTCCCAGGTCTTTTTAATGAGAGAATGCCGGTTTGAGTGTTAGACTGGATTTTCTCCAGCTGTGTTTCTGACAGTGCTAGCAATGTGGCACCATCAGTGCCTATGTTAACGTTGGCCTGTGTAAAACAAGCCCTCATCTGGGTCCCCAAGATGTCATCGGTGGTTTGCAACATCATTCCCTGGGAGCACCAGTGGGTAAGATATCTCTGACATTTCCTCAGCAAACTCTAGATTACTACAGGGATCTGTTAAAGACCACTTTGAACGTACACGGACAGCATTGTACTTCTAGTTTGAATGACCCGTTTGAATAAAAACAAGTAAAAAATGCTGTTTTCATTCTTAAAATACAATATTTTAAATTTATTTTTAATTGTGGTAAATATATATAACATAAATTTTACCATCTTAACCATTTCTAAATATATAGTTCAGTGACATTAAGCAAATCCACATTGCTGTGAAACCTTACCACTATCCATTTTCAGAACTATTTTTAGCTTCTAATTTTTATTTATTTTTAAAGGAAAAGTACAGGCAGGAATGAAGGCAAGAAGGCAAGCAAGGAAGAAGAGAGAAAAGAAACACTCTTGTTTATCTAGTTCATCTTTATTGGTCTCCTAGTCCGCGGTTGCAAACCCCGGCCATTGGAATGTATGTGAATTGCAGTTGGCAGAAGGTGGCGGACTTAACCCTACTCTTCTAGGGCGCACTTAATTTTCAGTTTCTCAAAGAACCACATTACTGTTTTTAACAGCGGCGGCACCATTTCCATTCCCACTAATGCTGCACAAGGGTTCCATTGTTTTCCATATCGTGAACACGTGTTGTCTGGTTTTTGTTTTGTTTTCAAGAGCAGTTTGTGCCTTTGTGAGCAGAGCAGGCTACGTGAGAAGGGTGAGCCGGAGGGTCCATGGTGGAGAACTTGCCCAGGTGTGACCGATAATCTCAGATCCCAACTCCACCTAGTTGCAGGTCTTGCAGTTGTATCTCCCGCAGGACCCGCCTGCCCTGCGGGTGCGACTTCAGCAGTATAACCCTGGCCCTCCCTCCTTGACTTTGAGCAGGCGCAGTACAAGGAGGGCTGCTGCTTGGGAGGTCCAGTTCTACCACTGCCGCGAGCTGACCTGCCTAAGTACGTCGGAGGCTTTGAGGTCCAGCAACTAATAAAGGTCCAGATAGGCGACTTGCGAAGTCCGCATCTCCACTTTCGTTATTTTGTTGATTCTTTGGAAAGCATTTTGTTTTGTTTTAGTAGTAGCCTATCTAATTTATATCAGGTGGTGTCTCATTCTCCTCTCTAGTAATTTATGATGTTGAACATCTTTTCTGCAATTATTGGTCATTTATGTATCGTCTTTGGAGACAGATTAGCCAAGTTTTTTGCCCGTTTTTAAACCAGGTTGTTTGTTCTGTTGTTGAGTTGTAAAAGTTCTTTATATGTTCTCTAAACAGATCTCTGATTTCCAATGCCTTCCTCCCCGTTCTGTGGGTTGCGTTTTCACTCTGTTGGTTGTATCCTCTGATGCACAGAAGTTTACAATTTTTGATGGAGTCCAATCCATCTAGTTTTCATTTTGTTGCCTGTGCAAGAAATATTGCCAAATCCATTGTCATGAAAGCTTTCCTCTTGTTTTAAGACTTTAAACAATCTTTTTAAAATATATTGAATGAGGGGTGCCCAAAGTCAATGAATGAGAGAAAGTGGGGACAAGAGGAGTGCATGGGGCATGAAGCTGGGTATTCCTTTGAGAGCATCACTAGAGCAGCAGATTTAAGCTTTCTTTTCAGGATCATGCAGTCCAGGAATAGGAGATAAATTCCACAAAGAGGTGAAAAGTGAAGCATCCAACAGGAAATGCTGCATAAAAGGGTGGTCCCAATTCACACTTTCATGGTTTTAATGTTCATGGTGCTTTGCCCTTAGAGTAGGAATGAACTAAAAATAAATCCAACTCTCCCCTTCCCCTAAAGACCCCAGGGAACACTATCTCCAACTGATACTGAGTATTCCAGAAAAAGTGTAGCCCCTCAGAAGTTGTGGACTAGCACTAACCTAAGTTTGTACCCTGAATTATTACCGCCTGGATAATTCAAAGAAACCTCAGGTCAAGAATTTAATGTAGTGTAGCTCTGAGCTGGTGTCACTCTTTGCATGTGGCAGAAACAAAAGCAAATCTTTCCTGGAGGAAGCTATCTCCAAATCAGAGCTCAAGGAATTGCCCCACTGTTTTTTCCAGAAATAGTTTACAGTGAAACTACAGCCCCTAATGAGTTTTTCTAGCCCACTAAGAGTGTGATTAATGAGCTTTGTTTTGTCCCCTGCTTCCTACTGTTAAGGTTTAACATTTTACTGTTTTCTGTTTCCCCTTGTCAAATCTTGCTGTCTCAGAAAGTGGTTACAGGTCAGGTTTGGTGTCTCGAGACATGGGTGTCTCGAATCTGGAGAAACCAAGGACTGACTAACTTGCCCCCTCACATATTGCATGTCAGCATTCTCCTTGATCTGGGTCCTGAGTTATGTTGCTGACACTGAAATTGGAGACGACCAGATGGTCGGTCACCTGTTGAGAGAACACTCCCTTGTCATGCGGCTCCCCAAGCTCAGACTCCCCTTAACAACCACAGCTTGCTTTCACTCAGTGAGACTGAGAGTTTGAGTGTTAATTCTCTCCTGTCTCCATTTTCTGCAGAAAATTAATTAGCCCTTTCCCTTACTCCAAGTTTTGTGTTTGGTTTTCATTTGGCACTGATGCACAAGAACCAGAGGTTTGGTAACAGTACAAAGGAAATCACAAACACACAAAGAAATGGAATCACCAATAAAATCGGTAGAAGCAAGAGTCAACAATTTCAGACCCTTAAATATATCATATTTGAAACTATTAGATATAGATTATAAAATAACACATTCAAAGAAATAAAATAAAGACTTTTTTTAAAAAAAGCAAGAGACCAGAAAAATGGCCACTAACACCCTCTTCCCAGGCTCTATTCTGTCCCTCCTCCCTGAAAGTAGTTTTGTGATAATTAGTTTTATTGTTTTTTGAACTTTATGCAAATGCAAGCTTACAGCATACTTTCTTTTGTGTCTGTTTGCACAATTCCACATTTCCGAGAGTCATCACATTTATTTTTGCATACCTGTAGTTCATGCATTTTCATTGCTAGATGGTTGACCCTGAACAACTCAGGGTTTGGGGTACTGATTCCTGGGCAGATGAAATCTGAATATAACTTATAGCTGGCCTATCCTATTTAAGGATAAACTAACAACATCTGCAGTTGATTGAGTCCATGATGCAGAACTCACTGATGGGAAAGTCACATCCCTGTAGGCCACGCAAAGCTTATTAACCTGGCTTAGAGACATGGGCCTGAGTTTAAAAAAAACCAAAACCCTATGCTGATCAAGGGTCAACTGTATGTAGTGTTCTAGTATATGACTGGACCATAATTTCTTTGTCCATTTTACTGATGATGGTCATTTGGTTGCTCCTAGTTCTTAGCTATTCTGAGGAATACTTCCAAGAACATTTTTGCATACATCTCTGTTGCTCATGTATGTACACTTATGTCAGGAATATAGCTGCAGGGTAGGATTGATGAATCATAGACTTTAGTATCATTAAATACTGCAATATAGTACTTGTGCCTGTCTATACTCCCTCCACAGTGTGCGAAAATCTCAGTTGTTCCAAGTTCTCATTGACACATGATAATATGCTCTTACTTTTACTATTTCAGTGGCTATGTAAGGGTATCTCTTCATGTTTTTAATTTGCATTCTTCTTATTCCTAATGAAGTTGAGCATCTTTTACCATGGTCATTGACTATTCTCTCCTTTGATGAAGTGCCTATTCAAGTTTTTTGGCCATGCCTCCATTGGATTGTTTTCTTTTTATTGATGAATGGAAGTTCTTTATATATCTTGCATATGAACCTTTTTGATTATATAGGTATCAAATATATAGATTTGTGGCTTGCCTTTTCATACTTTTAATGGTGATTAGAAACTGCTAGATTCACTGCAGTCTATTTTATCAATCTTTGAGAGTGCTTTTCCCCTCCTTTTTAAAACTAGTGTTTCATTAGTTTACAACTACATAAATTTCAGGAGAATGGCTTCATTCCTCAATGTGTGTATTATAATACATCACTAGTGTTCTCATGCCATTGACCACTATTCTTTTTTCTCTTTCAACCCGAGGGTCCTCCCTCTACCGTCACCACTCCCACTTGTAATCAGTCTTATTTTTAGAGTCTAAGAGAATTTTGCTATGTTTTCCTAGTTCATTTTGAGTGAAAATCATTCAGTATTTTTCTTTCTAACTTACTTTGCTTATCGTTATTACCTAAAGTTCCTCCAAGTTATTGTAAAAGACAAGCTTTTATCTTTTTAAATAGCTGCTCAGAATTTCACTGAGTATATAGTCATCTTTATCTGGTCATCTGGTGGTGGGCATTTAGGTTGATTCCATGTCAACTAACATGAATTTTTACTGCTCTGAACATAGGGGTTCAAATATTTTTTCTTATTAGTATTTTTATATTCTTTGGATATATACCTAGAAGTGGAATTGCTAGATCAAATGGTAGTTCCACTTTTAACTTTTTTGAGGAATCTCCATACTGTTTTCCATAGAGGTGACAATTGACATTCCCGTCAATAGTTTACAGGGTTCCATTTTCTCTGTACTCTAGCCAATATTTGTTGTTTCCAGTCTTTTTTATATACGCCTGCTGACCATCTATATGTTTCCTCTGGAAAAGTATCTATTCAGAGCTTCTGCCCATTTTTTGCTTGGGTTGTCTCTTTGTTGTTGAGGTTTTTTTAGTGCTTTTTATATTCTGTTTTAAAAGTTTTTCTTTACCCAAAGTCGTAATGATATTTTCGTATGTTATCCTCTAAAATCTTTTACTGGTTTGCCTTTCAAATCTAAAATCCACCTGGAATTGATGCTGCAGTATGATGTGGGATAGGGAAGCTCCCATACTGTGTATTTTAGTTTACTTTGCTGTCCTCAGTGAAAAAATTAGTCTGAATTATTGGGCTCACCCTTTCCAGAGGTAAAATCCTACATATAATTTCTTATTACCAATACTTGAATTTTATTTTAAAAATGATTAATTCATAATTATATACCCAGGAAGACTATTATTAAGAATGAAGTTTATATGTGACACAATAGCAGTCAAAACTAATGAGCAGGAAGAAATCTCAAAAATGTACATAAAAATGTCACAAAATTATGCACAAAGTATAATTCCATTTATGCAAATAAGCATGCATGTATATATAATAAACATATAAAACATGCGTGGGAGTGACACACATATAACTTATGCTAGCAGTACCTCTGAGGAAGTAGAGGGAGGAAAATAAAAGCATGCTTTAGTTATGTATTTGTAAAAATCTGCAATTTTGTATACCTTTAAAAATATATTAAAGTTGAGTACATGGATTTAATTTCTAATATATTTTGTATTTTTATTTATTTTGAGATATTCTATTTAAGAAGACATGTCCTTGAAAAAAACAGCCTACAGCTTACCAAGTCAGAACTGAGGTATAGCTAGAATGTATGATGGATAATATGCTTATATTTTAAAGTTGACTGAGGAAATCTTTTTTCAAAGTCATGACTCACAAGTCTTGCAATCTCTGGGTTACTCAGCTGATGGCCCCAAATGCAGAGCTCTTTCCCCAAGATGTAGCACTCATCTTGAATTGTCATGAGCAATGGTTCCAAGGAAACTGTTAAGATGCTTGGTGGGGAATCATCAGATCTTACAAGCGTAAACTGGAAGTATAAGAAAAAAAAGATATGCATCATAAAGAAACTTCCATGAATCTGAATATGTAGGGAAAGAATATTACCATTAGCTAAGTTAAGAACATTTAATATAGCTATTAATTTTGGAGCAGGTATGCAGTGGGTAGTCATTCAGCACAAACTTATGAAGTCCTGCCATATGCAAAGTTCTATGTAATGTCCTATAGGGATTTTCCCAGCATGTTATTTTCCATTATTGTTTCCGGAAGTCAATTTAATGGGTCACAACTGGTTTTGTTTTTTTCTTTAATGTAATGGAAAAAAAGGGACATTATTCAAGGGTTATCCGAGTGTATCTTGTGGATAAGAATAACAATTGTCTTTTATTTTAATGATATTCAGAATCAAAATGGAGAGCCAACCAAAACATCCACCTACTATAAACAGTACGTACATACTAGGTTGTGATGTTAGTTGTATTTTTGATGGTGATTAGAACTGAAAAATGTTTGGAAATCATTGTTGGGAGACTATACATTTAAACAAGTTTTATGATTAACCTTTATGATGAAGCAGTGAAAACTATAAGGACTACAGTAGAAAGAGATTACAGAGGCGACATACCTTGTGGTTCAGGCCCCTGAGATACTGGTGTGTGAACCATATAAAACCCGAAGACAAGCCCGGGTTTGAGACTCAGGGCTGGGGCGAAAAACCGAAGTAAAGAACTAACTAAATAAAGATGCTTCTTTAGGTGAAAACCTTTCGTGTCTTCCTCTATTGAAAAAAAAGGGGGGTGGGATTATTTAGTAATTGTTTTACCACAACAATCAATGGCTCTGGAAGTTCCTCCATTGAGATAAGCAGGGAGATGTTGGGGCATGGGTGTGGGGAGCCTAGAGAAGCAACTGCAAAAGAAGGGATTAGAAAGATCTAGAAGGGCAGGTGGAGAAGAAAAGGGGTGAAGGAGAGACTGAAAGGAAAGAGGGAGGGGGGAGGGCAGCTTCCCTAAAAAGTGGAAGTTTGGGGGAAAGAGAAATGGTGAGAGAGGAGCTTCGAGAGGTTCTTTTTGTGTGACATGTGATGTAATTATCCTCTTTTCCCCAAAGAAACAGCTGAGAAAAATATAGGTGGGATGGCTATGGGTCAAAGTCACCTTAGAATAAGGATTTTTTGAATGGATTTATCTCTATTAAATTCTTTAATTTGTTGTCTTGATTAGCACTCAGCATTTTTGGAAATCAGTTGCTATTTGATTATGAAGACATAGATTGTCTTTGTGGGCTGGTGACAGAAAGATTTGAAGTTGACCAATCTTTAGAGTATTAAACTCCTTCCAGTCTATCAAGGGCCTTGTTGCTAAAATTGACCATTTAATCAGTTTCATTGTTGACCTCTCCTCTTTTAATCCATAGATTTAATCTCAGAAAATTTATGACATCAGATCTTTTTTAATCCAGCACTTTGGGAGTCAAAATGATGTGTTTGCAGACTTGACTACACATGACACATGCCTCCTGAGTGAGCACATGACCTGAGAGCAGGGACACATCAGCCGTTAAGAGAAGGGTCAGATAGAGTGACTAGAATGTTTGGGAGTGGAAATCCTGCAGTTGGAACTGAACTTTTCAGATGTAGAATAGAGGACGGGTGGATTGACCATTCCAGATGGAAGTGGTGTGAGAAAGGACAGGCTCTGGACTCAAGGACCCAAGTTCTTTGGGAGTATAGGGTTAGAGAGGAAATTTCCTCCTATCTTTCCAGGTTCATGTTAGGTTGATTAAGCAACCAAATTAGCATCAGACAAATTAGTAGGAGAAAGCACATTTAATTATGCATGTATGGTATTCTACATGGATGTAAATTCTAAAGTAAATGGGGCCTAAACAAGGGTATATACTAAACTAAGGATTGGGATAGGGGTCTGGGGCTTCAAGGAGAGAAGAAGGGTCTCATATAAAGAAAGGACTAGAAGTGTATATCTGCCCTGCCAGATAGAAATTTTTATCCCAATAAAAAGGTTATTTGTGAATATGACCCTAAATCTGGGTAATACCACCAATTCTCATTTTTCTAAGTAGTTAAGGGAGTCATAAAAGTAATAAGGCCTTGGTTGACCTTAGCTCAAAATCATCCACATGCCAAAGTGACACATCTTGGGAAGTCCTGTTTTGGGCATCTTGGATAGGCCTAGCCTTTAGGGTAAAGCCTACTCAATCCATTTCAGAGAATGAGGAAAAGTGATCACACACTCACCTTCTTGAGAATCTTTTCATTGTTGATGCTGGTTTTCAGGTCCCTTTTGATGGTTGGACACATGGATGTCTGAGTTTGTGCACAATGCTTCCCATATGTCTTCAGGAACTTTTGAAGAATGGAAACGATAGGCAGGGTATTTTTAGTTTTTTGTTTTCTTTCCTTTACTCTTGGCATTGTTTCATTGTATTAGATTCTACTTGGATGCGGAAAGCAATAATTTTCCCTGAAACCCAAAACAGATTTTTTAAGGAGCAGAGAACACCTGTCCCACCAAAAATAACCAAATATTGTTCCATCCTTCTCTGAAAATTTTAAAGCACTTATCTTAAAATAGGAGTGGGAAGTCAAGTAGAGGGAGTCAAAAAAAATTGTTCAGTTTCCAGTTTTTATATTTATGGATCCATGTTCTTTCTTTTAGAGTATTTAAAGTGGAACTCAATTGACAAGGAATGCAATTAATAGTGAGTACTAGATAGTAACAAGGATATACTGATTTTAAAATGGCATAATTTTCTTTATAGACACAATTTTTGCCAGGCACAGTGTCACAATGATTAAGAGCATGGGCTTGGGAGGTGAATAGACTTGGATTGTAGTCTTGTTCCTACCAGTTGAAGGGCTTCAGGCGTTATGATGCTTCTTCAAGACTCCAGTTTTCTGTGTGTGAAATGGATTATGGTTGCCATAGGATTAAATAAGATATGTTTATAAAGCGCTTAGCACCATGTTTGGCAAATAATGGAAGTGCTCAATACATTTTATTGTTATTGCTGGCCATAGGAAGTCATCTAACCAGTAGTGATTTTATCCTTTAAATTATGGTAACAGGAAATAGCTGGGTCTGTGAACTGGGTTTACAGACACAAAAGTTTATGGGAATTATTAGAATTTTCCCATAGGGGTAAGTTTCCAGCTAGAAATGGTTCAAAATATGTTTGTTACATTGTATCAAAAGGGAATATTCTTGTGGAATCCAGGTCTGGTGGAACATCTCAGAGAAACTAGAAGACAGGGGCTGTGGAGAAAAACAAAAGGAATACCTCTTCTTTGCTACCCGAGTGCCACCCTGTTTTCCTTAAATCTGTTTTCCAGAGCCACATTTTAAAAATCAGATCTGTGACTCTTCTTCTTAAATCTTTCTAGTGGTTTCTCATTACATTTATTTTTACCAAATTTTATATGCATTTATTTCATCAGTTGAGAGGTATATACATGTGTCAACTTCGGTTATTTTGCATATTTTTGTTTTATGTTGAAGCTATGTTAGGTGCCTCCCAATTTAGAACTGATACATCTTGTGTGTGTGTGGGGGGGCTCCTTTCCTTTTGTCATTATTTAACATTTTTCTTTATCTCTAGAAATGCTGTTACCTATACTGCTTCTCACTGGTGTTTCCTAGATATTTTCAGATAAGTAAACACAAATAGATTCTAAGACCCTTCTAAATACTGAGTTTTCACTTGAAATTTTGTCAGGATCACTTCCGTCATTTCCATATACTGTCCTGGTGTGGCCGTGGTTATCTGCTACCTGGGTGCTCAAGGTCAGCACCGATTGACAGATTCACTGATGTATATTTATGAGGGGCCAAAAGAGCATAAACCATGAAGTAGGTTGTATCTCATCTGACTGTGACTCTCTCTTGGGTGTCCTGGAGATGGGATGGTGGGGCTTCAGGCCTAAGGGGGTGAGGGTGGGGCAGGAGGACCCTGCAGTCTGGAGCGGTATAAAAGCCCAGTTCTGAGTTTCCTGCTAATCCAGGTGACTCTTCCCTTGGAGTCCCAGGAAGACCAGGAGAGGACTGGCAAGAAGGGGCTGCTTTTTAACTCCCCTCCTCTGCAGCGCTCCAGTACATGCAACCATCTCAGTCCATTTCAGAGCAGCAGGAACCACTCAAGCGAGGCTTCACGCACCTCTGCCCTGGAAGGCTGGCTGTAGGAGTGTGTGTACCTGGCGGTGAGCCGTCCAATCTCCAGGGATCCGGCCCAGTCCGGTCTCCCGCTTGAGCTTCCGAGACAGTGGCGATTGCGGGGCAGCCTCTCCCCTCATCTCCTGAGTTCCCAGCCCCACTAGTGCTCCACACTCACCGGCCGGAGCACTGTCCCTGTGTCTCTGGAGTGCGGCGCTGGGTTCACCCGGGAGATGGCAGCTAGGCAGTCACCACGAAGGGCGGGGACTGGGCGAGGCTGGAGTGAGTCAGTGACTAGCCAGGGCCTTTGAAGGAGTGAGAAGTGCCAGGGGCGGGAGGAGGAAGAGGTGGGCGGGACAAAGTTTGGTTCTACTGAGATTACCGGAGGGGAGATGGGGGGTCCAATAGATAGTGATGGAGGACTGTTAGAAATTTGGTGCTGGGCGTGATGTGTTCGTATATTTGATAGAGTGAACTTTCACATCTAAACGTATTATTTTGTCAATCAACATTATGTTAATAAAGAACCAAAACATAAAACAAAATAATACCATTCCAGTGTTTGTTGGTGACCTCCCTTTGCTGGTGTGGGTCAAGCTGGTGGCAATCAGTGGCTCTGCAAGGGATGAGATCTAGGAGGGGACAGGAATTTGGGAAAGAGGATCCTCTTCACTGACCATCAGTGGGATATCAGGGAGACAGAGACCTCTAGGTGATAGCTGACTTTCCCCTGCAGAGAGCCACCCTGTTACCCAACCCCAGGTCATCGGGTCACACCTGAGACACTAATACCCTTTCCATAGAAAGCAAGTTGTAAGTCATGGTTACATACACACCAGTGGGCAGAAGACAGAACTGAGTGACTCTCCTGCTCTCTAGAGAGGTTTCATCCTGCAGCTTTGTCTGCCCCTGCAGCTTTGTCTGCCCCTATCCCTGGGGAAGTGGGTGCTAGGAAAAAGGAAGAAACTCTGACTGGGGCTGTAAGAGATTTTGGGGGGTATTGAGAAAGATATGAAAGCATTTGTAACTTTCTAAAGTGGATGGAGGCAGAAAAGGGATTTCAACAATTATTGCTGTGGGCAGTGACTTTAGGGTGAATATATTTAAGGATTTGGGAACAAAATTAAGGCCCCCAGAGTATCCAAAACCTAAGAACTTGTGACTATTACTTTATATGGCAAAAGCCACTTCGTGGATGTAAGTTTATAGATGTCGCAGTGGGACAAACAGATGATTAGGTGGGGCCAATCTAACTACCCCAATCTAACAACATGAGGCCTGTAGCCTTTCTGCTGTAGTCAGAGAGATGAGAGGAATGGTCAAATGCATGAGAAGGACTCCATTTCCCACTGCTGACTTGAGCGATGGAGGAATGGAAACATGTAGGTAGCTTCTAAGAGCTGGGGTAAAAGGTGTGGAATGCATTCTCCCCAAAACCTGTGTAAAGGAACCCAGCCCTGATGACTGGATTTTAGTCCAGTGGGACACTGACTCCTCTGAACTGTCAGATAATAACATATATATATATATATATGCTATATGTATATATACTATAGTGTTATATAATATATATGTATATATTAGGATCCAGAATAAGCTCTTAGTGAATGTTTAGTGAAAGAATGAATAAAAAGAAATAGGATTAAATAAATTTACAGTAAACTGCAAAGTTTCTGTTAGAAAAGTGCCTGGTTGTAGTTTTCTGAGGGTGTATTTTAAGCTCAGATTGCTCTTAACAGAAGGCTTTTTGGGCACAAAGTGAAGTGAAGAGATAAGTGAGTGAAGGGGAGTGAGGAGGCTCCTGGGTTTTCATGATTTAGTAATGGTTTTCACTATACCTGTGTTTTGACAATAAACCTGTTGCAAAAAATTATCTTGAATATTAACCATTTTGGGGTGTATAATATACAAATATTTTCTTTTTTTCCATTGGCTGTTTCTTTTTTCATTCAAATGATAGCTTCTTTTGCTGTGCAGAAATTTTTAGTTTGATATAGTCCTATTTGTTTTTGCTTCCTTTGCCACTGGAGTTGTGCAATAACTATATTTTCTTCTATATGTTTTGTAGTTTCTGGTCTTGCATCCAAGTCTCTATTCTACTTTGAATTAATTTTTGTGTATCATGTTAGAGTGATCTACTTTCATTCTTTTGCATGTGACCATCCAGTTTTCCCAGCACCATTTGTTGAAAAGACTTTCCTTTCTCCATATATGTGTGACTTTATTTCTGGGGTCTCAATTCTATTCCATTGATCTGTGTGTCTATTTTTATTCTAGTATCATACTATTTAGATTACTATCATTTTGAAGTATAGATTGAAATCCAGAATGTGATACTTCCTTTTACTCATGATTGCTTTGGTGATTTGGGGCCTTTTGTAGTTCCATACAAATATGTTCTATTTCCTTGAAAAATGTCATTGGATTTTGACAGGGATTGCATAAAGTCTGTATGTTGCTTTAGATATTATAGCAATATTAATTCTTCCCATCCATGAGCACGTATCTGGAAATAATTTACAGCTTCGTGTTTTCTATTTCTTTTAACAATGTCTTGTGGTTTTCACTGTATAGGTCTTTCATCTCTTTTGTTAAGTTTATTCCTAGTTATTTCTTTCTTTTTATTTCAATTTTAAGTGGGATTGTTTACTTATTTTTCTTCTAGCTCATTGTTTACATATAAAAATGCAACCAATTTTGGTATACTAATTTGAAGCCATCATTGTACTGTACTCATTTATTAATTCTAGTGAGTTTTTTTTTGTGAAATACAGGATTTTCATGGATATTATGTCACCTGTAAGTAGTGATAATTAGTGACTTTTTTTTCAAATTTGGATTCCTTTTATATCATTTTCTTACTTAATTGCTCTGGCTAGGACATCTGATACTCTGTTGAATAGTAGTGGTGAGAGTGGACATCCTTGTCTTGCTCTTGAATTTTCAGGTGTTTACCACAGAGTATGGGTGTTAGCTGTGGGTTTGCCATATATGATCTTATTAAGTTGAGAGGTATGTTCCTTTAGTCCCAACTTTTTGAGGATTTTTTTTTTAATCATAAGTCAGCACTGAATCTTGTAAAATGCTTTCTTTGCATCTACAGATATGATTGTATTGTTGCTTTTTAATATTGCTTTTAATGCATCCCATAGGTTCTGATAGCTCATTTCTCTTCATTTATCTCCAAGTATTTTTTAATTTTTCTTTTGATTTCCTTATTTATCCGATAGTCCTTCAGAAACATCTAGTTTAGCCTACACATATTTAGAGATTTTTCAGCTTTCTTTTTGTGGTTGATTTCTAGTTTTATACCATTTGATTAGAGAAGATAATTTACATGGTTTCAGTCTTTGTAAATGTGTTGACACTTGTGTCACTAACTTTGAGAATGTTCCACGAGAACTTAAGAAGAATGTGGTTTTTTGCTGGTTTTGGGTGCAGTGTTCTGTAAATGTTTGTTAATCTCATCTGGTCTTGTTAATTTTTCTGCCTTGTTGATCTATTGTTGTAAGTGGAGATTGAAGTCCCCTACTATTGTATTGCTGCCAGTGTCTCTCTTTCTGTTAATAATAACTTTCTGTATTTTGGTGCTTTGTTGTTTTGTTAATATAAATGAGTGATGACTTTATATCTTAATCATTATATAATATCCATCCCTGTCTCTTGTTACCTGTACAAATTTTTATTATAAAATTAAAATTTTTATTCTACATTATCTTCATTTAAAATTGCAAGTATATAAGCAAATGTCATCCAATAACAGAAGAGATTACTGGTGATAATTTGAAGTAGTGACAAAAAATAGATTCATGGATATTTTCAATCAATTAAAAATATTCACATTTCATTTAATAATTAAGATAAACTTTGTCTCCATATGGTATTCAATTTTCCCCTGAAACATACAATTCCATTTTCTTCAGCTGAAAGCTGTGAAGGATCCAGGACTACTTTCTTCACTGATACAGCAATATCAAACAATTAGTCAGAGCACTCACATATGCTTTCAGCTTTCTCCCATGTCTCTCCCCAAGGATAGACTTCACAAATCTGGCTAGTGCTGCTCATTCGTTATATGAGTCATACATTCTCTGAGGTGTTTCCCTTCAAGTATATTCTCAGCAAAGGGTACCACTAAGTGTTATCATATCTGTAGTACCCTGCTGAGGTATATTTCCTAATTCCTTTTTTTAAAATGATTCCTTGATGTGTAATTTTAAACTCTCATTCTAAAGAGAAGGGTGGTCATGAAAGAAGTTTTATATTGGGTATTAATCACTGCATTAATGGAAAAAGGAGTGCACTGGATTTTTTGGTTTCTTATATGGAAGCAGTCCATATATGTCCTTTCATTTTTGTCACAAATAAACATGACTTCAGGATGAATCTGTTCCTTTGGCAGTACTGAAGAAGTAATGCAAATTTCATTGCCATGCTTCAAGCTAATCTTCCAGTCCCAGTGATCTGGTCCAAATGGTAAAATTGTTTGCAAAGCTCCAGGATTAGGTATCTTGGATGTTCCTTGCCCTGCATGTCACATTGCTATAAGCAACAGTCTTTCTCCAGAGCATGATAATCAGATATCTCTTGTTACCTTTTTATATTTTGTCTCAGATGGTTAAGATGGCTATGGTGCAGGCCATGTATTGCTTACAAACCTGAGTTTTAGACCTGGGTCCAGAAATAAAAATTAAATAAATAATTAAAAAAATTGAAAGTCTACTTCATCTGATACGTATGGCTGTATCTACCTATCTTAGGTTGCCATTTGGTTGTAGGATTGTCTTCTAACCTTTAAAAGTAAGTCTCTGTCCATGGGGTTAATTAAGTTTTCTACATGCAGCAGTAAGTTGGCTTTTGTTCCTTAATCCATCCAGCATTTTGTGCCTTTTAATTGGTGAATTCAGTTCATTGACATTTAGGATAATTAATGATAAGTAACTATTTGTTTTTGTTTTCTGGTTTTGGTGTTTGTTCCACATTCTGTTGCTGTATTTTTGTTTTTATGCTCTTTTCTTGTGCTTTTTTTATTCTACTCATTACCTCCTGCTAATAAACCTTTATTTTACTCATACTGAGCAATCAACTCTTCAGACTGAAGTATCTGCCTTGTTCAATTAATTCAAAAGAAAAAAACAAAAATGTAGGTATTAACATAGTCTTCTGATTTGTTTTAAAATTTTAAGGTTCAGGAGTATTTAGTTTGTAATTCCTAGTAGGAAAAAACACTATATAATGAACACCCTAGTGACAAGCCGTGGCAAAATGTTTCAGTTGCATTCAGGACAGCTCAGTTTTCTTTATATCTTCTCTTGTGCTTTGACAGCTTGCTTTTATGTATTCTCTTTTCGTTTTATTCTTTCTTTATTCTGTGGATTTTTTTGAGGTTACCATGGGGCTTATGTAAAAGTTCTATGCTTATAACCTTTTTAAGTTTGAAAGCAACTTTATCTTGACCTCATTCTACCAGTCAAATTTTTACTCTCCCCCTCTTTAGGTTTTTGGTATCTTTCTGCTTCTAAGCGGAATTTATTTTCATTTTGTAGAAGTCCCTTGAGTATTTCTTGCAAAGCTAGTTTAGTGCTGATGAATTTTTTCTTAACTTTTTTCTTTAAAGCTCTTTATTATGCCTTCAGTTCTAAGCAATAACCTAACAGGATAGAATATTCTTGATTGGAAGTCCTTTTCTTTCAGTACTTTGAATATATCATGCTGTTCCCTTCTGGCCTGTAAAATTTCTGCTGAAAAAATTGCAATCTGTCTTATGGGAGCTCCCTTGTATGTGAGTTGTTTTTCTTTAAATACTTTTAAGGCTGTTTAATTTTTGTCACTTTAATAGCAATGTGTCTTGGTATATGTCTATTTGGATTTATTTTGTCTGAAACTCTTTTAACTTCCTCTTTCTGGATGTCTGTTTCCTTCCCTAAATTAGGAGGATTCTTAGATATTTCTTTAGATAACATTTTTGCCTCTCTCTCCTGCCCCTCTGGACCCCTATGATGCAAATGTTGTTACTCTTGATGTTATGTTCTTTGGCTGGATGATTTCTGTTTGGAACTTTATCATATTTCTCTCTTTGTTGTAGTTCTCATTTTGTTCATCCATTGTTCTCCTAATTTCAATGAGTATCATTAAGACAATTGCTTTGAAATCTTCTTTCGGTAGTTCATTTAATTCTGTTGTATTGGGGTTTTACTCTGTACGTTTTAACTGACCATTTGGGATATATTTCTCTGTCTCCTCACTTTGTTTTGTACTTTGTTTATTTTTATGAGTTAAGATAAACAACTTTATTTCCCTGTCTTGATTTAAATGCCCTTGTATTAGGATCTGGGTTGCAGAGAATAGATTAGGGTGCTGGCCTGAAATACTGGGCTTTTTGTTGCTCTTTAGGCTGAAGCCTACCAATCAGAATGACTGAAGCTCTAGAATCAGCACTGAGTGACAACCCAGGATCCTGGCTTTCAGAGTGATAACCTAGGGTAGTCGGACACTAGGAAGTTGCTGCTGGGGAGTGCCAAGGATCTAAGCCCCTCTTGGATGATAGGTTCTTGGACTGAGAGTGAGATCTGTAGTCACCTTCAACTGAAGGCTCATTCTCAGTAACCCTGGACTGAAACTGTTGCCTCAGTTGCAAACTAGTTATAATCTTTGTAGTTACTACAAGCAAATTTTTCACCAGGCAAGAACAGAAAGACCTGGAGCTGTGGGTTCAGGCTACAGACAGGCTGCAGTTCTAGCAACAGCCACACACAGGGAATGGTGATCTCATGGTGCGTGTGAGCTGCTCAGAGGAAAGTGTTTCCCTTATGAAGATGGTTTCTCTAGCTCTGTAGAAACTTTTAGTTTGATGTAGTCCCATTTACTTTTGCTTTTGTTCTCTTGCTGTTGGAACTGAGTACCAAGGACATCAATGTCAAGGAGCATGTTTTCCATTTTGAGGCATCTCTATAATTATTTCCATAAGGATAAAAATGTTCCCTTTTCCCCACATTCTTGCCAGCAGTTGTTGTTTCCAGACTTTTGAATAATAGGTATAAGGTGACATCTCATTGCTGTTTTGATTTGTATTTCCCTAAAACACTATTTATTGAAGGGTTTTTCCTTAGATTTCTATAGCATTCTTTATCTCATTTATTGAGTTCTTCACATCCTGAATCTGTTTTTTTTATATAAAGTTTCCTTTTCTGCCTTCTCATTGATTTTATTTTTGAGCTAATTTATTTGCTTTTCTGCATTTTCTTGTACCTTTGACTTGATTTTCTGATTTCTCTTCTATCTCTTTAAATTGTCTGGTTTTTTAAATATTTTTGAGTTTCTTTTGCGATAGTTATTCTGATTTTTTTTATCTGTTGAAAAGTTATTATCTTCCATGTCTTTGAATTTAGTTTTTGGAGAAGTATCATTGTCTCTTTGTAATGTCACAATACCTTCAGGTGTCAGGTAGTCCTGAACTATCTTTTCCTGTTTCATTGAGAATCTGAATCACTAACTAGTAAGTGAGCTTCTTATCTTTTACTTTCCCAGCAGGTGGTGCGATTAATTTAATAATTTAATTTAATTCAATTCAATTCTTTTGACTTTTGCCATCTGCCATAGGTGCTTAAACAAGTAAACTGAAATTTCTGCGTCAGTGGGTTGGGTGTCTGTTGCTGCTGGTGTGGATGTATGGAGGGAGTTCTGATACATGTATGCGGCATAGCTGTTAACCTTTCTCTCTGGGGTCTCAGATTTGAGACTTGGCAGTCTATCTGCTGTTGGTGAACTTCATGGCATGAGTATAGATCCTGAGGTATAGAACAGGGTGAGTATAGTCTAGAGCGCTTTCCATGTTGTACTCCTTGCTCAGTTTCCAGCCTATTAGAAGCACCCCAGATCTTCCCCTTTGGGCTTCACCTAGCCCAAGAGAGTGTATTGACACACTGTCTCTGCTCTCCCTTTCCCCTGTCCATGGTTGGGTCAGAAGCCCTGCCATTTCTGTCCCCTACCCCTCTAGAATGCCATGCTCATGTGTTTCTGTCCACCCACCTTCTGTTGTAACAATACATAGACCTCCTCACATTCCTTCCAGTGTATTCTGTGTCTCTGTGATGCAGAGGTTTCTTGAGTCTCACCACTGTGCTGTGGGATATTCTCAGTGGTCTCCCATTCCTGAATAATGGTTTGTTTTTCTTGGAAGTGAAGCAAAGAATATCTATCATTGACCTATTGGTCTGTCCTCAGTCATTCAGTATCCATGACAAGCTCTGTTAGAATTTTGACTGGTGTTGCATTAAATCTAGAAGACAACTTGGGGATAATTCATGCATTAATGATTTTGAGACTTTCTATCTATAAATGTATATTTAGGTCTCATATCTGACTGGTTCTCATATCAAGTGGTTCACTAAGCCTCTCTTCTAATTTTTTTTTTATGGAAAGATGCAGACAGAATGGAGGTGAGTAGACAGGCAGGCAGTAAGAATGAGGAGGAAGAAGCATTTTTTATTTTTATATTTTAATTTGGTTATTCACCTTGGTTGTTCCCCTTACCCTGGGCTGTGAACCTGGGTCCTTGGAATATATGTGGACTGCACCAGCCAGAGGCAGTGGACTTATCCACTAGGTCACTAGAGTGTGTTCCACATCCCTTTCCTTTAGTTCACAACTGTGTTATTTCCCAAGTTCCAAACAAAGCAACAAGGGCAGAACTAGTGTTGGGCAACACTTCCAGACCTATTCCTCCAGCTCTTCCACCAACTGTTGATTAGTGCAGATGTAGATCAAGACAGGATTCTAAAACTCCAAGATATGATAAAGTCACAACATGGAAGAATCTGGTCCCCCACTACTTGTGTGGAAGTCTTTCCACTGAAGACCCACATTAAATTGTTGGAAAAGCAAGAAAAACTTTTATTGTGTTACACAGTTCGAAGTTCGGTTTTGTTAAAATATTTAGCTTATGTGAATGAATCTTTCGATTACATTTCACAATTGTTTCCATAAATGTGTTCTGTGCCTTTTTTGTTTTGTTTAAAGAAAAGCTGCAGGCAGGAATGAAGGCAAGCAGGCAGGAAGAGAAAGGAGGAAGAGTCATTTTAATTTTATTTCCATTTAATTGTTCACACTGGTCACCTCCTCCCCAAACCAGGAACTTGAATCCAGGGGTCTATGGCCTACGTCCTTCAAAAGCAATTGATCCAAACACTGCTCTATCAGGGCCATCTGTATCTTTTTAAAGATTTCCGTAGTTAAAAAGTTTTGCTTTTTTTTTTTTTTTTTTTGCTGTTGCAGATTGTATTTTATATTTAAAAAGTTATTTTATACTGCTTCTTCAGTATAGAAACACAATTAGTTTTTGTATATGATTTATGTCCAGCAATCTTGATCAAATTTCTTACTCTATTAGTTTGGCTGTGGATTCTTTGTGCTCTTCTATGTAGACTATCAACTGATTTTATATGAGTTTGAACTCTTCTTTTCCAACTTTTACATCTCTTATTTCTTATTCTTTTTTATTGTGCTTTCTAGAACCTCTAGTACAATGATGAGTTATGAGAGCACAGTTTTTATTTTTGTTTTTGTTTTAAAGAGGAAGGAAGGAAGATAGGCAGCAGGCAGGCAGGAAAAGAGAAGAGTAAAAAATGTTTATTTTTATTTAGTTATTGATTTTAGGTTTTTCCCCTGGCCTCAGGCCATGATCATAGGTCCTTGGTCTGTATGTGGACTGCTCCTCAGTCATAGGATTAACACCTGAGCCACTAGGGCATGTGCTCTGTGATCCTATCGTCCTAGTTATGGGACACGAAATAAAATAATTCAAAAGATACAAAATCAATAATTCAAGGAGATATATACATGTACAGTGGTGAACCCTATATATAGTCTAGATGTGTAGTAGGTTATCACATCTAGACTTGTCTAAGTACATGCTATGACACACCGTGGCAATGTTGTCAAACAGCACACTTACAGAACATATCTCCACTGTTCAGCAGCACATGTCTATTTCTACCACATCTTTTTATCTATTCACCATCAATGTGCAATTAGGTTGTTTTTGTATCTTGGCTATTGTAAATAATGAACAAGGGGCTGCATATAGTTTTTCAAATTAGTGTTTTAATCTTCTGCAGATAAATACCCAGAAGAGATATTGCTGGATCATATGGTATTTCTATCTTTAATTTTTGAGGATCATCCAAACTGTTTTCCATAATGACTATAGCAATTTACATGTCTACTAACCGCACAAGGTTTCGTTTTTCTCCACATCCTCACCAACACTTGCTACTTGTTTCTCTTTCCTCTCTCTCTCTCTCTCTCTCTCTCTCTCTCTCTCTCTCTCTCTCTCTCTCTCTCTCTCTCTCTCTCTCTTTCTCTCCTGACATACAGGAGGTGATAAGGTGATATCTCATTGTGGTTTTGATTTGAATTTCTCTGATGATTCGTGATACTAGGCATTTTTTCATGTGCCTATTTGCTACCTGTATACGTTTTTTTAAAAAATGTCTATTCTCATCTTCCCATTTTTTGATCAGATTTTTTCTACTATTGAGTTTTGTGGATTCTTTATGTATTTAGGATATAAACCCTTACTGTATATATGATTCATAAATACATTCTTTCATTTATAAGTTTGCCTTTTCATTTTATTGGTTGTTTACTTAGCCATGTAGGAGCTTCTTAGTTTAATGTACTTCCACTTGTTTACTTTTGCTTTGTTTCCCTTGTCTTTGGAGTCAGATCCAAAAAAATCATTATCGATATTTAATGTCAAAGATCTTATGACCTATATTTTCCTCTAAGAGCTTTATGGTTTCACACTTTATGTTCAAGTCTTTAATCCATGAGTTAATTTATAATGTAAGACAGTGGCTTAGCTTCATTTCTTTGAATGTGGCTGTCTAGTAGTCCCAACATTTTTTATTGAAGAGACTGTCCTTTCCCCAATGTATATTTTGACTTCATTGTCGTAAATCTATTGATCATTTGGGTGGGTTTATTTCTGGCGTATTCTATTCCATTGTCTGAGTCTTTTTTTATGTCAATACCATAATGTTTTGATTGTTGTAGCTTTGTAATATAACGAGATCATGGGACACTATACCTATGGTTTTTTCTTCTTTCTCAAGATTTTTTTTGGCTGTTCAGGATCTGTTGTGGTTTTATAAAAATCTTAGAATTGTTATATTTCTGTTAAAATGTCATTGGAATTTTGATAACAATTGCAGTGAATCTGTAGTTTATTTTTGGTAAATAGTCATTTTAGTAATTTTAATCATTATAATTCATTATTATGGGATTTCTTTCCATTTATTTGTGTCTTCAATTTCTTTCATCAGTGTCTTTAAGTTTTCAGTGTGCAGGCATTATACCTGGGATTTTTTCTTTATTTCCTTTCTGATATTTTGTTGTTAGTGTATAAAAATATTACAGATATTTTGTTGTATATTGATCTTGTTCCCTGCAACTTTACTGAATTTTAAAATTTATTCTTCTAGATTTTTGAAGAGTTTTATGATTTTCTATATATAAAACTATATCATCCACAAACAGTGACAGCTTCACTTTTTCTTTCCAATGTGGAACCTTTTATTTATTTTTCTGCCTATTTGCTATAGCTAGGATTTCTAATACTGTGTCGAAAAAAAGTGGTAAGAGTAAGTTCTTGTCTTGTTCTTGATCTTAGAGGGAAAGTGTTCAACTTTTCTCTGTTGAGTTAATGTTAACTGTAGGCTTTTCACGTATGGCCTTTATTATGTTGAAATGCATTCATTCTAAGTCCACCATGTGTAGCGTGTTCTTAAAAAGCATAAATGATGTTGAATTTTGTCAAGTTCCCAGTTTTTTTATATTAAATCTTTAACTTTTTAAAATTTAATTTTTTAAATTGAGGTAACTTTGATTGACAAAATAATGTAAGTTTAGATGTGCAGGTATTATAATATACCATGGCTATCACCAAATTTTTGATAGTCCTTTACCACTCTCCATTAAGCCCTCATTACCCTTTGCTCCAATTCCTCATCCTTTCCCCCTCTGATAGCATCATTTCTACTGTCAGTGTCTAAGAGAAAGAGAGAGACCGAGCATTTTGATTTACACAATAACTTATGCCCATATGTGTTCAAGGGTTGATTTTAGTTCTGTCTGCTCCTTTGTTTTGTTTCTTTATATTCCACATGAGTGAAGTCATTTGGTATTTGTCTTTCTCCTTCTGACTCATTTCACTTAGCAGAATTCCCTCTAGTTCCACCAGTGGTGTTGGATATGCATAAGTGGATAATGGGATCATATGGAATTTTCAATCTCAATTTTTTGAGGAATCTCCATACTTATTTCCATGATGATTACACCAACGTGTACTCCCATCAACAGTGTACAAGGGTTCCCTTTGCTCTGCATCTTCACTAACATTACTGTCTCCCTCCAATATTTTGGATAGTGGCCATTCTCACACCTGTGAGGTTATATCTCAGTGTTTTTTTGATTTGCATTTCCCTAATAACAAGAGATGACAAACATCTTTTCTTGTGCCTGTTGGCCATCTCTATGTCTTCTTTGAAAAAATTTCTATTCAGATATTCTGCCCATTTTTGATTGAATTATTTGTTTTTCTGTTGCTGAGTATAATGAGTTCTATCTATATTTTGAATATTAAGCCTCTATCAGCTATAGGAAATGCAAATATCTTCTCCTAGTCAGTAGGTTGTCTTTTTATTTTGATGATGGTTTTGTTTTTGTTTTTGTTTTTTGCTGTGCAGAAGCTCTTTAGTTTGATGTAGTACCATTTGTTTTCTTTTTTCTATCTTTTTCTTTTTTTTTTTTTAAAGAGAGAGGAGGAAGAAGTGTTTTATTTAGTTTTATTTAGTTGTTCACAATGGTTGTTTCCTCCAGTTCTAGGTCTTGAAGCCAGGACCTAGGAATGTATGTGGGACTGCTCCCAGGGTATATTAGACCACTAGGCCATCAGAGCCCATTTGTTTAATTTTGTTTTTATTTTCCATTCTCCATTTTTTGAGTAATATCTACTTTCCATAATGGTTGAACCAACTTACACTCCCACCAACATTATACAAGGAAGCCCAGTCAACAAAGACTTCTCTAAAGTTGATGTCATAGAACATATTGCCTATATTTTCTTCTATGTATTTTATGATTTTCATTTTTAAATACAATTCTCTAACCCATTTTGAATTAATTTTTTTGTATAGTGCCAAAGAGTTATCTAGTTTCATTCTTCTGCATGTGGTTGTCCAGTTTTACCAGCGCCATTTGCTGAAAAGACTTTCCTTTCTCCATTCCATGCAGAAATCTATGGATTTATGTTTTAAGGTTACACTGTGATTTACATATAAGTTCTATATTTTTTTTCCTCTACAGAGTGAATGATAATATACCTTTTAGGAAAATCTAAGCTATACCAAAAAATAAATTTACTATTCCTGCATATTTCATATAATACTTGTTGTATTACAGTAAATTTTGTGACTTGGGGGAAATTGCTATATCGAACAAGGAACTTTTCAAGTGTCATAATCTAGTTTCTTAGAGAACAATGTCTGACCAGGACTGCAAGAGTGAGGGAAAAAAGCCTAATAAAATGAAAAGCAAATGCAAAGTGGTATGTCCCAGAGTTGGGCACTGCCATGTGAATGTTTATGTCCAACCCAATGGCATAACTGTACTTCAGGACAGTCAGGGAGGGAAGCCAGAAGAATTTTCCTATCAGCTCCCTCATGACTCCTGTATGTCATCAGTAAACTTTGAACCCCTGCATTTCCAGGTTGTGCTAACTAGTTCTCTGGATAGCCAATGGGGAAGCTGACCCCAGACCTGAAGCCACAATTTCATATGAGTCTGGACGTAGTAGAGGTGCAGAGCTTTGGTGGATTTCTGACATGGTGGGTGTCAGAGAAAACAAACTGGAGCATAGTATACATACCTGGGGTAGTTGAGAGGAGGTGACAAGAGAATGGGCAAATGATTGAGGGCCCAGAAGGCAGGTGAGAGGCACATAAATTTCACAAATGTAACAGATGTGTGGTCACTGATGTGTTAGTATGTGACTCTAAAGCTTCAGTGTAAGTTGACCCACTGTTATTCCAGGGAGGAGCTTCAGAACCTATAGAGTTGGCAAACTTTTTCTGTAAGAAGGCAGGTAGCAAATATTTTAGGCTTCTAAGTATTTGGTCTCTGTTGTAATTACTCAAATCTGCCATTACAGTTTGAAGCAACAATCGTAGATAATATTGTAAAAGAGTAAATCTGAATGTGTTCCCAGAAAACTTTCATCATAGACATGGATTTTCCAAGTTCATATACATAGACATAAATTTTCCAAGGTCATATAATTGTTTCTGCGACATAATAACATTTTTCTTTGGATTTTTTTCAAGCATTTAAAAATGTAAAGCATAGCTACAATCAACAAAAAAAAAAGAGAGAAGAAATGTTGACGAGGATGGGGAGAAATTCGAATTCTTATGCACTTTAGGTGGGAAAGCAAAAGGGTGCCGTAACTATGCAAAAAAAAAAAAAAATCCACAAAAATTGAAAATAGAATTGCCATATGATGTAGAAATTCCACTTTTGGATATATACTCAAAAGTATTGAAAACAGGATCTTGAAGGGATTATTTTTCCATAACGATGTGATGGTCATAGCAGCATCATTCAGAGTAGCCAAAAGGTAGAAACAAGTCTGTTGTCCATTGACGAATGAATAAACAAATTGTGCTATAGCCATAAAATGTAATGTTATTCAGTCTTAAAAATCAAGGTAATTCTGACATGTACTACAACATAAATGAATCTTTAGGATATTATATTAAGTATAATAACTCAGTCACAAAAAGACAAACACTGATTTCTCTTACATTGATCAGTAAAATTCATAAGATAGAAAGTACAATGGTAGTTGGCTGGGGTTTGTGAGAGGGGATGGTAGGTTGTTTAGTGGATATAAGTTTCAGCTGTGTAGAATGAAAAGAGTTCTAGAAATGGAATTCTGGATAATGATGATGGTTGGACAATAATGCAAGCACACACTGTCACTGAACTGTACACTTAAAAATGGCTAAGGTGGCAAATTATATTGTAATATCACAATTGCAAAATGTAAAAGCCTTTCTTAGCTCATGGACTACACAAGCACAGTTGGTGAGGCACATTTGGTCCATGGATTGTTGTTTGCTGACTGTTGTCTGACAGATTATATCCAATCCTTCCTAATTCAGACATGGCCCAGAATTCTGTGTGGCGAAATCAGGAACCAATGCAGACTCTAAGAAAGAGGCTCAGTGGATAATCTTTGTTTCATGGTGAGTGGAAGAAGAATGTGCCATTTTATTGAAAAGCAGAGACCAACCTTGTCAAGTGCTTGGCCAGCTCCCACAGACATATTTTGGAGCTTCTTCCTGAACCCGTCACTACCCTTCTTGAGGACAGAAGTACTCGTTTTGCACAGCCTTTCTCTGGTATGATTTTGGGTGTGAATAACCTGCCTCTAATTAGCAGTCTTCGGCCCTTTCTGCTTCTCTCTCTGTTGTTTTTGGAGGCAGGCACAAATTACCAAGTACTTTATTGACTTCTTGACAAATAACATTGTTTTCTATAAAAAGCTCATTGTAGAGGGACGGCCAAGCAAGAGATTATAATACAACATCAGGAAACAGCACATGGCTGTTGAAAGTACGAACGAGATATCAGTGTACTGATAATGGAAAGTGTTGCTCACATGATCTGAAGAAGAGAAAACAGAACAGTGGACAGATGGGCAGATATACACAATCAGCTGTGAATATGTACAGGCATGGCTGGGACTGGAAGGGGACCTCAGAGAAACGCTTTGCAAGCATTAGGTGGGATATAGTGGGATTTGGTGCTATGAAAAGGATAAGAGTTCTGACTTTGAGTTCTGGATCCCCCACTCCTTAGCTTTGTCATTTAAAGCATAGAACTCCCCTGCTCTGAGCCTTAACTACCCATTCTTAATTTGTAGATTAAAATAAGAGATTAAGCATATGGCACTAACCATAGCTCAATAAGCAGTAGAAATTCTCCTTACAGGAGAATTGTTAAGTGTTATGAGAAAGTCGTTATGATAATTTTAAACTTAAAATACTTGTGGTTAATAGTAGTACTTGTTTATTGTAGATATTTGGGACAACACACACAAATGTAAAAATATAAAATTCACTGATAACCCTACCAGCCAGAGATAGTCATAGTTTAACATCTTAGCATGACATACTACCCCTCTCCAATTGGGACTTGAATTTCTTAAGTTATTTAATCTCCCTGAGACTCGGTTTCCTCTTCTGTAAAATAGATCCCAAAGTATTTGTTTACAAGGTTGTGTGAGCATTAGCTAAGATAATGTTTGTAAACTTTTCAGCCTCGCAGACAAGTACATCTTTTTTTTATTAATATCACCATGGCTACACAAAGAGATGGGTTTCTCCATTCCCTTCCCCTTGTCCTCACAAATCCACACCCCCACCATTCACCTGGAATAGTCTTTATCTCACTGTTGGTGTCAAAGTGTGCCACAAAAATCTGTATTATTTCCCATTCAGAAAGGAGAAATAAGACTCTAGTGGATATGTAGCCAGTTTCTCCAAGAAACAGAATTGCTAACCCATGTTTTTAAAAACTTTATTGATGACTTATTGATGTACAAAAGGCTCTGCATCTCTAAGTGTACAGTTTAATACATTTTGACATATGTAGTGGAGTGACTCATGAGACCACCAAAATCAGGTGAGCCTAGCCTATATTCTAAAATATCCTTGTGTCCCTGCAGCCCCTCCCTGTGCTGCCCCTGCCCTCCCCAGATAGCCCATGAGTTCTTTCTTTTTTCCTTTTCTTCTTTCTTTCTTTCTTCCTTTCTCCTTCTTTCCTTTTCTTCCTTCTTTTCCTTTCTTATTTCTCAATCTCTCTTTCTTTCCTCTCATCTTTTTAAAATACTTTGTTTTATATCCTTCATACATAATGAAAAAGGGAAAGTATTATAAGCTTATTCTTGTGTATGCAAGGTGTAGAGGTGAAACCTGTTCAGTTAAAAAAAACCAAACAAACAAACAACTACTCTCTCCAATATCTGTTGTCTCCAGACTTTTCTCAGGAAGTAAAGAGATAAGTCCTGCTTTGGGATCAGACTCGTTACTTGGGGTTTTAATGGGGCTTTTCTTCCTGTGCCCTATCATCACAGGACTAAGGGTAGGAGCCTGATGGGTCAATAGGATTTCAGGCACAAGTTTTGTGGCAACCAATTAGAAATCTGTGGTTTTAGGCTCTTCCCAAGGGTCTGACTCCAGATACAGTCAGAGGCCTCATCTACCAGAATTCTCAGCAACACCAGGAGGCAAAGAAACAAGGGGGAACACAGGCACCAAAAGGAATTATTATTTGAGATTGTTGTACCAGGTCCCCTCTGCCAGGGCTGCCTTTCTTCCATATCACTGGTCTGACCTTGTATTTTATTGTGAAGCAAGAGGCCACGATTGATATCATTAACAATAAGAATTGGCATGTGGGGGGTCTTCTGAATTAGAAGGGAATAGCTACATTATTTCCCAATTAACTTCTTGCTTTTTCTCAGGGGCAGTGCATCAGCTCCAGGGTTCCAGCACACCAGAAATATTTCCACTATCATGATGCTCACCCAAAAATAAATAAATATCAGCACCCCCACAGATGTTTCCTTATTTGTTTAAGGAAAAAGAAGATAAATACTGTTATTGTGACTCACAATATTTGTGTGAAAGGCACCACACTAGAGCCTTCCTAAGTACTCCCAACAATAATATTTGGGGAACTGTAATTTTTATCTCGATGGCTCCATGCCACTTTGGTTCAGCTTGGGCCTTTCCCCCAATGTTAACACCTACAGTCAGTCTGAAGAGTTTTGGGGCGTGACCTGGGACTTCCAGGAATCACCTTCTCCCCCAGACATGGAGGCTGGTGTCCTGTCTTGAGTGTATCAGAGAGACTATTACGGGATCTATAGCACCTGGACACCTTTACAGAGGGCTCACGATGCCAAGTAGGGGCTCTCCAACTTGACTGTCAGAATTCCCTGGAACGCATGTTGACCAGACAACTGGACCCCACTCCCAAAACTGTGACTAAGTAGGTCTGGACTGAGGCCTGAGCGGATGCATTGCTATCAGATTCCCATGTGAAACTGATGCTGCCAGTCCTGGGACCTCACTTTGAAAAGAATTAATCTGTTTCTCTTTCTTTTCAAAGCTCCCAAAACAAGCGGACCAACCAACAGATGAACATGCTAATTTACACAGGGGAACCAACTTTCAGAGGCCTGAGAAGACAATCCCTTCCTTGCAAGTGGATTTAAATAGGAAGGGGTGAGAAAGTAATTTCTGGGCCTGGGTTAAGGGGCATCAGTTTAAGAAGTTAAGTCCGCCTGCCACTTGACACCTTCCTGGAATATACTCAGATTTGGTCATTCCCTGGAGATGTCTCTGCTTGGAGAAGTTTATCCTGGGTTCTTGTTTCAGTCTGAACAGACTGGGGCAAATGGAGTGGAGAGGACTGGGAGGAGTGGGGCGGCTCAGGCCCTGTGTGTGTCTGGGTCCACACTGCAGCTCTTGCTCTCCCCCAGGTTGACACTTAGGCTCCAGGTCCTGGTGCTGCCTCCTTGGCCCACCTGTCTCCTTGAGTTCTGGCCCAAGCCCCTGGCTGCTGCCATTATGCAACCCTTCTTTCCAAAGCTATGGCTGTCCTCTACATTCCCCAGTGCACACTGGGACCTGCGACAAGCACACTCCCAGGTTGTCTGAAGTCAGACCTCCCCAGCCATTACCCAGTCGCAGACTGTTTCCTAATTTACTCCCCCGCCCCATTCCTTGTCCCCTTCTGGGCCCTTCCCATTTGGGCCCTGTTTCTTTGGTGGGAGCTGAGACTGGTTCTGCGGTACTCACTAACCTACTTTCAAGTTATTTTAAGTCTGTACTCCAGCTTCCATCTGCCTGACAAGTGCGACAGTTCTGCGGCCACACTCTCATCCTGGGGAAGCTCACTTAGCCTCTCTGGGGAACAGGCTCTCCCTTGGTGTAAGGACTATTAGGAGGATCATGTAAGAGAGAACTCATAAGATACCTGCTGATGACCCCCACCCCCAGCGTCCCTCCATCCTTCTAGAACTGGGATCTACTTTGACCCTAGCACTAGAAAATTACCCTTCAGACAAGGGGCTTAAATTCAGGGACTCAGAGAATAATTGCCCCTAACACAGGTGACCACACACTTTGACCCCACAGAACTCCACAAGGGAAGCAGGGGCCTTTGCCTCCAATTTACTGAGGAAAAAATGGACACTGGTGCTGGCAAGGGACATGGTGACAAGGAACAGAGCCAGACACCTGACTCCAGCTTCCAGTCTCTGAGTCACATCTGCCCTGGCCCACATTCCCCATACTCCTTCATGGATTCCATTGACAGAGCAAAGGTGAAGAATAGGCTTGGACTTTTAATGGTGAACTTATTGTACTATATACAGATTTTGATATATGATGATACACACCTGAATCTTCGGTTTTAAAAAAAAATTTAGATTTTCACTGGTTCACTATTAAAATCCAGAGACTGGAGTCAAAACTCTGTTGATATGTGTATCACACTGTAACCACCACCCGAGTTCAAGCGCCAGTCACCACTCTCATTTTTATCACCTTCACCCTGCCGAAACTTCTGTTATAATGCAATTACCTCAATAATACAGTTATTGTTCAGAAATCCACACTTACTGGGTATCCTGTATTTTCTTTTCTACATGTGACACCTCTCATCCTGGGGGACTCCACACAGGAAGCCACACTGTGAGGGGGAGTTGGTTTTTTTTGGTTTTGTTTTTATTGAGGTGCAATTGACATATTAGTTTCAGGTATATAACACAATTCTATATGTGTATTCACTGAAAATGATCACAATAAATCTAGTTAATATGTCACCATATATAGTTATATGAATTTTTTTCTTCTGATGACTTAAAATCTGCTCTTAGAGCCTTTTAAATATGCAATCTTGTTCACTCTAGTTACCTCACTGTACATTACATCCCATGACTTGTTTTATAACTGGATGTCTGTGTATTTGAGCCTTTACCATTTCATTTACCCCCCACCTTTCCTCTGGTCACCACCAATCTGCTCTCTGCATCTATGAGCTTGTTTTTTGTTGTTGTTTGGCTGTTTGTTTCATAACTTCCACCTATAAATGAGATCATATGGCATTTGTCTTTTTCTGATGTACTTGACTTACTATAATGCTCTCAAGGTCTATCGGGGTTGCTGCAAATAGCAAGATTTTCTTTTAATAACATTGCATTGTGTATACTGTATATGCCTTAATGATAGCATACATTCTAAGAAATACATTAGGCGATTTTGTCATTGTGTGGATATCATAGAGTATAATTACACAAACCTAGATAATAAAGCTTCCTACTTGCTGAGGATATGTGGTAGAGCATATTGGGACCACCAGTGAATATTTGATCTGTCATTGATCAAAATGCAATTAAGTCACTCATGGCTATATATCCCACATTTTTATCCATTCAGGCATTGATGGATATGGTTGTTTCCATCTTGGCTATTGTAAACAATGCTTAATTATTATAGTGGTGCATGTTTTTAATAGTATTTTCCTTTTCTTCAAATAAAAATCCAAGAAGCTAAATCTATTTTAGCTTAAAGTTTTATTTTTAATTTTTTTTTTAAAGGAAAGGCATTCTTGCCTGCGCAGGAATGAAGGTGAGTAGGCAGATAGGAAGAGAGAAGAGGAGGAAACATTTATTTTTATTTAGTTTTTATCTTGGTTGTTCTTCCAAGCTCTGGGTCCTTAGGCTGCCTTCATGCCTATTTTTAATTTTTTTAAGGGATCTCCATACTATTTTTCATCATGTCTATACAGATTTACATTCCCATTGACAGTGCACAAAGGGTTTCATTTCTCCACATCATCACCAAACTTGTTATTTCTTACATTTTTGATAGTAGTCATTTTGGCAGGTAATACCTCATTATGGTTTTGATTTGCATTTCCCTAATGATTAGTGAATGTTGAGAATATTTTCATGTACCTATTAGTCTCTATATTTCCTGTGGAAAAAATGTCTGTTCAGATATTCTGCTCATTTATAAATTGAATTATTTGTTTTTATTTTTGTCATATTAATTCATGAAATATTTTGGACACTAACCTCCTGTCAGATATATTATTTGTGAATGTTTTCTCTTATTCAGTAGATTGACTTTTCATTTTGTTGGTTGTTTATTTTGCTGTGCAGGAGTTTCTTAGTTTGATGTAGTCCCACTTGTTTATTTTTTCTTTTGTTTCCCTTGCCTTTGCAGTCAGATCTGAAGAATTAGTACCCACACTTGATGTCAAGGAGCTTAACACCTGTTTTCCTCTAGGAATTTTATTGTTTCAGGTTTTATGTTCAAGTCCTTAATTATTTGGAGTTGGATTTTTGTGCCTGGTATAAGAGAGTCGTTCAGTTTCATTCTTCTGAATATATCTATCTAGTTTTCCCAAAACCATTTACTGAAGAGACTGTCCTGTCCCCATTGTACAGTTTTGTCTCCTTTTTCATATAGTAATTGATCATATGTGTGTGGGTTTATTTCTGGACTTTCTATTTAGTTCTATTTAGTTTCTATATAGATATTTCTATATAGACATTCATCTATGAATCTGTTTTTATATCAGTAAAATACTGTTTTGACTCCCACAGCTTTGCAACATAGCTTGAAATTAGAGAACATGATGCCTCCAGCTTTATCATTTCTCAAGATTGCTTTGGATAGCATACTTTGTGGATCCAAACACATTTTATGATTGTTTGTTCTATTTCTTGTAAAATGCCATTGGAATTTTGATAGGGATTACATTGAATCTCTAGATTGCTTTGGGTAGTATGGACATTTTAACAATATTCATTCTTCCCATCCAGGAACATAGACATTTTTACCATGTATTTGTGCCTTTTTCATTGGTGTTTTTTTTTGCCATTTAAAAAAAAAACTTATTCTACATATTAAAATAAACTCATATGTATAGGTTTCCCATATTTACAGTTTCCCTGTTCCTCAGATATATGTCAACGCACCCTGCTCTTCACAAAACATGAAGGAAGTGTTCTTTACCATTGTTGAGTGGGTTCTGCCACTAATGCCCCTCACCCCACACCCCAACCCATTCCCTATTGCAAGTGTCCAAGGGTTGGTTCTATTTCATCTGTTCCTTTATTTTGTCTATTCATATTCCACCTATGAGTGAGACCATCTGGTATTTATCTTCTTTTGACTTATTTCACTTAGCATAATTCCCTCTAGATCCATCCATCTTGATTTAAATGACAGGATTTCATCTCTTTTAAGGACTGTGTAGTGTTCCATTGTATATATGTACCATATCTTCTTTATCCATCCATCTGACATTGGACACTTAGGTAGTTCTTGGCTATTGTGAATAGGGCTGCAATAAACATGAGGTGGGGGTGCATAAACCTCTATGAGTCAGTGTTTCTGTATCTTTTGGGTAAATACCCAGAAGTGGGGTGGTGGGATCAATGGGATTTCCATATTGAACTTTTCAAGTAATCTCCATACTGTTTTCCATAGGGGTTGCACCAGTTTGCACTCCTGCCAACATTTGTTGTTTCTAGACTTTTGGATAATAGCCATCTCTCAGATATCAGGTGATATCTCCTTTTTGTTTTGACTTGCATTTCCCTGATGTACTTGTTGGCCACTTGTGTAGCCTCTTTGGAAAAATGTTTCTCCAATTCCTCTTCCATTTGTTGATTGTATTGCCTGTTTTTCTGTTAGTGAGCTTAATGAGTTATTTGTATATCTTCTCCCAGTTAGTAGGTTGTCTTTTTATTTTGGTGATGTTTTCTTTCGCTGTGAAGAACCTTTTTAGTTTGATGTAGTCCCAGTTGTTTATTTTTCTTTTTGTTTCCCTTGATGCTGGAGTAGAGTCCCCAAAGGCCTTCCTAAGGCTGATGTCATGAAATGTCTTTTCTATGTTGTCTTACAGGAATTTTATGGTTTCTGGTCTTATGTCCAACTCTAGTCCATTCTCAGTGAATTTTTATGAATGGTGTTATAGAGTGATCTAGTTTCATTCTTTTGCCTATCCAGTTATCCCCACACCATTTGTTTAAAGGCCTTTCCTTTCTCCATTGTATACTTTTGGCTCCTTTGTTGTAGATTAACTGAGTATAAGTGATCCAGTCAGTTTCTGGTGATTCATTTCTATTCCAGTACCACACTGTTTTGACCACTATCACTTTGTAGTATAGCTCTGTGTCTGGGTGTGTAATCTCTTCAGATTCATTCTTTCTTCTCATAATTGCTTTGGCTATTTAGGGTCTTTTGTTGTTCCATACAAATATTAAGAGTTTTTGTTCTATTTCCTTGAAATAAGTCTGTGGGATATTAATGGGAATTGCATTAAATCTGTATATTACCTTAAGTAAGGTGACCATTTTAATGATGTTGATTCTTCCAAACCATGATCAGGGGATGTCTTCCCATCTCTTAGTATCCTCCTCTATTTCTTTTAAGAAGGACTTACAGTTTTCATTGTACAGGACTTTCACCTCCTTGCTAAGTATATTCCAAGACATTTGATTCATTTTATTTTCTATTTTAAATGGTTTGATTTTCTTGATTTCATTTTCTTCTAGCATGTTGTTTGCATATAAAAATGCAACAGGTTTTTGTGCATTGATTTTGTAGCCTGACAAGTTTACTGTATTTGTTGATGAGTTCTAGTAGTGTTTTGACAGTTTTTAGGATTTTCAGTATATGTAATAATGTCATGTGCAAATAATGATAGTTTTACTTTCTCTTTTCCAATTTGGATTCCTTTTATTTATTTTTCCAAACTTAATTGCTCTGGATAAGACTTCCAGTACAATGTTAAAAAGCAGTGATAAGAGTAGACCGTCCTGCCTTAGAGGAAATGCTTTCAACTTTTTGCCCTTGAGTATGTTGGCTGTGGGTTTGTTGTGTATGACCTTTATTATGTTGAGGTATGTACCTTTTATCTCCATTTTATGTAGGTTTTTTAAAAATCATAAATGTGTGTTGAATTTTGTCAAAAGCTTTCTGTTTCTATTGATATGATCATGTGGTTTTTCTCCTTGCTCTTGTTGACATGGTATATTACATTACTAGATTTACATATATTGAACCATCCTTGCATCCCTGGGATTAATCCCACTTGGTCATGATAGATGAACTTTTGATGCATTGTTGGATTCAGTTTATTAACATTTTGTTGAGAATTTTTACATCTGTGTTTATTAGAGATAATGGTTTATAATTTTCTCTCTTGGTGACGTCTCTATCAGATTTTGGTATCAGTGTGTTGTTAATCTCACAGAAAATATTTAGGAGTGTTTCCTGTTCTTCAATATTTTGGAAGAGTTTGAGAAGAATAGGTATTAACTCTTTTCTGAAGTTTTGGGAAAACACATTGGAAAAGTCATCTGGTCCTGGGTCCTGGGAATTGAAGAGATTAACTCGTCAATCTCTTTACTTGTGATTGTTCTGTTTAGGTTTTCTAATTCTTCCAGTTTCAATCTTGGTAGACTGTATTTTTTTTAGAAATCTATTCATGTTTTTAAGGTTGTCCACTTTGTTGGCATAGAGTGGTTCACAGTAGTCTCTTAGGATGTTTTGTATTTATGTGTTATCTGTTATAACTTCTTCCCTTTCATTTCTGATTCCAGTTATGAGTTTTTTCTTTTTTTTCTTTTTGAAAAAAAGCCAATGGTTTGTTAATTTTATTTATTTTTCAAAGAACCAGCTTTTGGTTTCATAATCTTTCGGATTGTCTTTTTGATTTCTATTTTATTATTTCTGTTCAAATTTTCAGTATTTCCTTTATTCTACTGATTTTTGGCTTTAATTGTTCTTTTCTGTTTTAAATGTAGGGTTAGAATCCTTATTTGCATTTTTTCTTGCTTCTTGAGGTAGGCCTGGATTGCAATGAATTTCCCTCTTAGTCCTGATTTTACTGTATCCCATAGATTCTGGTAATTTTTGTCTTAATGTCCAAGTATTTTTAAGTTCTCCGTTGATTTCCTCTTTTACCCAAGAATCATTCAGGAACATATTGTTTAGTCTTCAGTTAATTTGTAATCTTCCAGCTTTCTTTTTGTGGTTGATTTCTAGTTTTAAGCCATTGTAGTCAGAGAAGATGCTTGGTATGATTTAAATCTTTGTAAATTTGTTGATACACGCTTTGTGTTCCAACATATGATCTATCCTTGAGAATATTCTATGTGTGCTTGAGAAAAAAGTGAAGTATGTACTTACTGGATGAGGTGTTTGGTATATGTCTATAGGACCTAACTGTTCCAAATGGTCGTTTAAAGTTGTCTCCCTTTAATTTTCTGCCTGTTTTTTTCTGTTCATGTTGTGAGTGGGGTGTTAAAGTCTCCTACTATTATTGCATTGCTGCTGATGTCTCCTATCCTAATACTTGCTTAATATATTTTGATGCTCTTTCTTTTGGTGCATATATATTGACAAGTGTTAGGTGTTCTGCTGGGTTAACCTCTTCATCATCATATAATGTCCACCTTTGTCTTTTGTTAGGCTTTTTAGTTGGAAATCTGTTTTTTCCAACACAAGTATGGTTGTTCCTGCTTTTTTGTGGTTGCCATTGGACTGTAGGATAGTCTTCCAGCCATTGACTTTGAATCTTTATCTTTTGAAA
This sequence comes from Solenodon paradoxus, assembly GCA_004363575.1. Taxonomy (NCBI): domain Eukaryota; kingdom Metazoa; phylum Chordata; class Mammalia; order Eulipotyphla; family Solenodontidae; genus Solenodon; species Solenodon paradoxus. The sequence goes on along the minus strand of RJWH01001147.1, from coordinate 13,090 downwards.
GAAGGCGAGTTTCCTGAATGCAGCAGAAGATTGACTTATGCTTTTAAATTCGTTTGACCACTCTGTATCATTTGACTGGCGAGTTCAATCCATTAATGTCTAGGGTGATTATCGATATACTGTTTACTGTCATTTTGTAATTTGTCTTCTGTGTGTTGTTCCAGTGTCTTTGCTTTTCTCTTTCTCTTAGGTGGGTTGGGAGTAGTTGTGTTTTGATTGTTTTTCCTTTTAATATTTTTCTTTACTTTTTCCCTGGAATATATTTTGAGGTTACCCTGAATTTAACATTTAGAATCCTGTATTTATTTCCTGTTTTAGTGGAAAGTGCAATAGTCTTCCACTTATTCAAAGCATTCACATTTTCTTCTCTTCTCCCTACTTTTTATATTTGCTGTCTCACTGTTTTTAAGTGGGCTTTCTTTGCATTTTATATAACTTTTGTAGCATTTTCTGTAGAACTGGTTTTGTGGTGATAAATTTCTTTAACTTTTGCTTATTGGAAAAGTTTTTTGTTTTTATTTTTTTTCATTCCTTTAGTTCTAATTGATAATCTTGAGGATAGAGTATCCTAGGCTGAAAATTCTTGTTTTAGCACTTTGAATATATCATGACATTCCCTCGTGGCCTAGAGAATTTCAGTTGAGAAGTCCACTGACATTCTTATGGGGACTTCTTTGTATGTCACTCATTTTTCTCTGGTTGCTTAACATTCTTTATCTTGTATTTTTGACATTTTAATGACAATGTGTCTAGATGCAGGCCTGTTTGGGTTTCTTTTATTAGAAACTCTGAGCTTCCTGGGTTTTGAGGTCTGCTTTTATTCTTCAGGTTTGGGAAATTTTCAGCTATTATTTCTTCAAACACAGTTTCTGCCCCCCTTTCTCTTTCCTCTCCTCCTGGGACATCTAATAACGTGAATGTTGTTTCTTTTCATGTTATCCCATAGGTCTTGAATGCTGTCTTCATTTCTTTGCATTCTTTTCTCTCTTTGCTGGTTTGCTTGGGCACATTCCTCTGCCCTATCTTTCTAGCTCAGTTTCTATCAGAGGCTTCATCCATCTTATTCTTAAGTCCCTTTGTTGAGTTCTTTAGTTCAGGTTGTCATAGTCTTCACTTGATATCATGCTTTTCTCTGTTTGACATTCTGTTTATGATTTAGTGTGGATTAGATTTCCCTTCAATGATGGCCTTGTGTAGGGTATTGGCTTGCAATGAGTAAGCCTAGATCTAGATCTTGCTTTGGACAATGGAATTTCTTGAGTTTTGTGGTATCAGCACTGGTTGCATCTGTTGAAGTTCTTATGTGGGCCTTCTGTTACTGCCTGAAAGTTCAGTCTATGGGGTCGGAGTTTGTGTAGGGAATAAAGAGTCTTCCCTCAGTGTCCTAGCTCCCAAGTGCAATGACCACATTGCTATTTTCCCACAATCAGCAGTCATCTGCTGTTTCATCTCCACCCATAGGTTGGTGCTAGTGGGTAGCGCTGATGGTCTCTCCCTCTGGAAGTCACTCTTCTTCCTTTAACCGTGAGAGTGGGATTTCCAGTGGGTAGGTCCTGAAGCCACAGGGCAATCTGGATGAAGGGGGTGGGGGCAGGTGATTCCCCTAGCTGCCTTCCAGTTATGGTGGTGCCCAGAGTAAATTTCTTGCTGGGCCTCCTGTTTAAATCTTGGTGCACTGGTCCTCCTGCCTTGCTCCAAGATCCTCTGCCCTGTTACTGTGTCTCAGTCCCACTTGGTAGGCTCACTGCTGCTTTCACAAAGGATGGGAAGGCTAGTTCTTCCAGCAGTTCCACCCACTCTACCATGGCCAGAATCCTGATTTCAAGTCTGCCTTTTAGCTCTGAACACTGACATTTTCTCCCACCATTTGGTGTCATAATTGCTGCTTTGTCTCTACAATTCCTGTGCCTGCCTTTCCTCAGTGCTTGTTTCTGGAAAATAGGTGATTTATAGTTGCTCTGCGGGGAGGACATGAGTCTTTCTCCTACCAGGTCCCCATTTTGACCAGAAGTCTCACTGATGTCTTATTTAAAGTTTACAGTATACAGGTCTTTCTTCTCTTTACATTCATCCTTTGGTATTGAGTCCTTGCATCTTTGGATACAATTTTAAGTAGGATTGTTTTCTTAACTTCTCTTTCTACTTGTTTGCTCTGAGTAGAAATGCAACCAGTTTTTGGATATTTTGCCTCATACAACTTTATTGAATTAGTTTAATAGTTTTTAGGTTTTTGGTGGCATTTTTAGGATGTTTTTGTAATAACATGATTGCAAGTAGTGACAGGTGGAGTTTCTAATGTCCTTTATGCCTCAATTCGGGATTGTTCTGGAACTAGGTGATACTGGCTTAAAGAGGACATGTACAGGGGCAAATGATTTTGCAGAGAACAAAGGAAAAAACTGAGAAGCAAGCAGGGCCTAGGTGACAGTTTTTGATTCAGCCCAGTTAGACATTTCCTTCTGGTATAAGACCACTGTCACAGCATGTCCCCCACTCCTTGTGGTTTTTTCTACCAGGGTCTCACGTGGGGTCTGAGTGATAGCTATCTTTTCCCAGGCCCAGCAGCTGCCCACCACAGCTCTTACCAAGTGTGATGTGGAAGCATCTTGGGTTCCTGAAGACCCCCCTGGCTGGGCCTTGATCCTCTTGCCTGGGAGCAACATGGCTCCCAATAGCCTAATTAGTCAGATTGACCACCAGAGTCTCAGTCACCTTTGCTTCAGGAAGAATGCAGCTTTTGATGGTACTGATGTGGTTCTGCCTACAGACTTCTGTTGGTGCTTCTTGAGTCAGTGGTCTTCTGTCCATGTCCTAATATGAATATCCCTACCATTGACCAAAGGTATGCAAAGGAGAGGTCAGGACCAGAGCCAAGAGGTGAATTTGGGGTCCTGATGTCCTATTCTATTCAAAGGTTCTCTATACCTCAAAGTGGATTTGCCCTTCAGAAGAACCCCTAAGTTGTATTAAGTTGAGGGTCGTTGAAAGAAGTGTTTTTGGGTTCCCCTCCTCAGACTGGGCTTTGATCTCAGGCCCTATTATTAGAGATGACATTTACTTAGAATGTATTGTGTGCATTAATTCAGCAGAGGGCATAATATATGTACACCAAGTTTGCTTCTATGACTCCAGGGGAGCTCCGAGGGAGGTGGAGTCTGAAGCTGGTACTGGCCATCTTTCAGGGCCTGTGAAGTGGTTTCTGTCAGGCTACCCCTCCTCCAAGTCCATGTTGTTAACTTGAGATGACAAGTGAAGAACCCCAGTGGAGAGGAGACTAAAGGACAAGGCCTCATCCTGTGAGGCTGGCTAAACTGGAATTACAGGAAGTTGTAGAAACAAATGGGTCCATTTTGACAACATACTTTGTACTGTAACTGGAAATTTGAAACCAATTTCAAATTTGAGGATGGGTTATATCCTTAGCCTCCCATTGCTAGGATGTTGGAAAAACAAGTTAACTGAATTTTTTGGCACTTTACTGAACAGGTGTATGGAATTTAAGATATGCAAGTTATATGACTTCCTTTCTTACAACATTAGAGGTTTAGAAAATTTCCATGTATTTGATCACATCACCACCTTCTCCAATAAACTCTGTGTACAAGGGTTAGTTTTTGCTTCATCTGTTATATTCCAGGAGAGAGATCATCCGGTGTTTGTCTTTCACCCTTTCACTTATTTCACTTGGCATAATTCCCCGCAAGTTGTCACAAATGGCAAGATTTCATCTTTTTTTTTTCTTTTTAAATAGTTGAGGTCTCTCTGTGTATACACACATACATTGTCTTTATCTGGTTGTCTGCTAATGGGCACTTGTTTCCATTTCTTGACAAGTTCTATTCTAATCTGTGGACTATTAAGAGCATAAGTCTAGTATTTCATAAAAATAAAATCCCTAAGAGATTCAGAACCCTAGTCCTTCCTCTATTATAATCTTAAACTCTACTGGAATCACAGAGGCTACATTTTTTGGAGGCTTACTTAGGGATGCTAGGACGACCACTGAAAAACTAATGGGGAAGGATTCTGGCTTCTCTTGCTGGGGGCACAAGTTCCTGATCTTTTGTGCTGTCATTTTATGTTCTCTAGAAATTGAGCAAAATGGTCAAAATTGAGCACAACATGGTCAAATTTAACATGGAAAAGGATACACTGAAGGTCAAGTTAGAGGGAAAGCTAACCTGGGGAACCAGTGCAAGCAATGAGTACCAAAGGCTCTGATAGACTTTCTCTGAGAAGAGAGGAAGGTGGGCTTCTTCAAAAATTCAAACATAGGCTGAGAAAATATTGCCACGGCATGGATGGGCATGGCTCTAAGGAATAATAGAGATCTTGAATGGCACCTCACAGTGTAAGACCCTCAGAACAAGTCTGGTAAATGAATGAATGAATAAGGACTACAGCCCTTCACATCAGTTACTTAAGTGCAAAAGAATACTGAGTTCTTTTCAGAATGCTTTGCTCTTTGGTATTGAGGATTTTCTCACTTTCCTTATTCCCTTCCTGATAGGTGAGGTTCAATAATTTTAAACAAGAAATTCCAAAATAGGTAAGAAAATAAGGTCTCACAAAGAATGGACAGGCTTCTTGTAATTTATTTCAGTTATTTCCAAGCGACAGTTACAAAAGTTTTTAATTTTTATAATACTCTTGATAAGAAAATAAAATTTAAATAAAAATACATTCTCAACAATACAACATGGTTACACAAATTCACTACATTGTTTTGGTAACACATTTGGAAACTGGACACTGCAAAAACCAATATTTACTTGCAACACAGTCATTTCCAAGTTAGTAAAAATAGAAGTAGATATCAATCATGACTCGTAATTTAACTCTAGAATAAGTCCTGTATTTTTCACATACTGTAAGGAGACCTAAAAGGCTTTGTAGCATTCTGTCTTTACAGGATGTACCGTTAGAACAAATTAAAGGTGCTTTTACTTAAAAAAAAAAATATCTATTTTCTAAAACCTGGCATGAATGAGCTTTTCTGATAAATGAATGAAATTAGACTTCAGAAACAGAAACAAAAGCCAGATCATTTGTTACCTTTTTTTTTTATAATAAGGAAAGCCTAGTTTGACACTTAGTCATTACCCGTGATATTATAAACATATTTCTTTGGCAAATAAGAGTTCGACTTGATAAATTATATTCCTATATGTAAAAAACATTGCTATTGACCATCACTTTAAGTGAATACTAAAAAAAGCTAAACAAGAACGAAAACAAAACAATAATAACAATAAAACAAGAAACAATACCACAATTTCAATGGATGGAAATGGCTATATTAAGAAACAGAACTGACATTTATGGCAAAAATTTCTCCATATCATCTTTGTCTTTCCTTCTTGGGATAGTCAGGATTTTAGGGTGATGTGAGCTGCCATGGTTTTTTCAAGTGTAGAAAAGGCAGAGAAAGCAGATTAGGTAGTTAAAAACCAAAATATTCAAAAGGAAGGTGGAAGGAGAAATGAGGACCCTGGAACTAAGTTCCTTGTTCATCTTAGGTCCCACTAACATGGTCTCTTATTTCAGAAAACTGTCAGAAAATTAATTATAATTTCACATTACTTCTTTTTAGGCTATGTCAACTGGTTAATTCCAGTTAAACTGACTGTTTAAAAGTATCATGAGAAGAAAATAACTAGATGACTTGACTTGAGCTCTTAAAAGTTTAGTTATATAGTCAAACAGCCTCGGTCTTTTTGATTATGCCATAGTCTTTAAAAACAATCCTAATTGTGGATTTGATATTAAAAGATGAGAATAATAATTATTTTGCTTTTAAAAAAATAACAGAGGACTGAAAAAAGCCACCCAAGAGTAATAATGAATGTTACCTAATAATGCTCACACATGTTTCAGGTAGATATTTCAAAGACTCTTCAAAGGAAATTACAATCTTAATGAAATTCAACAATGAGAAATTTATTAAATGGTTAAATTCTTTCACATTCATAAATCAGTGTAGTTTACAGACTCTACAAGCTCATAAAATTCAAAGGGAGTTTTTCAAACAATCTTTAAAATGGGCCAGGAATAACCTACCATAATGCAGACTAGGGCTGATTCTTAAATAAAAGCGTTTAATTTTATAAACCACTTAGAGAAATGCATTTTTCAGTTATAATCACTTATGGAACAACTTTGATTGTATGCCAATGATACCTAGTAATAATATAATTTAAAAACAATTACTAACCAATAACACAACTGGCAAAGTGTATCTTGAAATATAGCTTATGGCGGGGGTCGGGGCGGGGAGATAAAAAAAAGCACTACTAGCTAGACTTACATTGATAAGTCACAGTTTTAAACACAAACAGGTGTAAAAACTCCAAGGTTCAAAAGTACCACATTTAAAAATGTTTTCAATTAAAAAGACAAAATAGTAGTACCATGGTTTTTAATACTGATGAAGCAAAAGTATATTCCTCTTAACATCAAGGTGGTAAGTTGCTTCGACTGCTTCTTTACAGTTATGGTTTTTATGATACAAGTAAATTATTATGAGAAAACAGGATTCAAATAGTTGCTTGCCCAAATTCCATTTGGCTAGCAGGCTATAAGGAAACAGCAATGAAATATAAACATTTTCAGGAAAGCACTATAGCCTAGACATAAACACTGATCATTCAACTGATCATAAAGATTAGATACTATAGAGTATCCAAAGTATAATCTGGGGCAGCCCAGATTATTAAAGTGCGCCGAGTGACTGTTCTCACGTTAGCTCTCAACTTCACTAGCAGAAGGGCATCCTTTTGGTGGCCCTTATAATAACATGGAATAGCAGGTAGTCAAGTGATTTTCCTACCGCCTTCTTTCACTGATTATTTTCTCTTCTTTTTGAGAAGAGATGTTCTTGGGAGTCATGTTAAACTGAACTCAAATCAAGAAAATGAGTACCTAATATTTAAAAAGATAAAAAACTTTTTAGTGGTCTCATTTCTTTCATCTGCCATCACTCATACCAAATGTAAACAAGATACACACAATAGTACATGTTCCCTGATTCCTCCTATCTGAGTTTTGTTTACATCTTTAAATAGGCAAAAGATTTACTAACATTGAAGGATGCTCTGGAAATTTTCTAAAGTTTCTGTCACTGTACCTAATATAATCTGTAATGACTAATGGGCCAAAGGAAAATATTTTTTTCTTTTCTGAAGAGGGATGATCTAGATGAATTAAAATGGAAAGCTCTGAGTTGTCACTGGGATTTTCTAGTAAAACACAATGTTGGCAGTATACAGCAGGCACTAATGGTAGTGAAAAGTCCACAGAACGTGGAGTGTTACAAGAAGAGATGGTTTCTTGCTATGGGGGACTTCTCCTTTTGTTACAAAGCTTCTTAGGAAGAGTCTTTTTATTAAAAGAATTTGCAGAAACATGGCTTTTGACACGTAAGATATGAAGGGAATCTTGGATTTTAAATTCTCTAGTAATACATTTATACTAGGATTCCCAAAGTTAATTTCAATTATAAATATTAAGTACATTGTAAATGCAGGTGACACTGAAGTCAATGTTCATTATTAAATACTATGAACAAAATAGACGAGGAATTAAAAAACTCCAACAAAAATATTTTCCAGTTCTTCTGAATCAAGTGGTAAAATTCTTAAGATATTTTCCCAACAATTGGATTTTCCCTAGAAAATATTAAAAGAAAATATTTTTTAAAGTTAAAAAACATAAAAATAAAGTGACAAGTAACTAATTTTCATTTAATAATCTCTCATGCCAAGCCTTATTTTATTAATTTAATGAGTATTACTGACCACTTAAATGTCAGGTACTATTTTAGAAGCTACTGATACAGTAGTGAACAAAACAGATAAAACCACTGCCCTCATGGAGCTTATATTTTAATATAGGAAAAATAAAATGAATAAGCAAAAATATTTAGTACAAAGGGATATTTGTATTTTTAAATAGAGAAAAATAAAACTGGGAAGGGGTATAGTGTATAGAGTATGTGAGATGGCTACTTAACTGGCTAGGCCCTCTTACTAGCGTTTCCCAGGGTTCCAGGTAAACTGGATCACTACTATTGGAAGAGAACCAACTATACTTCTGTAGAAAACATGGGATCAGGATACTTAGAATAACTTTTGTTATGTGCTGAAGTTTTTATCTAGGAAGAACATAATTATACCCATCAAACTAGTTTTTATTAAGAAGTTACAAATATAATAATCTATCTACGTTTAAAAGAATACTTAAAATGGCAGTACCAGGATTCTACGTTCCCTTACTAATCAGTTGTGTGACCTTGGGCAAGGTATTCAGTTTCTTTAGCTGTAAAAGGGGAATGAAACCATTCACATTCACAAAAAAAGGTGACTGTGGAGGAATGAAGTGCTAACTAACTCCATTGTGGTAATCATTTTATAGTAAGTACACACATAAATCACTATACTGTACATCATAAACTTATCTGTCAGTATCTCAAAGAAACTAAGAAAAGGTAATGAAACCATGTTGGACCAGTTTGTCAATAAATAAGAAATTGTACTCGTGGCACACACTTATTTGTTGGTCCAAGAACCATCCCCTCCCTATCTGCTTCTGTGCAAACAGAACTCTAGTCCTGTGCTAGTTCTGGGTAGCCCTGTATTTCAGGGGAAGCTGGGTGTCACTTTAAACATGCTCTTTTTTCTTAGTGAGGAGGAAACAGTTCTTTATGCCACAAGATACTATTATGTAAAACTGTAGGGGCTCTGAACTACTGCAGCCCACTTGTGACCCCATGACAAGCCCGAGAAGATATAAATCACATTGTTGAGGATGGCTGAGAGGCTTATGATAGTGCTGAAATGCTGAATTAACCAACTATGGAAGTTAAGAGTTATTGTATGAGATTAGAAACATTTCCTATTATTTAGGCCACTTCAGGTGGGATAGTCTGTTACTTGCTGCTCAAAGCAATCTAAGCAGTATGATGTAAAGCAGTAGGCACAGTGCTGGTCAGTGCCTAACAAATGTTAGCCACTGCTGCTATCTGCTGCATATCCACCTACGTCTGAGATGGATCCAAAACATCAAGTATAAGCTATTCTTAGCACTTTTACAGCTGGGTTTTTAATTTTTATAATTGTTAGCATGAACAGGACACTGGGAGATAGAGAAGAGAATCAGTAAAAACAAAACCAAACCAAAAAGCTACTAAATAATTAAATTAATTACAATGGACTCTAACATTAAAATTGGAGACAAAGTACAGCATCAATATAATAAAATGCACCAAAACTGAAAAATACAAAGATCACAGTGTGAGTGGCCAGGAAGACACTTGCAAAAGAGAAAGGTTCTAAGCTAGGTCTTGAAAGATGATCGTATAAAGGAGCCCTGCACTTTATTTGTAGACCAGAGAGGTAGAGGCAAAGTATGCTTAAACATACGTTTAAAGTAGCTAAAAAATACTCACTTGCTCCCATATTTCGCACTACTTGATCTTTTCTTCCTATACTTCTCATGAGGGTCATCTAGCTTCTCTATGATGCTTTTTATTTGTTGAATTGTCTTAAAGGTTGTTACTGAATCCTCAATTACAAAGTTAGAATAATCATCAGGCTCCTTCTGTGGTCCTTGATACACTGCTATAGTTCCACAAGCCTCTATAAGGAACAGTGAAATCTCTGATCAGACAACTATATTTCATAATGTAACTTGTAGTATAAATAAGAATTTCTCAAGTGTCTCAAGGAGGAGAGATTTTCTCTGGCAATACATAGACAACCAAAATAAATTCATATTATTATCATCACATATATGCAAAAAGAATATTTTAATTTCATAAATATTTATGAAAAGACTCCATTTGGGAGCATTTCCAACTTTCATCTAAGTAACATTTTGGTAAATCCAGGAGTATTTTCAACTTTAATATAATGGAAAAGCAATGCAATATGAACTAGTAATGAAGGAAGAGAGTTTTAAAAAATATTTTAATTGTATATTTACCTTCCATTTTCTGCAGCTTAAGTAAACTGAGAGTAAAAAGGGAATAAATTCTTTCTGTTTCTCTGTCTTCATCAATATCAATTTGGATGTCTGCAGGGATACCTCTATAGTAATAACAAAATGTTTACTGTGTTAACGTGTCAAAGACTTTTAATAGTTTAAGACTAAAAACAGAATCTTCCACAAGCACCTCAGAAATCTAGTAAAATTTGACATTTAAGCAAATGGGGTCAAGAGTGAATAGACAAAGCGAATTGAATTAATAGGAGGGGAATTTTACAGTGAAATCATTTTCATAACCTATAAGCTTCCTCCCAAAACCAGTACATAAATCACATCTTAAGTTTATAGCACTACAAAAGTTGTTCCACACAATTAGAAAGAGAATATGAAACCCTTCTTGACACTGTGTTCAGGCTTGCACATCTATTTACACACTGCTCCAGCTCCTTTTATTTTTGACATGTGTTATTATTCGAGAACACTTTTATCACTCCAAAGAGAAATTCTGTGTCCATTAACACTTCTCATTCCTCTCTTCCTCCAACCACTACTCTACATTCTTGTTCTACGTATTTACCAATTCTGGACACTTCATATAAATGTTATTGTACAGCATACAGCTTCTGTGTCTAGTTTCTTTCACTTAGCATGTTTTCAGGAATCACCCAGTGGTAGCGTGTAATAGTATTTCATTCTACTCTATAACCAAATACTAGTCCACATTTGGATATGTCATAGTTGAAACACTGCTTTCTTAATCAGAAAAACAAAACAAAACAAAACTTACGCAGTACAAGGCTTGCAGCCCAGAGTGTTTTCATTGGTTTCCTGACAGCAGAGCCAGTTTCCATTCAGATATGCAGAAGGATGATACACACTGAGCCTGTTTTGATTGCACCGGCTCACCCTGCAGAGCACGTCTATCCATTCATTAGCTTCTACACAATTATTTGCCTGGACATAGAGTGGTTTCTCCGTGTGTATTACTTGGAACATCTTCATAGGCAATTAAGATGAAAAATTAGTAACATTCTTAAACTCAATACACAGTACAAAACAGAAAAAGGTATATAACAGAAACATAGTAGCTTAGCTAGATAACTGCTGGCAGGGATCCTATGAATTGTTACTTTTACAGAAAGTTAGTTCCAAGGACAATTTGAGTCATGTGGTTCTAAGCAGTACAACAGAATATAATTTTTAGAAACCACAGCTGCCCCCCACAAATGGACTATCACATAAACAGGAATGTCAGATGAAGGAAAAAAAAAAAAAAAAAACATGAAAGAAGGCAAAAAAGTGGGAAAATATTGAGGAAAAAAAGAGAAATCACCCTGGTTAGTCTGAGTGTGTGTTATGCATAACAGTACCAGCAGGTGAAACTTAGCTTGGATGGAACCATATTATTTAGCGATTTGAATGTCAAATTGAGAAATCTGGTAATAGGGAAGTATTGAGAAAAGTATTTTTAGCTTAATAGGTTAGGTAGAGTATATAAGGCACCAACAATAATAGGACAATTTTAAGACAGAGCTCTAGCCAGTATTTAAAAATAAACACTCTTAAAAATTTTAACTAAGTAACATGCACTTATGTAAGCTCTAAATATTTAGATAACTTGCATTTTTCTTGTTGAAAGAGCTCTCTTCCAATTTTTCCACAGCAAGAATATTTTTCACTGGAATTGTATAAATTGCATCTTTTCCTAAATGATAAAAGAAGTAGGACAAAATTACAATAATTTCCATCAGAATTACAAAGGTGAAAGCTTTATAAGCTTTAAGCTCTTCCTCTTGATGGTGGTATATAAGTAACCTATACTGACACTCTGTTTTAAGGAACAGATAAATTTTGATTGTTTTCTATAAAGCAACTTCCTTTTTTTTTCAATATAAGATTAAAACATCTTCAAGGGAAAATGTAGGAATAAATTTGATCTTTATGTAGGAAATTAAAAAATGTTACAATATTTTATAATGCTAATTGTATATAAACTAAAAAATAATAGCAATAGAGGTCTACTCAAAAATTTCTGAGGCATGGAACTTTCTTTCATGGAGTAATTATATGAGCAGTGAGTCTGTACCTAAGCTGATTTTCTGTTTTCCCAATAATATTCAAGGGGTTAACTCTCAAAATACTAATTTTAAATAGAAAAACTATTAGTATCACATATTGGCTGGTCAGTTGACTAGAGTTATCAAATTTATTGAGAGACATGAGAACAAAAGTAAACATTGTATTATGTAGAGTGACTTCTTAATTTAAGAATTAAAATTTGGTTAAGGAAATTTTGGTTTTCTGAATGAGCTCCCTAAATAGCATGGCAAAAGGATATGATGCATTTCAACTGTAAGCTGAAATTTACCTGATAGTAGATAACAAACTATAAGCAAATAGAATTAGGACTTTTTCTGGGCATTTTGTAATGTTCTTTTAAAAAAAAAATCAAAGCTTTGTCTTTTTTGGTCCCCTCAAACTTTGCTTTGATGACATGTGGACTGAAATGCTGAAGGTTAAGATCTTTTTACATTTTAAGTTAATTTATGCATTAGTGCATAGCTTTTTGGTCAAAGACAATTTTTTGGTTAAATAAGGTTTTGTCATGAACAGATAAAAGACAGAATAATTGTTAAAATTTGTATAATTTATAGGAACAATGTTTTTAAAAAAGTTAAAATTACTTAACTAGACTGCCATGCATTGAATATCTATTATACACCAGGCTCTGTTCCAATCACTTGGGATATAGCGATAAACAGAATACATGAAGCCCCTAATAAAAGTGTGCATTTAGGTCTGGAAAGACTGACAAAAGACAAAAATGCTAGGTAGAGATGAATGCTATAAAGAAGACCCAAAGTGATGTGATACAAAGTACTTCAGGTGGTTAGGGAAAGTGTTTCTGAGACACTAACATTTAAATTCAATAAACATAAAATAGAAGTACATGGGAAATTATGGAGACTATTAGCAATTTCCCAGAAGCAGTAAAGATCAAATTTACAGGGTTGGGTGGGGCAGACTGTTGGGTGGGAGTAAACTGAAGCCACAGCCTGAGCCACATGTAGGAAAAGACATCTGCAAAATTAGGAATGGTTAGAGG